>VZRI01003749.1:54421-64653 GCA_013397515.1 Upupa epops | reverse complement strand
CTACAATCTCCCTTCAAGGAGTTGGAGAGAGGGAGAAGGTCCCCCCTGAGTCTCCTCCAGACTAAACCCCCCCAGCTCCCTCAGCCTCTCCTCATCAGCCTTCCCCTCCAGTCCCTTCCCCAGCCTCATTGCTCTTCTGGGCCCTCTCCAGCCCCTCGATCTCTTTCTTGAAGTGAGGAGCCCAGATCTGTGTCCCCTGCTTGCCCCTGGTGCTGCCCTGGAAGCGGGTGTGGGGTGTGGGCTGCTCCCCTCCCGCACCGCTCACTGTCCCGAGGGAGCGCTCAGCCACCCTCTCCACTCTCCCTAGGCAGGTGCCCGCAGCCGAAGGGCTGTCACTGGCCAGCAGGTTCGGGTGCCAGTTCTACGAGGTGTCGGCGTGCCAGGACTTTGCGGGGGTACAACACGTCTTCCACGAAGCTGTGCGGGAGGTGCGGCGCCGAGCCGAGCGGAGCTCACCCGTCCGGTCGCTCTTCATCAGCGAGGAGCGCCCCTGCCCGCTGGTGGCCACCCCAGTGGCCACACAGGTGGCTCTGCCCACTCGCTGCACCTTCAACACCCTGTCCACTGTCAACTACAAGGAGGTCCCCTCGGTGGCCCAGGCCAAGCTGGTCACTGTGAAGTCCTCGCGGGCTCAGAGCAAGAGGAAAGCCCCCACGCTCACCTTGCTGAAAGGCTTCAAGATATTCTAGGCTGTGTTTCTGCAGGCTGAGCCCCTCCGTGAGGGGCTCGCAGGCACCACAGCAGGCAGTAGCCCCGCTCTCTATGCCTGTGGGGGCGACTCGCTGAGCAGACAGGGTGCTAGGGGTCCGAACCGGGCTGCAGGGTCGCTCTGCAGATCCCTGTCCCCAGCCGAGTGTTTGCTCCCTGTCCTGCTGCCAGCATCGCGGGCCAGCCCAGCTCTCCACCCGGTTCCTGGAGCAGCCGGAGGCATGGGCAGCACTGGGAGGGAGAGGGCTGCCCCCAGGGCCCGCCAGCCAGCCTGGATTGAGTCTGGGCGGGACCTGGGAAGAGGGAATTAACGGTTAATCAAGCCCAGAGGCACCGTCTCGTCCGTGTGACTCAGCAACAGGGAGGAGGAGGAGGTTTATTACTGTCTCAATCTGGACGAGGAAGGTGCGGAGACTCTTTCAGCCTCAGGTGTCCTGACTCTGATTCTTGTGCATCGGAGTAAATCCTACCCAAAGCTGCTTTTCAAATCGACTTCTTAGGCTCCCACGTTCCTCTTCAAAGGCTTCGCGAGCAGCGACGCTCCGCGGACGAGGACGCTCCGCAGAGCCCTTTCTTGAAAGGACCGATGGACTTCCAGAAACGTCTGGAATCAGCTCACGGCTTCCCCGTGTTCCCGGTGAAGGACATCGAGCGAATCCTAAACGCAGAGCAGGCGGTAGCTCCCCAAGCAGAGAGCCGAGGCTGTATGGGGGGGGGTGTGGAACGTTCTGCGTCTCCGTGGAGCTGCCCAGTCCCGGCTCCACGAGTTCTCTCTGTGAGCTGAGTGCTGAGGTGCTGTCTCTCGTCCACTTCGGGAAAGATTTTAATAAAGCTCATTTCTGCAAAGGCCTCTGCACGCTGTCGCTCTTTCCCCCTCCCCTGCCATGGGGTGGGACTGCGTCTCCTGCCTCCTACCCCCCTAGCTGGATCCCACCCCGGCGGCAGGCGGTACCTGAGGGAGTGAGGGGAAGGCAGTGCGGGGAGAGGGGGTTGGAGGCAGCTGAGCGCAGCAGGGGAGGACCAACCAGCCAGGAACTGCAACGGGGGGGAGGCACCAGTGCGAGTCCGGAGCTCGGCTGTGGGCGCAGGGCTACTGTTTTGTGGCTTCTCTCTGTTTCCTCAGGCTAAATCCCGTTTTTACGCTCCCATCGCTATGGATCGAGACATTCCCATCCGTTCCTCAGGGCTGGATGCCCGCTGCTGTTACACAGCGTTTTCAGAGCTCTCTGTGAACAGAGACGTGACGGTCCCGTCCTTCCACTGGACTACCACATCTCCTGACCTCTGGTCCTGCGGCACAGGCTCTTTCTCCGGTTCTGCAGGGCCGTGTTCCTGCGGCACAGGCATCAGGGCTTGTGTGACCCCGGGCTCAGCCTGCGGGGGGGTCTGTGCTGCTGCTGCTCCCTCCGCGTGGATCTTCTTCCTTTTCCTGCAGGTGAGGCACACAAATTGAAACGGGGAGCAAAGCAGAGACCACGGCTGCGAGCAAATATCTACCCCCAGTGACAGTGAGGGCCATCTCCTCACACCCTGGAGCTGCTTCTGGACAGCAACACCCAACAAGCTATGGATCAACCACATGGATGTGGAGCACCAGCCCCTGGGAGCCCCTCGTGTCCCTCCCCACAGCCCTGCTGTGTGGGCAGAGCTGGTGCAGATGATTTACTGGTGAGGATCCAGGGACTGGAGAAGCAAAGGGGCTCGTTCCACGTGACACACGAGGAGAGTAGGGTTTTAGCACTAAAGGAGTTTGACTTTGCTCCGCTCCCATCGCTCAGGGCTCGTTCCTGCCCTGGTGGGGGATTTCAACACAGCACCACACGCCAAAAGACCCCCAAATTCTCCTGTCTCACCTGTTCCGCGCAACGTTAATGGCCAGGAGGAGAAGCCCCAACGTCAGGGCCACAAAGGAAAGTGCCAGGACGGAGTAATTCCAGGTGGATGCTGGGGAAAGCACAGAGAGACAGCGGTGTTGGTTAGCAGTGTGATCTGCAGAGCCCGGCCTGGGCTCCCCAAGGACACCCAACCTCCACGTGCCCTGCTTTGAGTGCAGGATGAGGGTGGAGGTGCTGGCGTCCAGCTCAGCGCCTGGGTGATGTTTGGGGGGGCTAAGTTCTCTCTCTGTGAGCAACAGACCCGCACAAGAGCTTTCTGCTGCTCACAGCCCCGCTCCTGGGGCTTCAGCTCTCTCACGCTGACCCCACAGGGTTTTTCTCACTGCCTGAGAGCTGAGCAGTTGTGCCCGAGGGCAGGCACACGGCTGAGAACTGCAGCACCGCTTGAAGGGCCCCTGCAGCCTTCTGCTCTCACACAGAGAGATTTGCCCCTCTGAACATGGGCCAGGTGGGCAGCACAGACGGCAGCACATGCTCTGTCCTTGATTTTTCATGGCTTTGAAGTTGCTCCTTAGGACACTGACCTGCTCGCATCGATCTGCTCCCTGCAGCCTGCCAAAACCCCTGGTCATCCCTGACCTTTGCTCTTGTGGCTGGCTGTGCTGGGAAGAGGCTGGACTCCTCTCTGGGAAGTGAGTGTCTCAGCAAACCTTGTGCCTCTCTTCACCCACGGCATGCTGCTTTGTGTTTCTCTGGGGTAAAGCACCTCCTGGGGTGATTCCCTCAGGCAGGAGGGTGAACGGGCAAGGACTGTCTCTCTACCTGCCAGCCCAAGCACATCACTGGGACTTACGGTCTTCTCTGCGGAAGAACCAGAGCAGTTCGTCCAGGTCCGCTTGATCTATGCCCAGCACCAGGGTCACGTTGCCGGCTGTGGGCTCACTCTGCTGTGTTCTGGCGAGGGCGGCAGGGAACTGCCCGTTCTGCTCTGCCTGGGCTGTGGAGAAGAGCACACAGATGCCACAGCTGCTCACTGCAGTGCTTCACGCTGGAAACGGCCACCCTGCTGGCTCCCTGCATCACCCAGCACCTCTGTGTGAGCAGGCAGAACACAGCAGTGAGGGCACAGCCTGATCTCCTGCATCAACAAGCAGAGGGTGTTCCTGGCTCACGCTGCAGATCCCACTGCAGTGGGGCAGCAGGGCTGGGGTGACCCCAGGACACTGGTTGCGTCTTTGCACACTCCCCAGCAGTGTGTGTGTGTCTCTGTGTCCCCAGCCGTGTGGCACTTACTCGCCTTCTCCTCGCACACACTCCTCTCTGCAGCATCTTGCCACTGGGCCCTGAGGCCTCTCACGGTGCTGAGAGTGACTTTTCTCCTGCTTCCCACAAGGTAGTAGCCCTGGCTGCTGCCCAGAGGAGAGAGCAGCCGATCTGAGCAGCCCCAGCCTGTGTCGCCTGCACTGCCGCAGACACTCGTGTGGACTCTGTCGGGCCGGGCCACGGAGAGGCAGCTCTTTGTGCCACGATTCCTCAGAGCATTGCCTTGCCAAGACCAGTGCTGGAAAAGTGAGTGAGGATTGCAAACCTCCAGCGATAAATTCCCGTCCTTCAGGCTGGCTTGTAAGCACAGCTTGGCTCTAGCATTCTGCATCAGAAAAGCTTCGGTGGCTGCAAAGAAACCGGTGTCTGAGTGTGGCCACCCCTAAGCACAGGACACAGGCACAGGGTACAGGACAGGTGGGAATGACACCCCGTTCTGCAACAGGGTCACACGTCAGCGCTGGGAGCTCGTGTGTATCCAGCTCCCCACAGACAGTGTCGTGGTGTAACCCATTCTGAGCCTGGTGCGGTGGGACACGTGTGATCCACTGAACCCACACCGCTGGCCTCTAAGCCCAGACTCTACCTTGCAGCAGGAAAAATGGGATTATCCAGAAGAACTTCATATTTGCACGTGCACCTGGGATGGGTCGAGCCTTCACTGGGGTTTCTTCAGTACAGAGACACCTGTGAAAGAGAGAGGTGAGGGATAGCTGCGGTCTTTGCTTTCCTCTGAGCCTCAGTCGCCCTGGGAGCCACAGAGGGGACAGCACGTTGGGTCTGGCACAGGGTCTGCTGCCTACGCTTGGACTCTTTATCTAGGTGACCCCATGTAGATGTGGGTTCGGCTGCCATGAGCCAGCCCCTCCCTAGCTGTCCTTGCTGCTTCCCTCCTTCCTCCCTCACCTTGATCCTTAGAGGATCTCCACTCTGCAGGCAGTGACTACCTGCTGCCAGTCCACAAGGGTGTGGAGATGAGGAAGAGGAAGGCTCTGCTCCAAGAGGAGGAGAAGCCAACATGCCATCGAGGCAAAGGTATCTCCTATCCTTCTGGGAGTCAGAAGGCTCCTCCTTGACCTTTAGTCCCTCATTCATCAGTGGCACTAGTCCAGCTTTTATGGCTTCTTGTCCAAGTCAGTTCCTCAGCCTCCTCTGGAGGGAACTCAGCTGAGCAGAGGGTTCCTGTCTTGTCCTCCACAGTCAGTTTGAGATGGTCATGGTGGCTGTCCCCAGCCCACCACTCCCTGGCCTCACCTGAACCATCACCCACTCACACCACTCCCCCCCAGTCCCTCAGACGCGCTGGCCCCACAGACCATTAATTATTACACGAAGACCCAGACTTTTACAATCCTCACCAGTTTTACAGTGTGGCCCGAAACTGCTCCCTGGAGAGGGCTCCCGAGCGTGTTGCACCGTGCCAGGCAGGTCAACAACTCCTCGGGGGAACATTTGTCCTGTCGGTTATAGACCTAATGATCAGCTCCTATTTCCCCTGCCTCTCAATGCCCTCACGATTCAAAGTTCGCATTTTATAGCCAGCCAGGCATGCTGCTTGCTCCCCCGCTGCCACACAACCACCCGTGGGCGATTCTTTGAGGACGGGGCTCAAATCTAGGGTCTCCTTGCTGTCTGTGTTTCACAAAACACAAGCAAAGCTGTGTCTTGCTGTTAGATGGAGCCAATTACCTTCCCACCCCGGTGGGTTTTAGCCTGTTCCCGTGGATCTCTCCTCAGAAGGGAGGAAATCAAGTCTTGGTGCCGATGGAACCGAGCTACGAGCCTGCTACACCCTAATGAAGGGGTAAATCCTTGCTGTGCGAGGCTGCTCCTGGTTTTCTTGCTCCAGCAGGAATATCTGAGGTGCGTGTAGCTTTCTCCTAAGGTGTTTCATAACTTGAGAGCCACCTCCTGCACTAAAGCTGCAGCACGCAGCAGGGATCCTCAGGAAGCTGCTGCAAGCACTCTTGGCATCACAAAATCTCCAGCACTCAAGATGTGGGAGGCTGGACTGCCGCAGGTACGAGCAGCAGCAGGAGGTTTATCAGGCAGTAACAGGGAATGTAGGTGAAAGGGTTTTAGGGAAACCTCTCTAATTTTAAAGATCTATGACAAATGAGTGTGGAAGTTGCATTCAACAGAGCCACAAAGTGTTCTCAGCCTGCTGAGAGTCTGAATACCACTTACAGCCCCAGTTTCTCCCAGTAAGGAAACAGTGAGTGCCACAGCTGGGCTGGAAATGCTCTGGAGACTTCGGTCATCTCCTCCAGCTCCCCACACACGGCTGCTCTGCCCTGCTGCTCACATCCCAGAGGGGCTGAACACATGGACATGTCCTCTCCATCACTCCCTTGCCCCTCTGTGGTTGCTGTGGGATGGGATGAGCCCTTAGATCCAGGTCCCAGACGGGTCTAAGCTGTGGACTTCTTCCAGCCCTCTGCAGACACCCAAGAGGCTCCTGAAGCTGCTCCTCAGCTTGGGTGCAGCACGGGAAGCTCACACGGGAGGAAGCCCATGCATTTTAGGCTTGTATGGAAGGAGGCAGAAGGAACAAGGAGGGAGAGGCAGCACCTCTCAAGGAAACACTTTGCCTGTTGAGTTTGTGTCTGTTTCTCTTTCCTTCCTGCAACGGGGATTTTCACTTCCAAGGCTGTAAACTTTATCTCCTGCGTGTGGCTCAGGGATAGAGTCACCTGCCAGCTTTGCTGTCCCAAATTCCCCCCTTGTTCAAGACCGGGATCTGCGGAGTTAGGTGGCATCCTGTGAAATCTCAAGAGGAAAAGGGGCAAGTGGCTGCTTTTTGCTCTGTGTCTTGATCGCACGACAAAGCCCTGGGAGATCCCACACCCACCACAAGCAGAAGGCAGAGCTGAGGGTTCCATGCTCTAAAGGTTGGTGTAACCCAGGGAGGAGCCTGTCCTGTGTGGGATCATGGATGTTCCCAGCTGCCTGTGGTCTCCTCCCTGATGGAGCACAGCTGGAACCACCATGGGCTCTGGCTGTCTGTTGGGTTTTATCACTTCTAACACTCCAGGCTGCTTCCGAGGAGTTGTCCTCACTCTTGTGATACTGCCTGTGCTGGTACAAGCACAGACGAGGAGGAAAGGTCTTTTAGAAGGACTACCAAGCTTCTGTAAGGTGATAACATCCCTTTGGAAACTCCAGTCCTCTATAACACTGCACAACACAGTGCTACCAGCCTGGTCTTTGTCAAATAGGCTCCTCTTGCCACCCGGAGACTCTCTCTCCGGGGTTATCTTATCTCAGCTGACTGTTAAAATAGGTTACTTATTCCAAATACGCTATAAAACCGGGATCCCCCGTCTTTGGGATTCATAGAGGGGACACAGTGGGACACCACGGAGACACAAATGGTTTACAAAGGTCCTTATGGACTGAGTCCCATCCCAGATCAAGAAAAATGTTCAACATCTAAAGCACCAAAGCAGGGAGGGTGTCTGTGCTGGTTTTTAACCTTTGTGAAGCCTGAAGTGAAGGAGTAAACCTGAGTTACAGGAAATATTCTCCTGTTCACAGGCTGTTTAGATGCCGGTTCATCCCAGCCTGCTCCCCTTTGCTGTTCAGTCTCTCCGTAAACAACAAGACCTCTAATTTCCAAGGATCTGCCTTTCCTCGCAGACAGCTATAAATTAACCCAGCAGCTCGCACAGCAGGACTGCCCGTTACCCTCCGCTCACTCACCCGATCCCAGCAGAGAAGCAGCTACGCTCCTTCTTCAAGCCCTGCTGCTTGAGGTTGTCTTACTCCTGCCACCAGCTCGCTGTTGGGACACTGCGGGCTGTGATTCATCCTGCTCCTGAGTCACGCGTGAAGGCCAGTCCAACAGGTGAGGTTCCCTGCAGCCCCTGCACAGAAAACACTCCTCTTCAGTGGGTCCCTTCCCAGTACCGAGGTGAACGACCTATTCCCAAAGGACCAACCCGGAGGGACTTCCAGGTTGTTTACTCAAGCTCTTGGCACAATCAGGAGTGAAAGGGGGCGCTGAGTAGAACAGCATGAGGCAACTACTTGACTCTGGAGTTAAAGGAGTGATAATGTTGGCTCGCTCCTCGTGCGTAAAGGAAGTGTGGCCTGATAAAGCAGATCTTAGCCCTTTTTTTTGTGGTTGTTTTATGGAATGATCATTCCAAGGCTCTCAGAACGTTTTACAAGAGTGACTGACCTTGCAGGCAAAGCACGAAGCACCCGTCAGGTTTTACCATCCCCGGCTAACTCAGCAGCCTGGTGCTGCGCTGGCGTTTTGTGTCAGCACACTGGGAAAGGAGGAATCCTCACCCAGCCAATTCATTATCCAGGGAATACTCTGTTCATCAAGTCCATCCTTTTCCAGTTTGGTGCCCAGGATGTCAGGATGCAGGACAGACATCCTGCAGGTTGGATGTTAGGAAGTTCTTCCTCATGGGAAGGGTGCTCAGAGCCTGGACTGGACTGCCCAGGGCAGTGGGGGAGTCCCTGTGTCTGGAGGTGTTGAAGGACAGCCTGGCTGTGGCCCTGAGTGCCCTGGTCTGGCTGCTGGGGTGATGTTAGGTCCTGGGGCTGGGCTGGAGGAGCTCAGAGGGCTTCTCCAGCCTCCATAACTCTGTGCAGAACTTGCTGCTCCTCCGGGGACTAACACCCTGTAGACAGGGTTTCCATTCTGGCAGAAGTTAAGGCTCCTGGAAACAGTAAAACTCCGTGCTGAGCTCTTGCCAGACTTGTGCATGAATTAGTGCTTCATTTGCAGTGACTCTGAATTTCAATCCATTCCAGAACACTTGCTCCTAAGTAATTAATCCTCGGCTCTCGTGCAGTCCAAGCAGATCACAGTTATTATTTCATCTCAAGCCTTGGACACACAGCGAGAGAGCTTTAACTGAAGATTTATTTAATGTCATGCTTTTTCCAGCAGAGGGAAAGAAACAACCCTGATTCTTTCACACACACAACTATCCCCCCCGCCACCCAACTCTGAATGTTTAGTTATCCTGTAACCAGGCTTCTTGGGTCAAAGACACAGGAGGGATCAAAAAGATAAGCGAAATTAAAACGCCAAGGTCAGGCAAGTTCTTCCTCAGAGGAGTGAAGATAAATCCGAGGAGGAAGCAGGATGTAAATCAGTGTCCTATCTCCACTTCGTTTCCCAGCCAAGGACAGTGAAAGTGTCTCCAAGAAGTCAAACGTGATGCCCCTTATCCAGAGAGACTGTGCTGTCAGGGGAAATGTGAACTAAACCACTCGCAGCCGCTGCTGGCAAGATTCCTCCTGAGCCTGCACCCGCCAGCCTCTGCAGAAGGGGAGGATTAGTGGAGTCTCCTTCTCTGGAGACGTTCTAGACCTGCCTGGCTGTGTTCCTGTGCGACTCGGTCTAGGTGATCCTGCTGTGGCAGGGGGATTGGACTAGATGAGGTCTTTCGAGGTCCTTTCCCATCCCTAATGATTCTGTGATTACTGGGCACAACTCTAACCAGTAGGAAACTGGTTTGATTGCCACGTGCACTGTGCTCAGTCCTAAAGGCCCCCTGGCACTGCTTTTTGGGGGATGTGGGGTACAATAGGAACTGCTGTGCTGGTGTGCTATGGCTAGGCCCTGACCCACTCCACCCTGAGGAGGTGAGTGGAGGATGCCACTGGCCGTGGGACACTGGGTTTGCGACGGCTGCAGTGGGGCTTTTAGGGAGCTCTTGTGCAGGAGGAGCTGTCAGATGGTTCTACAAACAACCCAAAGGCAGGAGGGGACCCAAATGGCTACTGTGGAGCTGCCTGTTCCTTCTCAGGGGCTGCAGGCACTCCCGACCCCCACTTGACTGCAACCTCCCTTCGGGGAGTTGGAGAGGGTGACAGTCCCCCCTGAGTCTCCTCTTCTCCAGGCTAAACCCCCCCAGTTCCCTCAGCCTCTCTTCATCAGGCTTTCCCTGTAGTCCCTTCCCCAGCCTTGCTGCTCCCCTGGACCTGCTCCAGCCCTCAAGCTTTCTCGAAGAGAGGGGCCCAGAACTGCCCTCAGGACTCGAGTGGAGTCCTCCCCAGTGCCCAGTACTGGGGGAGAATGACATCCCTAGTCCTGCTGGCCACACTGGTGCTGATACCCCCATGGGGAGGAAAACAAACGCTATCAGAAGGACAGAGTAGTTTTGTTCTTATGTGACGGGAGAGGCCAGCTCTTTCAGTGGCGACTCTGACCCCACAGTTTACAAGACGGCATTCTTTAACTTATAAGCAGTGTTAACGCCGTCCACACACACACAGACACACACAAACAAACGAGCTGTTCGGACAGTGCCCTGGAGACATCAACAACCCCGCTACCCCTGCTATCTCTCCGCGCCATCCTCCCCTGCCCCTTCCTCCCCGCCTCAAAATGGCGGCTCC
>VZRI01003749.1:34655-51928 GCA_013397515.1 Upupa epops | reverse complement strand
GGGACTTTGGCGTGTGACAGGGACTGGGGTCATACGGGGCTGGGTTGAGGAGGTTTGGGATTGAAAGGAGGAAGGCGGTGTGGTGAGGGCATTGACGAGTGGCAGGGTTTGGAAGGTTGGGGTCAGTGAAGGGAGACTTGGAATCAACTAGAGGATAGGAACTGGAGAGAGGTTGGTGATGTCAGAGGGCACAGAGGTGCAGCAAGAGGTGGAAGCTTTGACCAATTCCATGTGTGAGACCTTCAATACTTTGTCCACTCTAGGCAGCCCAGCGAGGACTCTCTTGTGTCCAGGCTAGAGGTGGTGACCCTGCCCTCCCGGCTGCCTGGGGACCTGCCTGTGAGGAGCTGTGCCCGCGAGCTCCAGCTGCCTGTTCACGAGTGGCCCCACACAGGACCTGTGGGGCAGTTTGATGTGGGTGTGGTGGCATCATTTGGACGCCTCCTAAGCGAGGAGCTGATTCTGCAGTTCCCATAGTAAGTGAGTTAACAGACATCAACTGCTGGGCTCCAGATTTGAGTCAGCACCTGTATCTTGTAGCAGGTGAAATCACCTCCTTCTCTGTGTTCATCTGCTTAGTTTGAGCCCTATATCTGTTGTTCTGAGGTTCACTGGTTTTCTTTAACATGTAGATCTGCAGATGTTCAGTGCCGGGTGTTAACTTTATTCCTCTTACCTCTTTTTCCGTGCTCACTGATAAACTAAAGGTTATATAGTAAAATGAATTTTCTTTACAACCTGTATTTAAACCACTTAACACCTCAAGATCTGAGGAGTTACTTCTTAAAGGAGTTTCAACATCATGAGTGGTGCACATCCATTTCAGTACGAGTTCAGCTTTGGGTACTGTTCCTATGCTAATGCTGGACTGTTTATTTTCAGCGGTGTGCTGAATATCCACCCCAGCTGCCTCCCACGATGGCGTGGCCCTGCGCCGATAGTCCACACGGTGCTGCATGGTGATAAAGTGACTGGGGTGACAATTATGGAAATAAGACCAAAAAGGTGGGTTAGATGCACTTGCTGAAGCCACTCACTGCCTCTCTTGCCTCTTGGGGCTTCAAAGCATTGCAGTTAAGTCATGATATACATCTGACTCTGAGACTTGCCTCGGATATGATATCTTAGTGAGTGCTTCTGGACCCTCTGCCTGTTCTCTAATTGTTAGCATTACTGCAGAGAGCAGGCAGAGAGTGGTGATGCAGCTAGAGGGACAGGCTCGGTGTGATGTGACAGCTGATTTTCAGACTCCAGAGTCCCCTGCCAACTTCTGTCAGTGAAACAGGACAAGTAGTTTCCTGTGGGCATGAGAAAGAGATGATGATATATTTCTATTGAGCACAAACTCTGGTTTAAAAGACTTGTGAAAACACTATCATAGTTACCTTGTTATTTCTTAGATGCCTGTCTGATCTCAGGAAGGTGCTAAACAAATGTATTCTGAATATTTGAGGTTGTTTCTTCTGAGATCTTGTGCTTCTGGGCTGTAATCTGTGCAGTCACAGCAATCCCAGCTTGCTGAGTTCAGTCTTCCTTGCCAAGATGTGTCTGCTGTTCTTTTCCCTGTGTTGTCTTGTGAACCAAACCTGATTTGATAGTGTGTGGGGAAAATTTTGGAGGAGAAAAAGAATCTTAGACTGGATTGGGTTGGAAGGGGACCCCTAAGGGTCTTGTAGTTTAAACCCCCTATGGTGAGCAGGGATGTTTGCAGCAAAGCAGGTTACTCAGAACCCCAAGGGTCCAGCCTGACCCGCGATGGTTCCAGGCTTTTGCCGCTAATCTGGGTAACGTAAGCCAGGATCTCGCCACCCTCAGCATCAACAATTTCTTCTGTCTAGTCTGAATCTTCCCTTTTTTCTTCTCAGTCCTCTTTGTCCTGTCATTACAGGCCCTACTATAAAAGAAGGAGAGTAGCTGAGTTAATATATCAAGTTTTGAGCTGCTGATTGACTTGCAGCTTCTCCTCCAGCAAGCTTCTGTGTTTTCTTCCTTCCAGGTTTGATGTAGGTCCAATTGTTAAGCAGGAAGAGTTTGCTGTCCCTCCCCGCTGCACTGCGAAGGAGCTAGAAGTGATGTTATCAAAGATGGGTGCAGACATGGTAGGGTTACGTGGTTTCTGGCCACATCTTCCTTTTAACACGTGTAAACAGAATTCTTCACAGAATTAGGGGTGGAAAAGCCCTCTGAGCTCATCCAGCCCAGACGAGGAACTAATATCACCACATCAGCCAGACCAGGGCACTGAGGGCCACAGCCAGGCTGTCCTTCAACACCTCCAGACACTGGGACTCCACCACTGCTCTGGGCAGTCCAGTCCAGGCTCTGAGCACCCTTTCCATGAGGAAGGGCTTCCTAACATTCAACCTAACCCACTGGCAGCTTCAGGCCCTGCCCTCTTATCCTCTTATTCTTTGCCTGGGAGAAGAGCCCGAATCCTACCTGACTACCACCTCCCTTCAGGGAGCTGGAGAGAAGGTGAAGGTGCCCTGAGTCTCCTGTTCTCGAGGCTAAACACCCCCAGCTCCCTCCACCTCTGAGGCAGCCTTTCCCTTCAGTCCCTTCCCCAGCCTCGCTGCTCCTCTGGACCCGCTCTGGCCTCTCATTTTCTTTCTTGAAGTGAGGAGCCCAGAACTGCCCCCAGGACTCGGGGGACACCTCACCAGTGCCCAGTCCAGGGGGAGAATGATGTCCCTAGTCCTGCTGGCCGCACTAGTGTTGATCCAAGCCAGGATGCCATTGGACTTTGGTGCCACTCGGACACCCTGCTGGCTCCTGTTCAGCTGGTTGTCGACCAGTCCTGCTGGGTCCCTCTCTTTCACACTGCTCTCCAGCCACTCATCCCCTACTCTGGCTGTAGCTGCTGGGATTTATTTGCCACAAGAACCTTTCCAAAAGCTTACAGACTTTCACTAATGAAAAACTGCCTGAATGTCTGGGGTTTACTATTAACGAGCTGCCTGTCCTTAGCTTTCCTAATACTCTGTACAAAATGTCTTGCAGCTCATCTCGGTTCTGAAAAACCTGCCTGAAAGTTTGAGAAATAAAAAGGAGCAACCAAAGGAAGGAGTAACGTTCGGTAGGTGCACATCATAGTGAATGCAACTTGTTTGTGTTCTCTGTGAGCAGCTGGAGAGCTTGAGCTCCTTCCTGCTGAATTACATGTACATTTTTATTTTAGAGACCTTCCTCAATGATTTCTTGGCTGCTTTCTGTGCCTTAAAAGAATCAGACAGAGGGACAGGACAAGGGGTAATGGGTGTGAGCTGGAGCGCAGGGAGTTCCACCTCAACATGAGGAAAAGCTTCCCTACTTAAGGGTTACAGAGCACTGGAATGGGCTGCCCAGGGAGGTTGTGGAGTCTCCTTCTCTGGAGACTTCTCTAAGACCCAGCTGTTGGTTGGGGTTAAAATAGGATAAAGCAGTTGGGCTCTTTGTTTTCAAAGCAAAGGGATGTCTTACGTTTTGTTTTCCCTCCCTTCTAGCTCCTAAAATATCTGCAGCTAAGAGTTGTATAAAATGGGAGGAGCAGACGGCTGCGCAGGTCATCCGGCTGCATCGTGCGATAGGCAGTATGGTAAGATTCGAGGGGTTTTTAACCCTTTCCTGTCCTCAGGCTTTGGGGTAGATGCTTTGGACTACTGACTAGAGCCCAGAAGTTAGTTGTTTTACTCTCTAGAACCTAGACCGTGTTTTAACATCTCAGCATTAGGGGTGGAATTAGTGTGAAATCCCCTCAGAGGTTTTGTGGTGTTTCCTTAGCTCTGAGTGCCCTACTGTTGGGTTTCAGAGGGTTTCTGGACGCTGCAGCGACACCTTTGCGTGATGATAAAGGTACAAACAGCTGTTGTGGCCACTTGCTTAACTCCATGTAGCATGTGCTGATGGCTTCCTCACCAATGGGATGAGGAAGGACAAGGAAAACTAAGATACAAGAGAGAAAAGCCTGTTACCTGGATGCATTCCTTATGTATTTTCCCAACAGTCTTGTCACTGCTATCTTGCATAAGAAAAAACTGTAGGGAGCTACATGAAGTCATTCACAATGTCTTCTGTTTCCAGTTCCCTTTGCAGACGCTGTGGAAGGGCACTACTGTAAAACTTCTGGATTTGGTGGAAGTGGATGGTATCCCTGGGTTTGCTGGTAAGTGCTTTCAGGTTACTCTACTCAGTTAAGTGATCCTGCTTCACAGAATGATTGAGACTGGAAAAGACCTCTGAGTTCATTCAGCCCAGACCATGACCTGACATCACCACAACCTAGAGCAAGGCACTAAGGGCCACAGCCAGGCTGTCCTTCAACACCTCCAGATGTGAGGAGTCCAGTCCAGAATCTTATCACCCTTTCTGTGAGGAAGGGTGTCCTAAAATCCAACCTAACCCTCCCCAGACAGCTTCAGGCCCTGCCTGGACTGCCCAGAGCAGTGATGGAGTCCCTGTGTCTGGAGGTGTTGAAGGACAGCCTGGCTGTGACCCTTAGTGCCCTGGTCTGGCCGATGTAGTGATGTTAGGTCCTGGGCTGGATGAGCTCAGAGGTCTTTTCCAGCCTCAGTAATTCTGTGATTTTTGAGGAAAATAGTGACTCAAGGTGCTGATGGTGCTTCAAAGAGACATAAGTGTTTCAAACTCTTCTTGCACTTGGGATAAACATGTCAGACAGTCTTGCTTTGCTTTTAGATCTAATATCAGATGCCTGTGGAGCTGTTCCTGGTTCCCTGCTGTTCCATAAAGCATCCCAAACACTGATAGCTCGTTGCAAGGTAGGTTTTATCCATGTTTTTCCAGTTCACTGCCCTAAAAATGAGGGGCTTTGTGCATCTTAACTGTCTTTCCTTTAGTAGTTCTTCAAGAACTCTTCACTAATAAAGTTCTCACTTGCAAGCAAGAATTTGACTTGAACTATAAACAGTGGCTTTGAGTAAACTTTATTCTAGCGTGAGCTACGGATAACAAACTTTGGGCTGACTGCCTTCTTGTTTTGCTTTTTATTTCTAGGAAGGCTGGGTTGGAATCAAAACTGTGGTGTTAAAGAAGCAGCTGACAGCAGCCGACTTCTACAACGGGTACATGCACGCGTGGTTCCAGCAGAACTCCAGGACAGCTCACGAGGAGTGCAGATTTCAAACGCTCAGCATTAGCACACCAAGAAAGACTCTGAAAGAGAGGGAAATGCTGGCACGGGATATCAAACACTAGACATGTTTTGGAATGTGGACGATGTCTGAGCCAATAGGATATAAAATCCTTCAGTGCTCGTCTGTAGCACTCGATTTACTTAAGGGGTTTCATCCTGGAGTGTTTGATCTCACTGGTGTCTGCATGTTGTCACTGTGGCTTCCTGGTGAAACTCATTTATCCCCATCAAGGAAAAGGACGTCTGTGATGGGGAATAAATCTCTCTTCCACTGTTGAATGATGAACTCCTTTTCAAGGTCTGATGGTCTGCAAGCGTATCTGGAAATACTAGGATCCCCAGCTTGTTTGAACCTGAGAGTTTAGTGCTCACTGAGACTTCGATTTTTCTTGTGGACTCTTGAAATTATCCCCACGTTGAGATGGATAACTTAGGCTTCAGCTGGGAGCATCTGCAGAATTCTTAGAGTCAAGTCCACTGAACACACCCCATCCCTTATTTCTCAGTGGGATTTGATGTCACGTCCTGCTAGGATGGACCCACAGCTGGTTCTGCACTGGTGTCAGGGCTGCTGGGGTTTTTGGAGCAGCGCAGTGTTCCATCTGCTGCTGTGGACCTGTTGGGTTACCTGCTCGTTCTCTCCGTTATCCCAGAGGGACTGGACATTCAGGGCAGGACACTTGAACTCAGTTTGAACAGACCTTCTGTTTAGAAAGGGAATTGCCAGAATATTCCTAATGTGTTTTATGCTGAGCTCTCATCCAGGTCTTCTGGATCATTTGGGACGGTTGGCTCTGCAAATGCGTTTAGTAGTAGGTGCTGTTGAATATCATGCATAGACTTGAGTCACCTGCAGTGAGCTCATCCTCCTGGTTCCTTTTCAATCCAGAGAACAAAACTCTCCTGTTTATAGTTGCTTTTCAATACAAGTGACTTGTTTTCATCTCTCTGATTCTGTTTGTAGTCTCTAAACTGCTTCTCATCTAAAAACTCCTCATCCCCCTTTTCAGTAGATCTTTTTCATTGATATCTCTGGCTTTTCTGATTGATTTTGTACCTTTCTTGATCCTACCCATGCCCAGCTCTTCCTTTTTGTTTCCATATCCTTCAATGTCTGTGGGCCAACCATCCAGAAAAGTAATGCTCTTCTGTCTTTCTTCCTGATGAGAGAGGTTTTGATGTGATGAGGGGCTGTGAATCTAATCCAAGCTTTTCCTCAACCTGCCCATGGCTAAAGCTTTGTATCTGGGAGAGTGTTTTATGTAAAGAACCCCCAGACTGATGAGTCTTCTAATTTCTTGTCTCAGGACTAGTGTGGCACTGGCAGGACAGCAGCAAAACAAAGACCAGACTTGTCTTAGGAGCTCTTGTCTTCTTTTTCAACTTACTCCTATTCTTTCTGGATACTACTGGAGTAAAGTAGCTGAGAAGAGTCCAAGAACAGGTTGGATGGGGCTTTGAGCAACCTGCTGTAATGAAGTAACCTTGCCCATGGCAGGGGATTTGGAACTAGATGATCTTAAGGTCCCTTCCAACCCATTCTATGATAAAAACAGACCCTCAGGAGCTTTTCAGGCATGAGGAGGCACTGTTTGCTCCATCTGTTCTCCTAACAGGCTTGAGGAGGCACTTAGCTTCATAGTTACAGCATTATCATGGAGCTTTTGGAAGCCTCAGGAAGCTGGCAGGAGTGCCTCAGGCTCTGTGTTAAAATGGTTCTGGTTTCCTGATGCTCATCAGTAAAGCCAGCATATTCTCTCCTGCGTGTTGTTTTGGATCTTCAGGCTTTCCAGCGCGTTCATGTCTTTTCCAGCAGTCACATCTGGAACCTGAAGCTCAAATCGGATGTTGAACTCATGAGAACCGACATCAAGGTGACAGGAACTTGGTGTCCTCCAGCGTGTGAAGGAAATGAAAGGGAAAAACCCTCCAGAACAAATACGCTCTGTCACACGGATTGAAATGTTTCTGAAGAAGCATCTGTTAAAACAGATGCTGCTGTATTTAACTGCCATCGGTCCAGCAGTTTCTCTGCCTCTGACAGGTTTTCCAGAACACACGATCCTCCAAGAAGTCCAAGATTTATTGAATCAGAGCTAAAAACTGGAAATAACAGCAAGGTACACGCTGGGCTCCTGCGGAGAATTCCTTCTGCCTCTGACCGCAGACTGGAGGGGCAGTTAGTGCTGTAGGAATTACAAACCCTACAAGTTTATTTCGGAGCAAGTGATGTCTTTTTGCGGGGTTTTTTCCTCCCTGCTACTTGCAAGTGAAGGATTGTGAAGTCATTTTGTTTCCACTCTGTTCAGATCAGTCTATGGAAGGTTAGTTACCACCTTTGCTAATAGAGAGGTTAGCAGGTGGGTGGGTGAGGGGGGTTTTGTGGGGGTGCTGGGGGGATGTGTGGGGTATTTTAGGGAGTTGTTAGAGCACTGGGCTGAGCTGCACGGCTGTTTGCCCTATGTTTTCCCTGCTGGAACTGCTGAGAATTTATCAGGTATTGTACAAGAACACTGGTAGGCACCACTGGAGTTTGAATCATCAGTGTTTGCTGAGGAGAAGAATGAGTTCTCTGAAGCCCCTTCCCAAAAGACACTGATTGCCATGTTGCAGGGGTCTGGCTTCAGCCATGGAGTGGAGGAGAAGGTGAGTTGGCAGAGAAATGAGCGTAGGTTGATTTCCAGCTAATTATCAGCATCACTGATGAATCATTTGGGGCTTGTGGAAGTATTTTAGGTTTGCTAGCGTGGGTGGACCTGATGTTTCTGAACTCAACCTGTTTCCTGTGCCCAACATTTCTGTACCAGGTCACCAGGCACTGGGAAATGAGTTGGGGTTTATGATCTTGAGCAGAATGACCAGTGAAGGGAGTACAGCATCAACAAGTCACACAATGTAAAGGGTTTTAGCTGAGCACACTGCTTTGTTCCTAGGAGTGACTCAAAGAAAATCCCGTGAGAGTTTCTAACTCCTTTTGCTCTGAAATCATGAAGGTGAGAGAAGCTGAGGCACAGTTTGTACACCTCACACTGTCAGGGTTAGGTTGTGCCTCATACGTAGCTGTTGCTGACAGGCAGCGATTCCTGTTGTAACTACAGCCTAAAGCAACACAGGAGGGTTTTCCTGGTGGCTCTGGGGGAGTTGGTGGTGGCATGTGCTCAGAAACCCTGTAGGTGGTGCTCACTGAGTCTCTTGTAGGGGAAAAACAGAGGTCAGCTGGATGGGAGACCTGAAAATCTGGTGCAGAAGGTCTTCAGTTGGTTGGTTAATACAGTGTAATGACTAAACCCTGTTGTAGTCATGATACCTACACTTGGACTTAACCTTCTGAGTTTGCTTGAGAGCTTCTCAGAGATTCCTATGCAAGAGGTTATCAAGGATTAGACAGTTCTTTGTTGCTTACTTGTTAATGTCCAAGCTCTGAGCCCACACAACTCTACCCCAGTGGCTTCGTGGAGGAAAAGAGGGGAAGGAGGGAATCTTCAGTGTGCTATTTTCAGCGTGGCAGAGAGACTTTAAAGGGAATTGGTGTTCCCCAGGCAGCTCTTAGCCAAAATGTCTTGTTGGAAACTCTGCTTTCACCTCGCTCTGTGGGGATTTCACTTGGTAGGTAATGAAAATCTGATTAGTTTTGCAGAACAAAGTTAAACTAGAGGCATTCTCTGATGAGGTGGGGAATAGTGGGCCAGGGCTCGCACTGAGGTGATGATTCAACCCCCAGCACCTCTGCTGAGGTCAAACCAAGCCAACCCAGCCACTGGATAGTGATACCAGCAAAATCAAACAGCTGCCCTCAAACAGGAGAGGGGATGGAGCTGGGGTGTTCCTAGACCCCCAGCTTGGTTTAACATCACTGCAGCCAACTTGCTGGTAGAACTCCAAAGAGTTTAAACACCAGAAGGACTGGTGTTTGGATAGAGATGATTTCATCTCAGCTTTTAAAGAAATATTAGAGGGAGTGATATTTCCTGGGATGCTGGTGACTCGCAGTTAGCTGCATCTGTTTCATGATCTGAAAAACTTAACAACTCGCCCCGCTTCCTAGGAAACCTCGTTATTCCTTGTAGGTTTTTTTGTTTGCTTGAGTAAATGACCAAGAAATCCAAAGTGTAAACGACCAAACCCAGGAGCACTCGAGCCTTTTCAAAAAGGCGATTGCAAAATCCCTCAATAATTTAAAGGTTGAGACCAGACCAAAATATCTCTCTTTGTTTATCCTCACTGCTGACAGCCTGATGGCTTCTGGGAAGCAATATTTTCCCTTCCTTGAAAACAGGAGGGAAGGGATAGGTCACCAGATTTATCTGAGGTTTGGAAACTAAATGACCTTAATGGAAGATGCTTTTGCCATTAGTCCCGGACCTGCCGCTGCACAGGAGCCAGGTCTCCCGCTCCAGCCTATTCCTCAAGGTTGGTGGTCTGAAGGCTGCGGGAGGAGCTGAGCCGCAGCCTTCCCGCATTCCTCCAGCCGATGCTCCCCTTTGGTAGTGGGAATCTGGGGTTAGCTGTGGGGTTGTGGGAAGGATGCTGCTGGAGCTCACAGTGAGCACAGGCTGGAGGAGTCAGAGCTGATGCTGATCTGTAGGAAAGAGCTTGTGTGAGCAGTGGGTGCCAGGACCTGCCGTAGTTTTTCTCCTGTAAGATCATTCTTCATGTCATTGGCATGAAGCACAGTAACGACCGAGGACTCGCACTGAGTGGTGGTTGCTGGGCCAAGCTTGTTCTCTGGTGACAGTACTTAAGCAACCGTGTTTGAAACTCTTCTGTCTTGCTCTGTATCCAGACTGCTCTGCCAGCAGCCTCTTCTGAGAGCTCAGGGACTTGCTGAGTGCACAGACTGGGTTGTTCCTCCAAGTCGGAGGTAGGCTGCAGTGGGGGACGCACGGGGGAAACTTGGAGAGCTGCTTGCTGTTGCAGTCAGGCAGTATTTCAGGCTGTAGGGCTGTGATCACTTCATTCCCTTTAAACAAGACAGCTCCCCCAGAGGAAGAGCCTTGTGCTGTGATGTGTTTGGCTCTGGAGAGCCCACAGGTCCCAGCTCTGAGCCTGCTTTCATCCCCGCAGCTCCTGGGTTGGTCTGCAGAAGTCATTTGTGTTACTTCATCCTCAAAGTGATGAAGCTAAGTTTGGGATTTGGCTGGCTGGCTGCAGAGGAGGAGAGGGGTCAGAGGGAAGAGCCAAGAGCTCTGTGGGAAGGTCCAAGCTGATGCTCCCCACCGGCTGCCTTGGCCCTGGTTCGCGCCAAGCCCTTGCAGCAGACTAGACACAAAGGAAAACACGGAGTCTAAATTCATTGGTATGAAGAGGATGTGCCAGAGTATTCCACAGCTCTTCCTTTGCTGCTTCTCTTAGACAATTTGCATAGAAACATGAATTATTCTGTGATTTTAAAATCTCCTTTAGCATAATTCAGGCTGCACGGGCACTCAGTCCTGCACAGCTCTGCTTTTGGTGCTTGGGATGCTCTGTCAGACCCGAGAACCTTTTCTGAAGCTTTCTAAATGCTGCTGAATGATTCCCTGTGCCCTTAGAGGGCTGTAGGTAAGGCAGCACAGACCTCAACCTGCCCTCAAACCCAGAGGAGGGAATCAGGTGGGAGAGGGAAATCCACGCTTGAGCATGTGTTTGGATTCCAGTTTTCATCCAGCAACACTGCTCTCCTTTCTGTGATCTCTCTTGGTGGAAAATTGGCTGGCCTGCACCCCAAAAACTGACTGCCAGTGTTTGGGTGGAAACAGGATGGCTCCAATGTTGGTGAGGTCCTTGGTTCTGCTCTAGAAGTAGTGGAGGTTTTATAGGGCAACAGAGTAGGTCTCTTGGCGATGGACTGTTGTCTGGCTGACCCAGTCTGTGGCCATCTCTAAGCTCTGCTCGGAGCAGCTTCTTGCCCAGCAGCACCCTGCTCACTGCTGGTGAATGTTAAGGGAAGCCTGTTCTTGCATCTCCCAGCCCCACTCTTCACTGCTTGGTTTCCTACCCTTAAAACATGGATTCCCAGCCTATTCCCCCCAGTCTTATCCCACTTTGGGAGCCTTGCTGCAGCCTCCTTAGTTCCTCCTTTGCCTGCACCTGCTGCCTGGCTTCTCCCAGCTCTGTTGCTACCTCTCTGCACCTCAAGCTAGGGACAGAATCCCTCACCACAGCCGTGGCCAAGCAGTGGGAGCACCGGCATCCCCCCCAACCCCTTCACCCAGAGCCAGGATCAGTCTTGCACTGCCAAAGCTGGTGAGAAACGTGAGCCCCTCGCAGGGCATCTCAAACACGAGAGCGACGCAGTGTTGTCCAAGTTACAAAAGGACTCTCTTTATTAACCTACCCTAGCACAGAGCACGGAGTTTCTTGTCAAATAACGCCAGAAGCAAGAGAAAACTGTCATTTTATCCATGTGGAGCCTACAAATCCCCATGGCTTCTCCGTGCTGTCAAGCATGTGAGTTCGTAGAGATGCAGCTGCCGGTAGTTTGGCTTGAACTCTAACCGGAGCCTTCTAACCCAAGCTAGAAATAAATAAAATACTTACATTTCAAGTACAAAACCCTCGCTGTTGAATTCAGGATTGAGGAGGGGGGGGAACCAGTTTATTCCTTTTCATCTACTGTACTCGGGCTGGCAACGTCTGCGGGTGCAGAGCAGGAGAGTCTTACCTACGTGACTTCATCGAATCCTGGGTGTAGGTCTTCCCTTTACGCTATCGTGTGAAGCAGAAAGGTTTAGTGGATGCATTTAGTAAGACACAGACTCCCTACTCTTACTGGCCCCCAGTTTATGCCTTTTGATGGGGGGGAAACCCAAGAGACGTGCCCCTTCCTTCTGTCTCGCAAACAATGACACCAACCAGCTTGGAGTTAGGTTATTAGCAGGTAGCTGGTACTTTCAAATTATATTTAATCAAGTGTGAGCGACGTTACTGAGGCTCCTCTACAGCTCTAATATGCGGAGGGACGTTGACCTCTCATCGGGATCCTCCCCTGGGGGATTCGACGGCTTGCTGGTGGCCTTCGGTACGTGGGGCTCTGCCCCGGCATAACCAGTACGGACTGCTGGCCCGAGTTCCTCTGAGACTGGAAGATGCTCTGCTCCGTTGCGCTCCTCTCTGAACAAGTGAAAGTCAACCCAACGCCAACGTTGCTCTTCATGGTTCTGGAGGTGCCGTCGGATGTGCCGTCGAAACACCTGCCCAGGGCGATTTCCTTGGCGATCCTGGGGTCTTGGTCGGTGACGGTGTAGATGCCGTAGTTGTGTCCCAGTGGGTCAAGAGGAGCCAGCATTGTGTACTCGCTGGAGTCGTTGTTCGTAGCCATGGGCAGGTGGTTCACCAGGTACTCGTGGAGCATGCTGTTGACGCTCTCTCTGCGGCAGCTGCCTTGTGGGATCACCTTCACCAGCGTGCGGTCCACGCGGTCCTGGTCAAAGAGCATCCCGCTGCACTTGAACTCCAGGCAGGCTGCCGACACGTTCGGCTGCTCGGAGTCCCGGATGCTACGGACATCCCGGATGCCGTAGAGCTTACCGATGGTACGCGGGTGCGTGCCACCCATGTTCCGAGACCTCACGTTCACCTCTTGGCGTCCGTTTATTTTTACTTTAATATAGCAAGCCCTAAACTCCATGGGCTTGGGCCACCACGCCAGGTAGTCATCAGTCCAGCTCATGAGGTCGTCTTCGCTGAAGGGAACGGTGTTGTAGTCGTATCGGTCTCCCTCTATCCTGTAAAACCTGAAGTGAGCGGCGTTGTAGGGCGCTTCCTCGCATTCCTTTAGGTTTTCGTAGGCGTAGATAGGGCCGTTGGTCTCTTCTGGGGAATTAGGGCTTGGCTTGGCCATGTTGATGCTGAATGCTGTTTTCTTGGTGTTGGAGTCCTCGTGGTCTGTTCTCCTGTAGTTGAGCTTGTTGAGATACGGCTGTGGGACTCCAATAACGTTAGGGTTGAGTTTGGGAGCAGAGGGAGCAGCTTCAAGCTCTTCACCCCCCAAGCTGGCCAAGATATAAGCTCCGTAGGCCTGGGGGTTTTGCTCATCGCAGAACGCGGGCACGCAGGCACCGTTGGGACCGGTGACCACGCTGTCGAAACGACCCCATGCTCTGGGGTTGGAGGTGAATCCCGGTTCTGGCTCCATGTTTATAATGGAAATCACCACCCCCTGGATCTGCTCACTCTGCAGAAACCTCTCGCTTCTGTAGGCTCGGACCTTGACGTAGCACCGTCGGTTCTCCGGGACGTCTAGGTTGAAAAGTCTCCTCTCTTTTATCTCCATGTTCCCCACCAAAAACGTTCTCTCCTCTCTTTTGTTCCGTCTGCTTTTCTCAAGGTTGAAGTCACCTTCTTCCTCCCATAATCCCGTCTCGGGGTTCAAGGACCAGAGCTTCATCTCTTGCAGATGCTCTGGCATCTTGACCTGAGCAGCATCCAGATGAACCTTCACGTCTTCTGCGTTAAGAGACTCGGTGCCCCGTTCGTCGGTGAAGTCCACGGAGAACATGCCGTACGTGCGGAGCGGGAATACATCTCCCTCTTCATCCACGAAGTTGAGGTCGCTTTGTGTCACGGGGGCCGTCGAGAAGTTCCTCGGGTCCAGGAACGTCACGCTGGCTTTCACTTTGCCTGTGTAAGCTTCTCCATTTTTCCTATAAAACGCGTTGGGAGGAATCTCCAGTTCAGCAATCGGATCATCGTCTTCCACTTCCCCCAGAGAAATCACGTTGGTTTCGGTGGATTCCAGCGTAACGGGAGGTTTCTTTCGGAGCAGCTTGATCTCGTGAAACACAGCACCCCCGTTCTCCTTGAAGGGCAGGACTTTAGTCGTGTTCACAAACTTCTGCAGCCGATCCACGAACGTTACCACCAGTCTCTCCGTGTCTGCTGGGACCTGGATGGAGAAGGTTCCCTTGTAGCCGGTCATACTCACTCTCTTGTTGCCCACGTAGATGTGGCCGAACCTCAGCGGCTCTCCGTTATCCGCTGCCGTGGCTCTGCCTCGCACCGTTATTTTGGTCTCGGTGCATTTTTTGCAGCCGCATTCTACGACCACTTTAGTGGGGAGAGTGTACCCGTCGCAGGAGATGTCTCTGGTTTCCATCTTGGACACCCCACAGCAGTAGGCGATGTTGTCCTTACAGCGTAAGCCCTTATCCAGCTTCCCCGCGCAGGTCTTCGCTGGGCACTTGCCCACGTCGTAGTAAAAGGAGTTGGTGTCTTTTTGGAAGCAGTCGTGAGGAAGTCGGATGAGGTGGCTTTGAGGTTGGGAGTTGCAGGGTGCTTCTTGCCTTCCTGTTGAAGAGGATTTCTTAGTGAGCGGTGTGAAACCACCCCACAGCCGTCACTATGTGGTCTGAAACCCTCTGAGCTGAACGCTGCTTCTGATAACAGCGAGGGGTTTGCAGCTGTAGAGTCATAGACTGGCCTGGGTTGGAAGGGACCTCCAAAGGCCATCCAGTCCACCCCTGCTGCAGTGGACCCTCAACTAAATCAGGTTGCCCAAAGCCTTATCCTGTCTCCCCTTGAAGATCTCCAGCTCTGGGGCCTCAACTCCCTCCCTGGGCAACCTGTTCCTGTGTTTAACCCCTGTCCTGCTGAAGAGCTTCTTCCTACCAGCCCATTTTGATCTCCTGTTCTCTAACATGAAGCCACTGTCCCTCGTCCTAGCACTCCAGGCTTTTGGCAACAGCCCCCCTGCAGCCTTCGTGTCACCCCCTCCAGGGGCTGGAAGTCTTTCAGGATTTGGGGTAACTGAATTCATCTGCTCCCTGTTTTGCTGAAGCAGGTGCTCAGCTCCCCCTTTAGGTACCTGATTAAGAGCAGGAGAATCCCAGCTCCTGCTCACCCACCACCACCATCCAGCCCACCCTCAGCTGGGACTTCTGTGGCTACCAGCCTTTTCTGGCTACGGGCAGACTAAGACGTGCCTCAGGGTTTAAAACAAACCCCCCTAAACAACAAATATTCACACCAGGCAGTGAAAAACCTGCTGAAGGCAGCAGGCTGAGCTTGGCCGGTCCCCTGCAACCTAGAGCTCCAGTTTGTGGAGACCATCCGGTTCATGAGCACCTCACACAAACTTATCCGCTGGGCTGAACCCCAAAGGGGTTTTCCTGCGGCTTCTCTTTGCCACGTGGATCACCATCTCTGGTTTCCACACACCATCACCTCCCCGGCAGCTTAAAAAGAGCACGGGGTAGGGTCTCTCTCACCTATGACAGTGAGGCTGGCGGGCTGGGACTTGGCCGACCCCCCGGCGCTGCTGGCCTTGCAGAAATACTCTCCGGACTGGTCTCTGTTCAGGTTCTTCAGAATCAGGTTGTTCTTGTATTTGTACAGGGAGGGATCCAGCAGCGACCCGTTGTGGTACCTGCCGGGAGCAATCAAGGAGACAGAGGCTGAGCCACGGTTGAATACAACCTCCTGCTGGGTGGATTTTGCCTCAGTTTCCCCATTTGTCGTCGGTCTGCGTCACCTAAAAGTTATTCCCCTTCCCCTGGCAGTAGTGGGATGTGGCTGGTGAGCAGGCAGAGCTGCCCACTGGAGTTTCTCAGTCGCTATTCTTCCCCAGTAAATCCCTCAGCAGGTGATGGTGCAGTACCGGTGAGGACCCCCAGCTCTGCACAGCTCGAGGAAACCATCGTTTCCAGCGATCAGCACCTATCATGTCCAGTTGATTTATAGCTACAAACCCCACCTTGGAGATGGTTAAGGAGCTAAAACTGGAATCTGGGGGTCAGCTGAACCCTCTGGCTGAGCAAACTCGAGTTCCTTACCAGAGGTAGCGGTCAGGGGCCGGGCTACCGACGGCATCGCAGCACAGCGACACGCTCTGTCCCGCTCTCCTGGCTTTGTCCTCAGGGCTCCTGAAAACGTAGGGTTTGCCTGCAGGAGGAGGACAAACCCCACTTCGTTACTGTTCTCCCCCAGAAATCACCATTTCTTCCTGATTATTGTGTAAGACCTCCTGCGTTCTCCCCCCCCTCCCCTCTCTGGGGCTACCTGATCGCTGCAGCTGCATCTGGATGCCCAGGTTTCTCCTGTTGCTCTCGGGGACGGTGATGGTCGCTGTAGCGTATTTGGCTTTCTTTATTTTAAGGGTGTTTTTGCCATCGGGACAAATCCCCGGGATCATGAACATGCCCTTGGCATCAGCTGTAGTCAACAGCTTGAGTTTCTTGGCTTGCAGGTAGACGCGGGCATCGGCAGCGGGTGACCCATCCTCTAGAGAGACCTTCCCGTGTAGAGTCGCGTCCTCGCACATGCAGGTGTCGCAGTCGGCGTTGACCCGGCCCATGGGGCAGGTGATGTTGCAGGCTGGGGGAGAGGCAGGCAGGCGGATCAGAAAGCAGCCCTGAGTCCCCGTAACACTCCCAGCGGCGCAGACCCGCGTCTGCTTTTAATTTAGATGCAATAAGGCAGAACTGCATAAGGAACCGATTGCATCCAAGAGGGCTGTGCATTAGAAACAGAGGGACGATGTCATTTTGGACCTGACAATTAATAGGAAGCAGCCACGTGGATCTAATTACAGCTGGCAACTGTTATTCACTTTCCACAAAGGGCTGAGTTTCGGGGAAGTTTGGATCGGGATCAGCCTGTGAGCTCTTAGCTCAACCCTGGCAAAACCACAGATCCACATGCCTTAAGCTTTGTAGGTTTCTCTCACCGCCTCGTACCCCAAAGCCAGGACTTTAGTCTGGTTTAAAAGCTTTAGCCACTTATTCAGTGGTATCGTGGCTTGGGCAGGACACAGGACAACGGCTGATCAGGCGTTGCTGCCCGATGGGTTCAATAAGCTATCTCGCAAAGGAGTGATTCTGAACTGTTTTCATTACCTAGAACCCTAAAGAATGCTCAGTCTCTTCCCAGAGCAAGGGCTTGGGTCATTCCTTTACGATCCCAGAGCATCCCTGTACCTCTACAGCAGCTATGTGGGAATTGAGTCTTTTTTTAATAGCTGGAAGTGAATAGAAGAAGGGAGAAGCTGAAACAGCTTTCCTGGAGGATGTTTTCAGGGTGATTTCATAGAATCCTTAGGGATCAGAAGGGACCTCGAAAGATCATCCAGTCCAATCCCCCTGCCACAGGCAGGATCCCCCAGACCAAGTGGCACAGGAACACAGCCAGGCCGGTCTGGAACGTCTCCAGAGAAGGAGACTCCACA
>VZRI01003749.1:23758-34580 GCA_013397515.1 Upupa epops | reverse complement strand
CAGGGAGCTGCTCTCCTTCCTTCATCAATATTTCTTTAACTAGAAGCCCCTCCAGCAGGGGCTGTGGCGATTCAATATTCCCTATTCACCTTTGTGGAGACTGCCTCGAGACAGCTGCCTGCAATCTCAGCCTCCACCTTCAGAGCTGCTGTTCCTACAGGACTGATGGGGTTTTTCCTATCGCTCCAGGGTGTTTATGAGTCTCCCTGATGTTCCCCACCCTTATCCCATTGTTTGGCCATAAGCTCCCCACGCTTTGCCCCTTTAGCACTCCCCAGCCCTGCTGTGGGTAGCACCAGCATCACAACCTTCTGGCAAAGGGAAGAGAAAGATGGTGAAAGGAGCGCGCGGAGAAAGAGCAGCAGTGATGAGATCAGGACCTCGTCCCCTGCCCGTAAATGAGGTAGTAGGAGCACCTGAGCAAACATGTCCAATGCAGAGCCGCCCTTCCTCGGTGGCTTCGTTACAGTGCACGCCCCAGAGGCGCTCGGCCAGGCAGGATCTGGTACGCTTCTGCACACCGGTCTGGCCACACTTAGCTGAGCACTCGCTCCATTTCGACCATGGAGACAAAAACCTTTTTGAGTCTTGCGCAGGTAGACCTTGAATAACATCAGTGGGGGGTTACTGAGACGAACACAACACGTAGAGGTGCCCCAGAACGGGCAGGTGTTTGCTTAGCAGCTTGTGTGTAGCTTCTATACATCTCTCTATCTCCTGTATCTCTGTATCTACCTCCTGTATCTATCTCCTTTATCTCTGTATCTCCTAAATCTCTATATCTATCTTCTGTATCTCCTACATCTCTGTGTCTACTGTATCTCCATATCTCCTGTATCTGCCAGATGTCTGTATCTCCTACTTCTCTATCTCCTATATCTCTAGTTCTCCTGTATCTCCTACATCTCTGTATCTATCTTCTATATCTGTGTGTCTATCTCCTATGTGTCTGTATCTCCTACATCTATATCTCCTACATTTCTATCTCCTGTGTCTATATCTGTATCTCCTACATCTCTGTCTCTATCCTCCTGTGTCTCCTCTATCTCTGTATCTGTTTCCTCTATCTCTGTGTCTGACTCCTGCATCTCTATCTTCATATGCCCTCTGTCTCTCTCTCTATGTCCATGTCTGTATGTCTATATTTCTCTCTCTCTGTATCTTTGCATCTCTCTCTGTATATAACTCTATATCTCTCTATATAACTCTAGCTCTGTATCTCTGTCTCTATATCCAATGCCACATCTGTGGATCCCTCTCTCTATATCTCTGTTATCAATATCTCTCTCTCTCTCTCCATATCTGCAGGTTTTCTATCATACAGATTTACATTCTCTATATCCGTGTGATGCTCAGACTGCACGTGAGGCTATTACACACCGCGTAGATTCAACAACCGCAAAGCACACTCGGGGAGCCGAGAAACCAAGCAGGAGAAGGCATCCAGAGGCTTTCTGCCTTAATTCCCGAATTCAGGACGATTAAGAGAAACTGGAGGGGAGCAAAGTGCAACGCAGCTCAAGCTTAGCGTTCGGTACCTTGGGCTTAAAGGAAATCAAGTGCACGTTGTCGCTGGAATGCGGTCGGAGCCTTTCAAACGAGGTTAAATACGTAAACCCATGAGTATGGGGTAAAATGGTTGGTGTGCTCACACCGAGAGGTTTAACCAGACGTGAACATACGTTCTCTGCAGGGCCCGGGGGTGTCTGTGTCGAGCAGCGCTTTTACTGCTGCGAAGCCGAAGCCTGAGATGCTGCTGCCTGGGCTGAGCACGTGAGGTGCTCAGAGAGGGTTTATGGAGGGTTTAATGTGCCATTAGGGTTTTAAAGGAATGTCTTTAACGGGGTATTAATTTAAGCTGCTCTGAATGGGTGTGATCCCTCCGAGTGTGTGGTTTGGGATCGTTTTTAAATGACGATGCTCTGCTCGTCTTTACGAGGACGCGCTTGCGACCACGGTTTCTAACTGGAGTTTCTTGGAGGTGTGGGCTGTGTCATCTCCCCCACTTGATTTGTGATGAGACAGATCGGGCTGTTTCC
This sequence comes from Upupa epops, assembly GCA_013397515.1. Taxonomy (NCBI): domain Eukaryota; kingdom Metazoa; phylum Chordata; class Aves; order Bucerotiformes; family Upupidae; genus Upupa; species Upupa epops. The sequence goes on along the minus strand of VZRI01003749.1, from coordinate 32,541 downwards.
TGACAAAGCAGCTGGACCATCCCCAGGGTTGAAAAATCACCCCTGGCTCACAAAAGCAGGTGGCTGGGAGAGGCTGTTCAAACGGGAGCAGCCGTGGGAGCGTCATGTCTGGGCTGGAGTGAGCACTTGGCTTAGACGGGCGAGTTTTTAATCTGCTGGCGCGTCAGCATCGCCGCTCCGGAGTCCCCATAGACCTTATTTAGCAGTTTAGGGGATGCAGGAGGAGGTGGGCTGAGGAATGGGCTCGAGCTCATTTAGCCCATGGATAAGTGGCCGTCTGTGCTTGCCCCACGTGAAAGCAGAACATGCAGTGGGGTCTTGGTATCATCCTAAGGCTGTTTGGGATCAGCTGCTTTAGCCTGCAGGATAGGTGATGGGAAGGAAGGAAGGAAGAGGGGACTCCTGTGGAGGAAAATGACTGTGTCTGGCTCTGGGCAGCACCTTGACAGCAGAAAAAGCAGAAAGCAGAGGATACGGAGAAGGTGAAGGGCTCAAGAGCTGGCAGGGACGCGGGGAGGGACGCGGCTACCCCGTGGCACCGGCCGGCAGGAACCTACTGCGTCTGGTGTAGGCGAAGATCGGATCTCCCCTGCGAGAGCTGCTCCTCGAACCTGTGGGCAAAGCAATGGTGTCCTAAGCGGCTGCGGGGTGTGGGGACAGGCAGCTCCAAGTGTGGTCTTGCCCATTCCCGAGTTCCTCTCGCCCGCCCAGCCCGTGCTGCCTCCCACGGGATTCAGCGCTGTGGTCACGCACTTGACCTTCACTTTTCCAGGAGAGGAGCCAACAGCGTGTGTCAGCGATAGCCCAAACCCTACTGGAGGTCGCAGATGATTAACATTTATTCCATTGCCTAAACATCCTCAGCTACTCAAACCACGCTGTCTGGGTGTGAATTCAGGCTCAAAACAAAAGAGGACTCGTGCGAACACCCCGCTGTCCCGCCCGAGTAGGAAATCACTTACTCTCCAAGCTGAGCATTACCAGCGGGCTGAAGGTTCTCTGTCCTATCTGGATCCTGCTGATGGCTGGTTTCAGAATCCTTTGACCTAAGGGGTTCGTAAAGAAGAGAGTAAATTAGACTAATCATAAAGGAATGAGCGTCAAGGGACTCCGCATCCCTTAGGAGCAGTTTTCCAGGTGTCCTTGGGGGTCATGGCTGGCTGGAGCAGCCGCTCAGAGCTCTTGTGGGAGGGGTATGGTAGAGGAGATGCCAAGCAGAGGACATGAGGGGCATAGCCCGTGGTGTTGCTGTGACTTGGGTACTCAGCAGATTTGCCCTCTGTCTTGTCAAACAAGGAGAGGTTTGGTGGTTTCTGTGTTAGAGCAGCTCAGAGCAAACCAGTGTTTACTGGTTAGAGATGTAAAACACATCCTGACTCCCTCTGTGGGGAGAACACGAGTGTAGGTGAGGTTGGCCATCACTACAGGACATGGACTGGTGTCTGCGCTTGCTGGCTGGCTGTGCCTGAGAGGACCTGCTGGTTGTGGCTGGGTACTGGGGTGCTTACTGGGCCCTGCAAGACCCAGCGCAGCAGAGGAGCGGGTTGCTCAGTGCTGCAACCCACCAGAGCCAGCAGCAGCAGGCAGATCCTGCTGCTCCTGAGGTCTGCTTGGAACAGGGATGTGGGCTGTGGGCTAGACACCACCGCAGCAGCAGGCAGGGATGATCCCAGTGCAACTGCTCAGCAGGAAGGTTCCATCCCTGGTCAAGCAGAGGCTGGCTGACCAGCAGACAGGCTTTGCCCTGCTCCGGGGGTTGGGTGGGAGCCAGCCCTCGTCTGGAAGTCATTTGTCCGGGTGGATGTCGCGCTGGCCCAGAGCAGTGCCCAGCGCTGGTGTGGAGCCCATGTCTGCTGGCTCAGCGGCCGCCAGCAGACGTGCCAGCGTGCCCACGGGCAACAGGAATAGAAACATTTAACTTTCACCTAAAACCGATGTAGCTCCCACGAGGAGGAGGAGGATCCATCCTTTTGCAGTGACCATTGTTGTTTCCAGAGGTGACCAAGGGCTTCTTGGAGCAGCTGTCCCACTGCTTCCCCAGACCTGTGGAGACAAGCCTGGCCATGTCAGGGCTCACCCAGGGTCCTGCTGCTTTCTGAGAGCTGAAGCGGTCCCAAACAGGCTGTGGGGACTGTTTATACCCTCTGCCACCCATTTACCCCCAAGGGGGAAGAGTAGGGCTTCTGCATCTGTGCCCCTTGCTTGTTGGCATCACCTCTGAGCCCAGATCTCTTCTGCAGAGCCCTGCTGTGTAACGACATCTCCTCAAAGAGGAGCTGCTTTTAGCAGCTTAAATACTTCTGCAGGGCTCTTGTCGCCGCCTGCCCGGCTCCACGGGGCCCCCAGCACCCCTTCCCACCCTCCACGCGAGCAAGAGCATCTCCGTGTGTCCATCCCTCCTCCCGCAGTCTGGCTGTGTGCAAGGGCAGGATCGTATCCCAGAACATCCCGGGAACACGAGGAGGGGGACGGGAAGGCTCCCGAGTGCCTCAGAAAGTGGAAAACCCCGTGTGTAAGCCAAGCCTTCGCTGAAATGTGAGCAAGAAGCCAAATCTTTCCCTTTCTCTGCTCGCAGAGATGAGGGACTGAGGCTCTGTGCTGCTCTTCCCTAGCTCAGCCACTGCAGGTTAGGTTTGGGGAGTCCCTTCAGCCTGTGTCGGGGTGTTTCACTTCTGGAGGTACCCAGGGAGCCAACAGCATCTTGAGAGCCAGCAGCTGGAACTCCAGGTGATTTATTTCATACCCCCAAAACTAATGAACTTGGAGGTGGTGGTGGGAGGAACTGTTGCCTCAGCCTGTCTGTGCCTCAGTTTACCCCCAACCCTCTGCAGCAAAAACACCCTGTGATCTGTTAGTGATATTAACCATCCCCACGGAGACTGGGGGACGTGGGACTAGGAAACCCTTTGGTTAGGGCTGAGCAGATCCCAGTCAAGCAAAAATAACAGGAGCGGTGTTTTGCGGGCTCACGGCGGGGTCGGGAACTCGCCGCCAGACAATAACCGGGGAACATTAATCCGGGATCAAAGCCCAGTTCCCACTCGGCTGCTATTCTGGGAGCTGCCTGCGACTTGTTCGGTGCTGGGGTTGGGACTGGCTACAACCCTCTTCCCCGTGGGAAACGGGGTGGGGAGGGGGGTTCCAGCAGCCAGGGGAAGGCTCAGCATCACCGTCTTTCTCTCTCTGGCTGCAGGAGCGGCTGTGGGACCGAGCTGAGGAGCCCTGGTGAACGCAGCACCTTCCCCACCAAACCCTCTCGCTCCGCCGTTCCTATTGTCCAGCCCGAAAGCCATCAGCTGGGATAAGGGAGGGGGAAGCAGGGAACAGGGAAGCACATCCCCACCGGTGTTTTCCAGTCCTAAGCGCCTGCATCCCGCAGTTAATTTCCACCTCCCCCTATTAATTTCCACCTCTCCCTATTAATTTCCACCTCTCCCTATTAATTTCCACTTCCCCCAATTAATTTCCACCTCCCCCAATTAATTTCCACCTCCCCCAATTAATTTCCACCTCCCCCAATTAATTTCCAGCTCCAATCCCAGTCCTTTTTCATTCCAGTGCCCCGCCACCAGCCCAATTATATAACCATAACCCCTGGCTGCCACGACGAGGAAAATCTGAGCAGGGTCGAGCGGGTTTTTAACCTACAAACCCATCCAAAAAACTTCCCCACTTGAGGAAAGTTCCATCCTCTCTCCACAGAGCCCCGAGCCAAAGGGATCTGCAGCCTCTTGGGAAGAAGAGAAAGAGTCGCAGCTTACCCGAGCGTCGCCTGCACCGAGCCCTTCTGCACTGGAGCCTCTCCACAGCCCAGGCAGCGCGGGTGCTTATATAGCCCGGCTGTGGGGATGGCAGAGAGCCACGGGCTGCTGAGCACAAACACATCGCCGGGCGAGGGAAAGCGCAGCCTGGATAATCCCCTCACTAGGTGACGGTAAACACGAACCCTCGGTGATCGGCAGCTGCCCGCGCTGGCAGAGACGCTATGGCATGGCAGGGTGCTGCTGCCCGCAAGGCTGGGCACTGCGTCCCGCTGTGAGCGTCGTGTCCCAGCGTGGGTACTGCGTCCTAGTGTGGGCTCTGTGTCTCAGTGTGAGAGTTGTGTCTCAGCGTGGGTGCTGTGTCCCAGCGTGGGCACTGTGTCCCGGTGTGGGCATCGTGTTCTGGTTTGGGCATCCAGCGTGGGCTTCATGTCCTGGTGTGGGCATCACATCCCAGCGTGGGCACTGTGTCCCAGTGTGAGTGTTGTGTGCCAGTGTGGGCTTTGTGTCCTGGTGTGGGCACTGCATCCCAGCATGGGCATCATGTCCCAGAGTGGGCACCACATCCCAGTGTGGGCATCATGTCCTAGTGTGGGCTCTGTGTCCCAGCGTGGGCATTGTGACCTAGAGTGAGCTCTGTGTCCCAGCGTGGGCATCATATCCTGGTTTGGGCATCGTGTTCCAGCATGGGCATCATGTCCAGTGTGGGCATCGTGTCCCTCCCAGCATGGGTGTTGTGTCTAGGTGTAGGCATTGTATCCCAGCATGGGCATCATGTCCCTGGTGTGGGCATTCAGCGTGGGCACTGTGTCTCAGCATGGACATTGTGTGCTGCTGTGGCCATCATGTCCTGGTGTGGCCTTCCAGCATGGGCATCGTGTCCTGGTGTGGGCAGCACGTCCTGCTGTAGGCATCCAGCGTGGGCATCACATCCCATCCCATCGTGGGCATCACATCCCAGCATGTATGTCCCCGTGTGGGCATCCAGGGTGAGCATCGTGTCCTGGCACAGGCATCATGTCCCTACCTCAGAACCATGCTCCAGTGTTGGCATCATGTCTTGGCACGGGCATCGTGTCCTGGCACCACACCAGCACTCTTAGGGGTTCTCTCCCTGGCTCTGGAGCGGCACTAATCGCTGCTGAGCGCTGGGGTCACATGAGGACGCAGCGGGGATGTGGGATGAGGCCAGACGGGTTGGGTCAGGTCTGCAGAGGCAGCACCTTGCTAATAAAAGTGGCTACAGCCACGGGGACACCAGCAGCCACCCATCACGAGTCCCCTGCCTGCCCCACTCTGGCATCACCCTCCCAGCTCCTTCCTCTCTCTGCAGCCATGCTTTTCCCGTGGAACTCGTGGCAGCCACTCCTGACTCTTACGGGGAGAGGCGGAGGGAGTGGAGGGTGTTTAGCCTGGAGAAGACTCTTAGAGAAGAGGAGGCTGAGGGGGGACCTCATTCCTGTCTCTCAATCTGTGAGGGGTGGGTGTCAGGAGGATGGAGCCAGGCTCTGCTCAAGGTCAGCTGGTGACAGGACAAGGGGCACTGGGTGCCAGCGGGAACAGAGGAGGTTCCATCTCAGTATCAGCAGAATCTTCTTCCCAGGGAGGGTNCAACTCCCTGAAGGGAGGTTGCAGTCAGGTGGGGGTCAGGCTCTCCTCCCAGGCACCCAGCATGAGAGGGCAGGGCCTGAAGCTGCCAGGGGAGGGTTAAATTGGCTGTTAAGAAGCCCTTCCTCAGGAAAAGGGTGCTCAGAGCCTGGACTGGACTGGACTGCCCAGGGCAGTGGGGGAGTCCCCGCATCTGGAGGTGTTGAAGGACAGCCTGGCTGTGGTTCTTAGTGCCCTGGTCTGGCTGCTGGGGTGATGTTAGGTGCTGGATGAGCTCAGAGGGCTCTCCCAGCCTCACTCATTGGGTGACTGTGTGTGACTCAGGGTGTTCGAGCATCGCACGATGCATGCAGCCACATGTGAGCAAAGCCCACCTGTGCTCGCAGCCCTGGGTGCTGGGGGGCAGTGCTGATGGTTTGCCACAGGATGTTGCTGGGAAACCAGGGGCTTGGCATGGCAGAATCAGAGAATCCTTAGGGATCAGAAATGACCTGGAAAGATCATCCAGTCCAATCCCCCTGCCACAGCAAGATCACCCAGACCAAGTCCAGGTGGGTTTCAAACGTCTCGAGAGAAGGAAGGGCTGGGGCTGGTACTTGGGCATCCAGCGATGTGTGGGATGTGCCAGTGCTGTCCTGGGCTACCTTTTAGCAGTCCCTACTAGCCCTGCTGCCAGAGGGAGGGGTGCAAGAGGGACACGGATCAGGGTGATCACATTAAAACAGTCGGGGGTGGCCCACAGCAGCTCCTGTTTGTGTTTACAAGGGAGGAGGAACGAACACCTGAGATGCTCCAAAAAGCAGCCCAAGGTTTATCCGGTGGGTGAGGAGCTCCGAGTGAGCCAGAGGCCCCGGTCCTGTGGGATAAACACATTGCTCAGCTGTTCTTCCCCGCTGTGATGAGGACAAGATGTGGGACAGGTGCCGAGGAGCCTGAGACAGCAGGGAATTCATCATCCCGGTCGGCACCCACCAGTGCAACCACCACACAGCTCCAGTGCAGCAGCAGGCGTCTCCGTGTGGGGCTTTGCAGCCTCCTCTCCAGCTCGGGTGCTTCCTCTCCAGCTCAGATGCCTCCTCTCCAGCTCGGATGCCTCTTCTCCAGCATGGCTCCTGCAACACAAGCCCGGGAGACACGTGTGCAGCGCCAGGAGCAGGACTGGACCATGTGAGTTCGTGCAAAACCCCGATCTCTAGAATAGTCCCGTTGCACAATCTCTCTTGGCTTGGCCATCCCTTGCTGCAGCTCCGACACGAGGCTGATGTTGGATGGAGCAGCATGAGCAGAGCCCCAGATGTTCCCACCGGCTGCTCTGTGGCTCTTTTCCATCTAGCCGAGGTGGAGGATGCCCTAACCCATGGAGCAGAGGGGTCTCAGTGGGGACTCAGGGGTGGTGAGGTTGTAGTGAAGGAGAGTGGAAGCCAGCTGCTGTGGGTTCAGCCACAAGGCTGGTGTCTCCCAACTGCAGTGTTGTATGGGCACGCTTCCCTCCTGGATTCACTCTGGGGGCCCTGCCTGGCTCTCACAGGCTTTTTCCATGGGTTCATCACCTGTGTGAGACTGCAAGGCCATCCTGTAGCTGTGTGGGTGCTGCCACGCTTGACGCTTCCCCCTGCACTTGGGCTGTGACAGCGTCTCCCTCTCCGTGATCCTACAGGGTTGTCTCCATCACTCATCTAATCAATCCCAAGGGAAAACCAGCCAGTGATCCTCATCCCTGCTCTGTGTTCCCTCTCCCCTTTCTGATGTGGCAGCAGCAATGTGACTGACTGCACTCTGCTGGGACGGTGGTGGGGACACTGGGGCTGCCCTTGGGGTTGTACCAGGGGTTTACAGGCTGTGGGCTGCTTGAGATGGCCTATAGGGTCCATGGAATATCCTATGGCATCCATCGAATATCCTATAGGGTCCATGAAGTATCCCATAGGGTCCATGAAATTGTCTGTAGGGCTCATGGAATATCTCATTAGGGTCCGTGGAATATCCCACAGGGTCCATGGAATATCCCATAGAGTCCATGAAATGATCTATAGGGTCCATGGAATATCCCATAGAGTCCATGGAATATCCTATAGGGTCCATGGAATGGCCTATAGAGTCTATGGAATATCCTATAGGGTCCATGAAATATCCCATAGGGTCCATGAAATGGCCTGTAGGGCCCATGGAATATCCCATAGGGTCTATGGAATATCCTACAGGGTCCATGGAATATCCCATAGAGTCCATGGAATATCCTATAGGGTCCATGGAATATCCTATAGGGTCCATAGAATGGCCTATAGAGTCTATGGAATATCCTATAGGGTCCATGAAATGGCCTGTAGGGCTCATGGAATATCCCATAGGGTCTATGGAATATCCTACAGGGTCCATGGAATATCCCATAGAGTCCATGAAATATCCTATAGGGTCCATAGAATGGCCTATAGAGTCTATGGAATATCCTATAGGGTCCATGAAATGGCCTGTAGGGTCCATGGAATATCCCATAGGGTCTATGGAATATCCTGTAGGGACCATGGAATATCCCATAGGGTCTATGGAATATCCTATAGGGTCCATGGAATATCTCGTAGGGTCCATGGAATATCCCATAGGGTCCATAAAATGTCCGATGGGGTCCATGAAATCTTAGAGGGTTCTTGAAATGTTCTATAGGGTCTAAGAAATATCCCAGAGGATCCATGCAACATCTTCTAGGGTCCAAGAAATATCCTATAGGGTCCATGCAATATCCTATAGGGCCCAGGAAATGCCCTGTGGGGCTGAGGCCACTCTCGGTTCCCCGCTGACTGCCTCCATCCTCCCTCCCTGCACCCTCTCCTCCCCTGCCCCGCCGGGAGCTGACGGTTATTTTCCCCTGCCGCGTGGGTCTGGGCTCTCTCCTGTTTACAGGAGTTAAAATAACTGCTTGATGACTTTGTTCCATCCCAAACCCTTGGGGGACCTGTGCGTGGTTTCAGAGGCAGAGTCGGGCTCTCCTGAAGCCCTCGGCTCCCGGCGTTTCTCCAGCCATTGTTCCAGGGGTGCCTGATGTAGGTTTGGGGTTGGTTTCTTGCCACCCCCAGAGCCTCGATGGCTACGTCCAGGGGTTTGTTTGGAGGGGAACTTGGAGAGGTGGCAGGTACCCCCGGGCTTCGCTCGGAGCTCCCAGCCATCGGCAAACCCCGCGGTCACCACAATATTGTTTCGCTTAAGCCCTTCTCTACCGCTTCATCAGCACAAATTCGCCTTCCAGCTGCCTAAAAGCTTTGGAAAGGAGCCCGAGAAATGAACTACTGGAGGTTGTTTTTATGGGGAGGATTTAAGGAGCAACTGGACCTTTGCTTCACACACACACACAGCCTCCTCTCCCTCTCCTCTCTTTCTCTCCTCTCTTTCTCTCCTCTCTTTCTCTCCTCTCTTTCTCTC
>VZRI01003749.1:0-13888 GCA_013397515.1 Upupa epops | reverse complement strand
GGTGGGTGGGTGGGTGAGGGGTTGTCTGTGTGTTTTGTGAGTCTCCCCGTTGTCTGAGCAACAGGATGCTCATCACTAACTCCGAGGATAATGAACTCATTTTCCTGTATTTATAGCACTCCGATGCAGGCAGTGTTGGCGCTCGTCCCCGATGGGGCCACTGTTGGCCACAACAGCTTGAATTGGGGCTGTTTCTTGTCACCGATCCGCTGGAAACAGGCAGCTCACTCAGTCCACAAGGGCAGAGGGTGCCAGCTCCCATCTAGGGGTGAAACACCTGAGCTGGGCTGCCCGTCAGCACCCACCTCCGCAGGCACAGGGGCTGTCTGCAGCAGCGTTGCCATCTCCGGATGCCTGTGGGCTCCTGGGCTCAACCCAACATAGCTCTGGGCTTCTTCTGCTGCTTCGAGGGATCTGCTGCAGGGGAGTGATGCAAGGACAGGCTGGAGCATCCTGAGCTGGCACGGCAGAGGTGGGGAGAGCCAAGGAGCATCGCCTTGTGGCTCCAGGGCATGGTGTGCCAGGTAGGTTCCCATCGGCTGGGGATAAAGCTGGACCTCGACGTGGGTTTGCCTTCGCTTTTCCTGAGCAGCCAGGTGCTTTCAAACTGGGCTTTAACTGCTTTTTAGCTGCTTCTTTGCTGGGGGGGTCTTTGGGAGGGAGGGGAGAGAAGATAGCAAGGCAAGGGGGGGTCTCTTCTTGTGGGCTTGGGTGGAGCTGGAGGGTGATGGTTTGCTGCAGGGTGTTGGCATCTTCATCTCACTCACCTGGGGAGGAAGACTTGATCTCTGCTGACTGCTTTAGTCTGGTATCAGTGAACCTGGAGGTGTCTGAAGCAGTAGGAGCCACATCCTCCCTGTGCCTGGGACTGCTAACAGGTGGCATCCCCGAGGGTTGGAGGTGTTTGCCCTTGACAGCATGAGCTGGTTGTACTCGGGCACAATGGGCAATTAAACAAAGCCATGGGGACCACCGTGACGTTCACCACCCCTAACCCCCACCTCCTCCTCCTCCTCCTCCTGCTTCACCTCCTGAAATGATGCTACTCGGGAAGGTCCAGGCTCCTCAGTGCTACCATGGTCCTCTACCAAGAGCTGCTGTCAGCCTCTGGGCAGTATATGACCCCCATTCTCCCCTCCTGGCACCCCCAGGTGCTCCCACCTGTGGCCCCAGACCTAGTGCTGGAGATGGAGGTGGCCCATTAAGGTTTGGGTGGCCCATTAAGGTTTGGGTGGCCCATTAAGGTCTAACAAGCTAAGAGAAAGTTTCTAAAAGGCTTCTCCTTGCCTGAAGCCCTCCTGGAAGGAGGAATCCTTGAGCCAACCACAGCCTGCTTGCTCCTGCACAGGCTCAGCCAGCTCCACTGTGACCCATTGCTGGCCGGGTGCTTGCGGGCAGCAGCTCATCCTGTGGTCCTGCCCACTGCTGCCGCTTCCCAGCTGCTCAACTGCTTGCAAAGAGCTAAAAATAGCCCTCGGTGTGAGCAATCGCTGCAGCCACAGCAGGGGTAGCCAGAGCGGGCAGCCCCTGGCCGGTGCCACCGCGACGGGGACCTGCAGCTGCTGGGCAGAACGGGCAACGCTGAGGGGACAGAGGGAGATTGTAAGTGAGGTGGGGGCTGGCCTCTCCTCCCTAGGGACTGGCGATAGGACCAGAGGAACTGGGGTCAGGCTGTGCCAGGGGAGGGTCAGTTGGATCTCAGGGAACACTAAGAGTGGGGAGGCCTTGGCACAGGCTGCCCAGGGAGGGGGTGGAGGCATCAACCCTGGAGGGGCTCAACAACCAGGCAGCCAGGGGGTTGGAGGAGATGGGGTAGCAGTGGGGGGTTGTAGGGCTGATGGTTGGACTTGATGATCTTGAAGGGCTTTTCCACCCTTGATGGTTCGAACACAGGATGACACTGGTGCTGCTGGTGCAGAGCCCGTCCTCATCCCCTCATTCCTCCTCCGCTGAAGCTGGAGCACACAACACAGTCCCTGTGAGGGGCTTCACTCTGTCACTTGTGTTTTGGCAGGGGATGGGTGATGAGCAGCTCCCCGCAGCTCCCTGCTGCCTCATCACAGAGGGCAAAGCCAACGCCTCAGCCTCTGCCTGCCCCGAGCACTGGGTTGAGCCCCAGTTCACACAAGCAGCCAGAGTCCGTGTGACCATCACGGGCGTCTTCTTCTTGCTGGCGCTGAGCAGCAACACGGCAGTGCTGGGCAGCCTGCTGAGGAAGAGGAGGAAATCCCACGTGAGGCCACTGATCCTCAGCCTGGCGCTGGCCGACCTGCTGGTGACAGTGACGGTGATGCCGCTGGATGCAGCGTGGAACGTGACGGTGCAGTGGTACGGCGGGGACCTCTCCTGCAAGCTCCTCAACTTCCTCAAGCTCTTCGCCATGTACGCGGCCGCCCTGGTGCTGGTGGTCATCAGCCTGGACCGCCACGCTGCCATCCTCCATCCCTTCTCCAGAGCTCGCCGCCGCAACGGGCTGCTGCTCCGCGCTGCCTGGGCTGCCAGCGTGCTGCTGGCTTTGCCCCAGGTAGGGCTTGGTGGCCTCTCCATGTGGTTTGACCAGGCTGGGGTGGATCCTGAGAGATCCTGACAAGTCCATCCTAATCCACAGGCTCCACCACTGAAATTGCTTGCTGGGTGCTGCCGTTGGGTGCTCAGCTCTGCCTTGCAACATCCTTGTAGAGCCCCCAGCACCATCATTGTCCTTGTAGAGCCCCCAGCACCATCATCCTTGCAGAGCCCACAGCATCATCATCCTTGTAGAACCCCCAGCACCATCATCATCTTTGTAGAACCCACAGCATCATCATCGTCCTTGTAGAACCCACAGCACTATCATCCTTGTAGAACCCCCAGCACCATCATCCTTGTAGAGCCCTCAGCACCATCTCCATCCTCGAAGAGCCCACAGCTCCCATCAGACAGCAGCAAGGAGAAGCTCTCCATGCTCAGCCAGGAGCATCTGCCAGGTGTGGTGCCCTGTTCCAAAGCCTCTCTGGGTTATTATCATGGAATCATAGAATCAGAGGGTTGGAAGGGACCTCCAAAGGGCATCCAGTCCAACCCCCCCTGCACCAAGCAGGGCCAGCACTCCCCAGATCTGGTTGCCCAGAGCCCCAGCCAGCCTGAGCTTGAATGGCTCCAGGGATGGGGCCTCCAGCCCCTCTCTGGGCAGCCTGGTCCAGGGATCCCCCACCCTCAGAGGCAACAGCTTTGTCCTCCTGTGCAGCCTCCTCTTCCCTTTTCCAGCTCCAAACCAGGCCCCCTCACCCTGCCCTTGGGAACCCCCCCAGCCCTCTGCCAGCCCCTGCCAGGGTTGGAAGGTCTCTCAGCTTCCCCAGAGCCTTTCTCTTCATCACTACCTGCTTCTCCATTTCAGCTCTTCCTCTTCCACCTGCACACAGCACCGGGAGGGAACTTCACGCAGTGCGTGACCCACGGGAGCTTCCGAGCGCGCTGGGAGGAAACCACCTACAACATGTTCACCTTCACCACCCTCTACATCACCCCCCTGAGCGTCATGGTCGTCTGCTACGTCCGCATCGTGTGGGAGATCAGTAAGCAGCTGAGGATCAACAAAGGTACGTGGGTCCCAGCCCTCCTGTGACCACCAGGGCTGAGCCTCCTCCTGCTGAGGGGAGGGAGCTGGGTCTCTGCCTTGGAGAAGAGGAGGCTGAGGGGGGACCTCATCCATGTCTCTAAATATGTGAGGGGTGGGTGTCAGGAGGATGGAGCCAGGCTCTGCTCAAGGGCATCTGGGGACAGGACAAGGGGTACTGGGTGCCAGCTGGAGCAGAGGAGGCTCCGTATAAACAGAAGGAAAGATTTACTCTGAGGGTGACAGAGCCCTGGCACAGGCTGCCCAGAGAGGTTGTGGAGCCTCCTCCTCTAGAGCCTTTCAATTCCAGCCTGGATGCAGCCCTGTGTGACCTGACCTAGGGGATCCTGCCCTGGCAGAGGTGCTGGACTGGATGACCTCTCAAGGTCCCTTCCAACCCCCAGCACTCTGTGATGGTTGAGACCCTCCCCTTTGAAGTGGAACCCAACTGAGGGTCCCACCCCGACTTCTTGTTGCCCCTCTTTGCTATCTTATGCTTCCTGTGGGCCACAGAGAAGACCAGGAGAGGGTCTCCCCTCTCTGGCAGAAGCACAGTCACGGGTGGCTACGTTCTGGTCTCTCCAGCTGTCCCTTTGACTCTGCTGGCAGGTTTGATAAGAAACCAGGGTGACCGCATCTCCAGGGCACGCATGAAGACCCTCAGGATGACCATCGTGATTGTTGCCACCTTCATCATCTGCTGGACCCCATACTACCTCCTGGGCTTGTGGTACTGGTTCCAGCCGGCCGTGATCCAGAAGATGCCAGAGTATGTGAACCACAGCTTCTTTCTCTTCGGCTTGCTGCACACGTGCACGGACCCCATCGTCTACGGCCTGTACACCCCCTCCTTTCGGGAGGACGTGCAGTTGTGTCTCAGGAGCGTTGGAAGCACCGTTACCAGGCGCAAGAGACACAGACCTGCTGCGGTGCTGGAGAAGAACATGGGGGATGATGCTGGAAATGGTGGGGTGGCATCAGGAGGCTCCAACGGGACAACCATCAACACAGTCTGCTGAAGACAGATGGGAGGTGACGCTCTGAGAGCTGTGTTGTCTCGTCAGATCGTTCTGGGGACTGTTGTGTGGTGGTTTCCCAGCCGGCTTTGGTGGGTGAGGGTCTCTGGCTGGGAATGTGTCTGGGGCTCAGAGACTTTAGGGTATTTATGGCTGTCCTGTCGTACTCTGGCAGCCCTGTGATGAGAAAACTGTCCTGATGTACCCTGTGCGTGGTCTAGCCCTGATTCTGGAGGGTGTCCAGCGTAGAGCAATGGAGATGATGAAGGAAGGAGAGCAGCTCCCTGCTGAGGAAAGGCTGAGGGAGCTGGGGCTCTTGAGCTGGGAGGAGGCTGAGGGGGACCTCATTGCTGTCTCTCAATCTGTGAGGGGTGGGTGTCAGGAGGATGGAGCCAGGCTCTGCTCAAGGGCATCTGGGGCTAGGACAAGGGGCACTGGGTGGCAGCTGGAACAGAGGAGGTTCCCTTTCAATCTCAGCAGGACCTTCTTCCCAGGGAGGGTACTGGAGCACTGGGACCTTCTCTGTCTCCTTCTCTGGAGATGTTCCAGCCCTGCCTGGCTCTGTTCCTGTGCAGCTTGGTCTGGGGGATCCTGCTGTGGCAGGGGGATTGGACTGGATGATCTTTCAAGGGCCCTTCCCATCCCTAAGGATTCTGTGATCAAACACCAACCCCATGGAGCAGACACACGGGTTTCTCCATGGTCCAGGGCCATGGGACCCGTCACCAAGTGCCCTTTGCAGCTACACCCAGGAGTGGAGCTGTGTGATGCACAGCGCTGTCACCCTGCCAGGCTGCAGAGGTGTCATCAAAGGCTTTTACTCTACTTCTTTGTAGAAAAAGCTCTCTGGAGCCTTTGGATCTCCCCTTCCCGAGCCTGCCTGGTTCTGAGCTGGTTCCCATGGTTGTGTGGGAAACCCTGAGAAGGATCTGAACCTCTGGGAAGTAGCTGATCCAGGGGTGTTCATCCCCCTGGGCATGGTGGGGAGGGAGAAGGTGCTGTGGGCATGGACAGGTGGGATGGGATGGGATGGGATGGGATGGGATGGGATCAGTGGGGTTTCTTCTCCCTTTTGGAGACAGCCAGCAGGGAGAACAGTCTCTGCTGCCTTGTTCTGGCGTGCAGAAGGGGGTGTGGAGACCCTCCTACATGTCAGCTCACTGGGACACAGGGCTGACTGGGGGATAGAGTGTCTGGGGTAACCAGAGACTGAGAACCAGACCCAACCCTGCCCAACCTCTCTTCACGGCTACCTGAGAGCAGGCTGTAGACAGGTGGGGGTCGGTCTCTTCTCCCAAGTCACCAGCAATGGGACAAGAAGACACAGCCTCAAGCGGTGCCAGGAGAGGGTTAGGCTGGACATCAGGAACAACCTCTTCTCTATCGGAGCAGTCAGGGATTGGAACAGACTGCCCAGGGAGGAGGAGGAGTCACCATCCCTGGAGGGGTTCAAAAACCAAGAGGCAGTGGTGCAAGGGAGCAGGGTTTAATGGGCAGGGGGGGTTGGGTTGATGGGTGGACTGGATGATCTTGGAGATCTCTTCCAACCCAAGTGATTCTATGATTCACTGTCTGTCTCTCCAGATCACAGTCCATGGGCTGGGCCATCCCCATCTTTACTCTGCCCTAAGGTTTTAACCCAGGGCCAGCACCTCTCTTTGCAGCAGGGTGAGTGCAGCCACCCCACAGGTGATGCCAGTGGGGAAGGTGATGGGAAGCACTGGTAGGGGGTGGGGGGGAATCTATCCCCCCTATAAAGATCAGGTGGGTACAGAGGGGCTCTGATTGCACTGGGAGGACAGATGAGGCTGGCAGAGGGATCGAGCTGAGCTGAGCTGAGCTGAGGAGAGCTGAGCTAGTCTTCTGCTTAACTTTGCTTGGGAAGGTGGGGGCCTCTTCTCTGTGAAGCCTGGGCTTTATTCACCCCTCCTGCTCTGCTCTGTGTGAGCAGCAGGAGTGGGCTGTTTGCTCCTTCTCTGCTGACTGTTCTTACACGTGGGGGTTGCTCTTGAGGAGAGGGTTTGCTCTGGGCCAGGTGGAACTGCTTTGGGTCGGTTGTTTTTGGAGTTGGAGGGGTTTTATGTTGTCTAGCTTCGGGAAATCTTTGGGCAGCTCAGGAGCTCTGGACTTGGCAAGAGGGGGGGGTCCTGGGGTAGTTCTGTGGCCAGTGAGGCTCTGAATGAGCAGCTGGACTTTATCAGGATTGAAGAGCTTTGTTTGAAAAACAACCCTTGGCTTGTTGTGGTTACGTGTGGAGAGAAGCTGGGAGATGTCTTCCCTCGAGAAAACAAATCTCTGGGTGCCAAGGGGGCTTTTCCAACCCTCTCTTCAAGAGGGGCTGGATCCCTGCTGGTCAGGAAGGCTCTGTACTGGTCTCCCACTCTCCCAGCTGACTGATAATTCAAACTGGAGTGGTGACAGGCAGCTCTTGCAGGTTGGCTGAGGCTGGGTGATGAGGATACCAGGTGTTGGGGTGCTCAGGGTGATGCTGGGCTGTAGATGAGTGCTGAGCCCATGCCTTTCCCCATCATCTAAGCTGCAGGAGCCCAGACCAACTGGTGGGGATTAGCGCGATGCCTCCAAACCCCGAGGAGCACTGTTCTTATTTCCTCTGGCCAGCCTGCTCTAGGATGGGGTGTCCCTGCCCATGGCAGGGGGGTTGGAACTGGGTGATCCTGTGGTCCCTTCCAACCCTGACCGATTCTGTAACTTCTTCCCTAGTTCTGTCTCTCAAATCAGTTTGTGCTTCAGAGAGCAAAGGCTTTTTGCATCACTCATGCAAAAGTGAAGTCTGGAGCTTTGCTCCTCCCCACCCTGGGGTTGATCCTGCTTTTTTGTGGTGGCTCCTCTCTCACAGAGTCACAGAGCAGAGAATCACTGGGGTTGGAAAACACCCTTGAAATCAGCCAGCCTCCATTGCTGGAGACCCAGAGTTTCATGCAGCAGCTGCCATCCTCTTCAGCTGGCTCCTGAAATTGCTCACTGTCTCTCTCTCTCTATTTTAATACCTTAACTTGTCTCTTCTTATGGGAAGAAAACTCCCTCGCTTCCCTAAAACCCACCTGTTCCCTCTGGGAAATCCCAGCTGCCGCCAGTCACAGCAGGATCAGATTTACCTCTCTCCATCAGTTCCCTCACCTCGGTGACACCACAAGCACTAATAAGCGTGGGTGCCTCTATACTTTACAACTCCTCAACCTCTCACCCTCTGCTGCCCAGTTCAGATGCAGAGATCCCTTTGTTTGGGAGGAAATTCCGACTCATTCCTCCTTTTCAGGAGAACCGCACAAGCGGCTTCGGAGGTTAACGTGAGCCCTGGGTTGATTCATAATATTGTGAGTTACTCAGCACAACAGTCTCATTAATCCAGCTGACTGCCTCTCACCACGTTGGGAAACACATGCTGGGACCAGCAGGGTGCTTGGAAAACAGCCCTGGGAATGGGATATTAAGGGATTTGCTGGCCTGCTGAGGTTGCATCTGAGCACCTTAAATGCATTTGTTTTCCCCTTTGTTGCCTTTGGGGATGTTACTCTGCTCGGATGTGGACCTGGAGCCTGTGCCCAGTACTCCTGCAGGACAGGGAGTGGGAGGCATGGGGCTATGAGGGGCGCCTGATGTGCTCATGAGGACTCTGCTCCTGCCCACAGGCTGGGTCTAGTCAAAGCTGAAGGGCAGGATGCTTTGTTTTCCCTTTGAAACCTGCTGGTTCAACTGTAGGACTGGACTGAGAGCCCCTGTGATACTTCTCTCTGTCAAGCAGCTGGTGCAGAGGAGCTTTAGGAACTAGTTCCCTCCACAGATGCTGTTGACCCCTTCCTGGGAAAAGAGTAGCAGGCTTAAAGCCAAAGAAAACCTTGGATGGATGTGAGGGGATGGGGCAGAAACTCTGCTGTGGGTTCATTCCTTTCACTTGCTCTTCAGAGCCCCAAGCAACCCTTCTGCTTCCCTCTCTAGCCACCCCCTTGCCACTCGAGGACTCCCAGGTTTGTGCCTTTCCACTAGCCATCCTGCTTCCAAAGCCCCCTCCTGTAGCCTAGCAGTTCCCAAAGCTGTTTGCAGACCTACAAACCCTTTAACAAGGCGACAGCATCGAGCACCTCTAGGTTTTCAGGCTGATTTTACCTCCAATCGAGCACAGCGTTGTTTATAACTTGCTGAGGCGGACCACGCGCTCCCAGGAAACCCCCCTCAGCATCTCAAATCCCCCTGGAACAACAAGGACTAAGCTCTGCTGTCAAGTAGCTGAAGCTGTTGTGCAATAAAGGGGGGGGTCTGTGGATTTTAATTGCAAATCGCTGCTGTAATTAGCACCTCGGTTTCCCAGGCTTAGGGAACTCGTGGAGCTTTCACTGGGAGCGTTAGTAACGGTCTGTGAGAGGCAATGGGGAAGGGGATGATAGCGTTCTTGTTCTGCAAGCTGTAGGGTGAATAAACAGACCTGTTCTGGCAGCGAAATGAACTGGAGTCAATGCTTCTAGCTCCATCCAAGAGGGGGCTGCAGTAAATTAACTCGTTCTCAGCACTCGGGTAGAAGAGCCCATCATCAGGTCATTATTTTTAGTAATTAGGTAGTGGAACAGGATCAGAGAAGAGATTGGTTTGAAATATTTAACGAGGAAGGGAGTAATCAGACTCCTTTGCTGTCCTTTCTTTACGGGGCTCGCAGGAAATGGTTGTTAGGTTATTGCTACTTAGAGCCTTTATTTGTACAAGGAAGGTGACAACAACACAACACAGGCAAAACCACGGAGCTAGCTCCCCAAACCCAGGCGACCCCAGCCCCTAAAACCCTTCCTTAGTGGCAGCAGAGGTGAAACCCCCCTCCCTTCTCTCTTTTAGGCACAGAAAACTCACGTGGAAGGCGGTTTTATTGAAGGGCCTGAGGTTGTCACGTTAACCAAGGACAGGCGAGGTCACGGCTGAGAGCGCACAACCCTCGTAGATGGTTTATGGGTGGGAAAAAAACCCACCCAACCTACCAGAAGCCACTTAATTTCTTTCAATTTGGTGGTTTGATTTCTTGTTTCCTCACAATCGTTACGCTCGACTATAAAAAATCCCTGGCCAAAGCCCAGAGTTAGGCTTGAAAAGCGATTCCATCTGCGTTGGTACACGATAAACGGCGCTAAGCTCTGAGCATAAACTGATCAGGCTCCCCCTGCAGGCTCCTTAGCTTGAAAAATCCTCCCCCTTTGCCTGAATAATCTCTGATTTTATAGAAGAAATCCTCTTTCCCAGCCTCAGGGGGATGGAAAACAGTCACCCGCGTGCTTCCACGCTTTGTTTTCATTAGTTTGAAAGAACTTTCTCCCGTGGACCCTTAAGAGTTGGTTCAAGCTAAGCTGCACCCTTGTGATCCTTCTCATCAGGGCATCCTCCCACCGCAGAAATGAGATGGATGGAAAGAGGCCACGAGGATAACATACTGGTGACAGACTGGGAAAGGTCCAGGCACCTTTATTTGCAGAGCTCTGGGAGACGCAGTGCAGCGCACGGTGGCTGTTAAGGCACGTGGTGAAAAGAACAGATCGTGAGCTCAGGCAGTTCATCTCTCCGAGTCAAACATTCTGTGCCAGTAGTAGATGAAGGTTGGAGAGTTGCTGGCCCCAATCACTATTAGCAGCAGCAGGTACAGCATCATCATCACGGCGAAACGGTGGGTGTACAGCCAGGAGGACTGGCTAGGAGGCCTGGGAAGGGAGAAGCACGTGAGTTCAGGCAGAGGTGCTCAAGATTTGAGGTGAAGTGTCTTGGGTTTTGTCACACAGAATCAGTGAGGCTGGGAAAGACCTCTGGGATCATCTAGCCCAGGACCTAACATCACCCCAGGGCACTAAGTGCTCTATCCCGTGTGTCCTTCAACACCTCCAGACACAGGGACTCCACGACTTCCCTGGGCAGTCCAGTCCAGGCTCTGAGCACCCTTTCCCTGAGGAAGGGCTTCCTAACACCCAACCTAACCCTCCCCTGGCAGCTTCAGGCCCTGCCCTCTTGTCCTATCACTAGTTGCCTGCCTGACCCCTCCCTGACTACAACCTCTCTTCAGGTAGTTGTAGAAAGGTCTCCATGAGTCTCCTCTTTTTCAGGCTGAACATCCCAAGTTCCCTCAGCTTCCCCCCATCAGCCTTTCCCTCCAGTCCCTTCCCCAGCCTTGCTGCTCCTCTGGACCTGCTCCAGTCCCTCAGTCTCTTTCTGGAAGGGCCCAGGACTCAGGGGGAGGCCTCTTCAGTGCCCAGGACAGGGGGAGAATGCCATCCCTAGTCCTGCTGGCCACACTGGTGCCACTGGNGGGCACCCTGCTGGCTCCTGTTCAGCTGGTTATCACCCAGTACTGCCAGGTCCCCCTCTTCCGGCTGCTCTCCAGCCACTTATTTCCCAGTCTGTGGCTGCAGGGGGTTCTTGTAACCAAAGTGCAGGACCCTGCCCTTGGCCCTGTTCAACCTCATCCCGCTGGCCTCTGCCCATTGCCCCAGCCTGTCCAGATCTCTGCAGCATCTTCCTCCCCTGCACCAGATTGACACTCTCCCCCAACTTGGTGTCACCCAAGAATTTACTAAGGGGAGATTTGATCCCCTCATCCAGGTCGTCACCAAAGGTGCTGAACTGAACTCTGAATGGTTAAGCTAGCCCAGCAAACCCAGACAGCTATTCCACAAGCCCTACAGCTGGCTAAACCTCCTTCCAAATCCATTCCCCTAAGTCTCCAGCACAAGCCTGTTCTTTCTCCTGTTCACACCCTCTGTTTCTCTGTGGTTTGGAGCTGTAACTGCCTGGCTTGAGCACAGTGTTGATTAGCTGGGTGAGTGCTGCCACTTAGGCTAGATAAGGGCACAGATAAAATGCCAATTATCTGAGCTCTCGATGACAGGAAGCACTTACAAGTCCTGAGCCTGGGAGTGTCAAAGAGTGAGACAGAAGCAGCAGGATTACTGCAGGAAACAGGACTAAACCCAAAACCTGGCAGCGCAGCACATGCTTCTTGCTTGTTTTCTGCTGCTTTTCAAACACGAGCTGTGTTTATCCGGCCTTTCACGGCTGAACTCTCACCTCCTGTGCTGCTTCTGGGAGTACACCAGCAGGTATTTAACTCGTAAAAGCTGATTGTTTGTGACCACGAAGTATTTCTGTGGCACGTCACCCCCTTCGCTGTTTTTCACTCTCGCTCTCTTTCTATCGATTTCTTCCGAATCTGAATGGGAAGGGAAAGTGGTTGGGGGAACAAAGAAGCCAAAGAAATAACTGCACAACCTCAAGCTGCTGTAAAAAAACAGATAACTAACCCTCCACCCCATATGCTCACCCCTCCCCAAGAGTGGGAATGAGAGAACCAACGACCTAGTCTTGGTATTCCCCTGCATCCCTCAGCACCCAAGAATAGACTGAGAAGTTTGTTTGAGGCTACACCACTCCTTGTCATCCCTGGAATGGGTGGCATCATGGCCCAGACTGGGGTGGCATGAAGGCAGGTCTCCCCTCCAGTGCTTGAGGAGCTGCTCGTACAAAAGGGGCAAGGAAAAACAGAATCGAAGGGCTGGCTGCAGCAGGGAGGAGAGGTCTGAGCAGAGGCCTCTCAGACAGCTCATTACTGATAGATTGTGATGCTTCTGCTGCACCACCACAGGTGAAATGATGGGGTCACCCATGCTTTCTACCCCTTCTGGATAGTATTTTAAGGGAAGCTGCACAATGAGGCTGCTGCATGTTTGTTGAGGGGTTGGAAAAGGAGTGACCAGTTAGTTTGAGCTCAAGAGTATTTATGCTCCATGTACTGTGCTGCTTATATGATCACAGAGACTGGAGGGGACCTCGAAAGATCATCCAGTCCAATCCCTCTGCCAGAGCAGGATCCCCTAGATCCAGTGGCACAGGAACAGGTCCAGGTGGGTTTTAAACATCTCCAGAGAAGGAGACTCCACAATCTCCCTGGGCAGCCCCTTCCAGGGCTCTGTCACCCTCACCAGGAAGAAGTTTCTTGATGTGGAACCTTCTCTGTTCCAGCTGACACCCGTTTCCCCTTAGGAAGAAGATGAACTACACAGAGTTATGACTCTAAGAGACTCACCTTTCTTTTTCACCTGACATTTTACATCTGGATGATCAATGATCTCACAAACAGCTACGCAGCTTAGGATAGAGCCCAATATGCTTTGCTGCCAGCCAAGCCCATGAGGGCTATAAAGGAGAGCCAGGCTGAGGTCACTGGTAAGGTAGGTACCTTCACCAAACAGGGACGTCTGAAACAGAGCAGAAATGCGACTTAAAAATCCTGTAGCACAAACTATAAACACCACACAAACACTCCTTGCTTTCAGCCTGGCAGCTCTGTTTCTGAAGGTAAACTCATAAAAGGCTTTTCCAACCTGGGTTGGGCCTAGTCCAGGTACTGTTTTTGTCCTGGCACAACTTCCTCGGGGTGGGGCAGCTGCCTTCAGCCATCCTTCACATTGGCTGCTGGGCACAGCCCTCGGTGTGGACAGATTCATGCTTTCCCGGACTTGGATTGAGGCTGCCAGCACAAGTATTTGACATCAACACGACTGAGCTGCTGTTAAAAGAGTCACCTCACTTGATTTATGGAGGCTGCCACTCAAATCACCCAACCCCCATGAACAAGGCGAGGCTTTACCTGCGCTGAAATCTGTGGTTTAAGAGAAGAGGGAAGTGCTCTTCCGTGGTGGATTCCTTTCACATACAGTTAGTAAAATAAGTCTGAATCAGAGGATTGGCCACACCAGCTAGAATTATGAATCCAGTAGGATCATTTGGGTTAGAAAAGACCTTTCAAGATCCATGGAGTCCAACTGTTCCACCCAGCACTGCCAGGTCCTTGCTAACCCACATCCTTCACACGCTGCATGCCCACGGCTTTTCTATTCCCCCTCCAGGGATGGAGATGACTGCTCTGCCCTGGACAACCCTTGTGGGGAACAAACTGTTCCTCAGAGCCAACCTAAACCTCCTCTGGTGCAATCTGAAGTTGTTCCCTCTCATCCTGTTGCTTGTTCCTTGGGAGAAGAGGCTGACTCCCACCTTGCTACAACCTCCTTTCACGTAGTGTTAGAGAGCAGCTACTTGCTAAACCACTGCCCATAAAGAATGAGGGGAAAAACATAGTTCATGGTGACTGGAAAGCTGCTGTGGCAAAGCTGCTTTACAGATCACACAAAACGCCCCAAGTCCCAACCACTTCTGGGTTGAAATTAGAAGAGATGCAAATCCTATGGGATCATCCTCTTACCCAGGCTGTTTAGAAAAGGCTCCATCTGCAAGCAGC
>VZRI01003748.1:58855-72160 GCA_013397515.1 Upupa epops | reverse complement strand
ACCAGTACCCCATCCCAGTGTGGGGAAATAGGTTGGTTGAAGACTGAATTGTTTGTTTGTTGCTATCAATAATAAAGTGGTTTGTGTTGCCTTGTTCTGTCTCCACAGACTCTCAGTTGCTGCCTCACCCTTGGGCTGGGGTTGCCCACAGGCACAGCCAAAGGTCACACACAGTACAGTCTTCCTTGAGCTTCTTTTCTCCAACTGACCCCTCCAGCTCTCTGAGCCTGTCTCACAGCTGCAGGCTCCACCCTCAGAGCAGCATCTCTGGGGCCTCCTGTTGGGGGTCCACCCCTGAACACCTCAGTCTCTGCCCCATGGACTCACGTGTAGAGCGGCTGTAGCTGTAGGTGTGATGTCTTCTGTGGTGCCTGGTAGCCATACGAGTCGAAGCCACCGATGAAGTCAACTAGGAGTACAGGGGGAGCAGTCATATGAGCTGTGGAGGGCAGCAAGGCCATGTCCCTGCCTCCCCCCTCCCCAATTGCTTGTGCAGCATGCTGGGCTGCAGCAGACTCTTGGGCAGATGGAGCATCCCAGGTCACAGCAGCCTCCCAGGGACGTTCCAGTAGGAAAGCAAGGAAAGGAGATGGAGGGACTCACAGAAATGCCCCCCTCCCTGTCTGCAGAGGGGGCTCTGAAGGAGAATTCTGGGGAACTGTATCTCACCTGAAGCCAGTCACTGCTGGGACCTGCAGACACCACTATGGCATCTTTGGGTTTGTGATTCCCATCCTGATGGTTCATCCCTTCCAACTGGCAGAGCCCGCAGGTGCTCACCTCAGGGATCATGGTGGCAGACCCCAGTCCTTTGCCCCCTGGCCTGATGCCCTGGGAGCAGCGGGTGCCTGGGGGTACCCTACATGTCCAAAGATATGAACTGTCTCATGAGCACAGCTGGTGGCTGCTCAGACAGCCTAGGAGTGAGATGGGCACAGCCAGGCTGGAGCATTCGTGCTGTGATGGGAGCCAGGGCATGACCCTTCTCCCCAATACCAGTGCTATTAAGCCCCATGGAGTTCTGGGGTCCAAGAAAGAGCATTGGGAGTCCCAAGTTCTCCCAGTCTATTTATCTTCTTGACTGAATCTCCAGGCAGCTCAGTTCTGATGCCACCCCTCCATTCCCAACTCTAATAAGATATTCCATTAAAAAGGATTAGTGCTGAAGTGTGTTTGCATGCAGGGGCTTATCTGGATGCAAACCCACCCCAAAGTCAGCTGTGGGAGAGATAAAACCCCTTTTGCCAGCTCCTTGGGTACAGAAACAAATCACTGCAGGCAGCACCCCATTTCACCTGGAGACTCTCCCTTTCTGATACCCCAACTCCTGGCAGCAGCAGAGGAGGGGAAATGGGGTGATACTGAACCCCAGTATCCCCCAGCTTGGGCTGGGACCAGTTCTAGGCTCATGGCCCCCACAGCACCACTGATCCAGCTACTGCGGGGAAGGAGCCCAGTGCTGAGCCCATCCTAGGGGATGCTGCAGCATCAGACTAGGAGCTGCCAGCTGGCAGGAATGAATTGATGCCAGCTGAGCAGCTCATGCAATGGGATGGCTCCAACCTTAACCACCTGGATAACTGGGGCCCAGGTGCTCGGTGTTGCCACAGGGGTGTTGGCAGGGATCACTGTCAGCTCTGAAGTGCAGTAGTGCTGGTTGATCACAATTACCCTCTAACGTGGCTTAGATTGCTGTTTTCCTCCCTGTTTTGGGGTGAAAAATCTCAAGACAGGGGAAGAAGCTGCCCCCCTACTGCTCCTAGGGATGCTCCCTGCAGAGATGGAATATTTCCCATTCCATGGTCCCCAATCCCCAGGTGTCTGCTGGAAGGGGAGGCAGGTGATGGCTGGGAGCAGTGGGCAGGGAGGCTGAAATCAGCAGCAGGAGGAGCATTGGCTGCAAATTGATTGGAGTACTACAGCCAGGGTGATCATCCTGCTGCCACACTGGACCAGGGCCCTGGGGGTGATGGTCTGTCTCACAGGAGATCCATGAAATAGCATCAGCAGGCAGCAGCAAGAACAATGCCACCCCTAGTCCTGTTCTTAGTGGCCACTTACAGGGATAAGCATCCTGGCTTCAAGGGGAGCTGCAGCCAGCACCATGATGCTCCTGTAGGGACAGGAGACCAGGGACCATCTCAGCTTCTTTGGGGGCTGGGGCAGAGACAAAGCCTCACCCCACACATGGGACAGAATCCATCCCAATCCCGCGTGTGAGTGCTTGCAGCCCCACGGGAGATATCCCTATCCCTTGTCCCTCTCCCAGCCCTGGCCAGGGTGCAGCTCCCTCCTTGAGGCTAGGACAGGGAGTGACACATCACACCCCAGGGCAGCTGCTTCACTAAGGATGGAAAAATGGGGCAAAAACCTAACAAAAAGGGTTTTGCAACCCAACCATGGCTCCCTCCTCCCCAGCTGGACGCTGGCCAGTGCCAGCCAAGGCCGTTCTGCTGCTCTCCCCTGCCACAGTGGTGAGCAGAAGCACTTACAGCTGTCCTCCTCCTCCAGGAACACTTTGCTGACGTAGCAGGCATAGACGAAGCCGAAGAGCTGTGAAAAAAAAGCAGAGAGGAATTGATAATGGGAGAGATGGACAACATGTCACCGGGGGGATGGAGCTGGGCGCTGCCACTGGGACCCTGGGGAGACCCTGAGCAGGATGAGGGCTGTGGTGGTGCTGGGGCCCATCTCTAGTGGGTCCAGGTGCTGGATTGGTATGTACTGAGGTTGGGTGGTTTCAGCTGCACAGGGGGAACAAGGCGGTGACTCCTAGGGGAACTGGGCTGGGGTGCTGGGATGGCAGCACAGAGGGTACTAGATCCCACATGGCAATGGGTGACCCTTTGGTGGGTGCAGGACAGCAGCTCAGGACCACAAATCCCTTTAAAACTTTAGTCTCTTGCACCTCCTCAAGTCTCCCCAGGCATTCTGCATCCAGCTATATACCATCTCATCTCCCAGGGGATGAGACACCACTTGCTCCAGCAAGCAGCAAGACCCCTCAGCTACTGCTGTGCCAACATACCCCCTTATGGCAGCATCCAGCCCACAGTCTGCCAGGTTCTGGGAAGGGCAGCACCCTGGGGTGCCCAGTGGACTCCATCTTTGCTGGATGTGTGATGGCACGGTGAGTCACCTCCAACTGGACCACAGTTGCTCTGCCCACCCCATCCCTGCATTCAACCCCTCGGCATCCATAGACCCAGAGAATCAGGTTGGAAACGTCCCTGCAGATCATCCAGTCCAACCAAGAACCCAGCTCTGCTAAGGTCACCGCCAGACCAGCTCTCTCAGCACCACATCTATATGATCTTTAAACCCCNGCTCTGCCCACCCCATCCCTGCATTCAACCCCTCGGCATCCATAGACTCAGGTTGGAAACGTCCCTGCATATCATCCAGTCCAACTAAGAACCCAGCTCTGATAAGGTCACCGCCAGACCAGCTCTCTCAGCACCACATCTATATGATCTTTAAACCCCTCCAGGGATGGAGACTAAACCCCCTCCCTGGGCTGCCTGTTCTAAGCCCTGACTGCTCTTCCAATGAAAAACTTCTGTCCAGCCAAACCCTCCTCTGGGGCAGCTTGAGTCCAGTCCCTCTTGTTCTGTCACTGATGACCTGTGAGAAGAGAGCAGCACCACCCTCTCTGCAGTGTCCTCTCAGGTAGTTGTAGAAGGTGAGAAGGTCTCCCCCCAGCCTCCTCTTCCTCAGCCTCAACAGCCCCAGCTCCCTCAGCCTCCTCTTCCTTGTTGTCTGGGCCCTTCCCCAGCTCCATTGCCCTTCTCTGCCTCCAGGCCCTCAATGTCCTTCCTGAACTGAGGTGCCCAAGACTCATGTGGAGGCCTCAGCAGTGCCCAGTACAGGGGAACAGTTGTTGCTCCTGCTGGCCACACTAGTGGTGATCCAAGCCAGGATGCTATTAGCCTACTTGGCCACCTGGGCACACACCTGCTCAGGTTCAGCCACTTGTCGACCAGCACCCCCAGGCCCTCCTCTGCCAGACAACTCTCCAGCCCCCCTTCCCCAGCCTGTAGGGGTGAGCAGAGAACGTGCCAAGGCTGCCCTTACCGCCAGAAATATCTGTGTGGCACTGCTCACCACCTCGATGTACTGGTAGTCGAGCAGGCAGCCGCTGACTGTGATGACATGATGGTCCTCAGGCGCCAGGTTGGAGTTGAGCACTGGTGTCACCAGGCAGCCTGGCCCATTCTCCATCCACCACGAGCGGTGCAGTGAGGTATTGAAGGTCATGATGAAGTCCTATTAGTGCGGGAGGGAAGACACATGGGATGGAGGATGGGAAGGAGGCACAGACCATGCGGCTGAGGTTCTCAGAAGAAAATGATCTTCTCCAACCCAAGGATGCTGCACTCACCTAGACCACAGCAATCCTAGAATGTGCTGGGTTGGAAGGGACCATCATCTAGTCCAAACCCCCTAGATCAAGTAGGGCCATCTCTAACCAGACCAGGTTGCCCAGAGCTCCAGCCAGCCTGACATTGAATGGGATGGAGCCTCCACCCCCTTCTCTGGGCAGCCTGTTCCAGGGATCCTCCAAGCTCTGATTCAAGAGCCTTTCCCTACACATTTCGCTAACCCACAGCTGGAGTCCCCAGGTTTGGTGGCTTCCTCCCACACCAGCACGAGGACCATTGGGTCAGGCAGCACATCTGTGCAGTGATGCTCAGCTGACACGATGGGTGCAGCACCTTGAACCTGAAGTGGGGAAGAGCCACCTCTCTGCCAGCTGCATCCAGCCATTGAAAGGGTGCAGGGCAATGCTGCTTCCCCTAGGCTTCCAGTGGTCCGTCCCCTACATCCCACTCCACAGAGCCTGCAGGGGCCTCACTCATACACATCCCCTCCTTATAAGCCATTACCAGACCTTGGGACTTCCCTGTTTGATGGCCAGCAGCTCTGAGGTGGCAGTGTAGGAGGCAGCAGCTCTCTGCCACTGCAGGCAGTCAGTGGGGCCAGCCAACCCCCAGCCCCAGCCTGAGCCCCACCTTCAGCCCACACACCCCAGGCTAAGCTCAAATTCAGTAAAAAAAAAGCAGCAGGACGGGCTCTGGGCTCCATTCCAGGAACCCCCACAGCACAGTCGATGCCCACAGATCCAACAGGGAGGTGGTAACCTCCTGTGCTGGGATGAAGCCCCAGCATGGAGCTTTTATAGGTGGTGGTGACAAGCTCAGGAGCACTCACCCCATGGAGGGACTCCCCTGGCAGCACAACCAGGGGAGCATCCACCCCACATAGGGACCCTG
The DNA here is from genome assembly GCA_013397515.1 of Upupa epops. Lineage (NCBI taxonomy): Eukaryota > Metazoa > Chordata > Aves > Bucerotiformes > Upupidae > Upupa > Upupa epops. The sequence continues at coordinate 66,887 of VZRI01003748.1, read as the reverse complement.
ATGGCACAGCTAGGGAAGTACCCATTCCACAGAGAGTGTCCCCCTGGAAGAGCCAGGAGAGCACCCAACCCACGGAGGGTCCCCCCCAGCCCCACTCTACTCCACCAGTCCTCAGGACTGCAGGATGCAGAGAAACCCAATGAGCATCCGCTGTAGGAAATCCCTAATCTGAGATTAAAAGATTTTTGCTCCTAGGGTTGGAAAAAATAGAAAGGAAGTGGCTTTGGGGTTGGTAAAATCACAGGATGTGGGTTTAGGCAGTGGGAAGCAGAACCAGGGGGTGTCTGGCACTGCAGCGTCACTGCTAGGTTTGGGATTTCCACCCAAAATGCTGTGAGGGAGGGAGGGAGGGAGTGAATCCTCCCCTGCTGCATCCTCCGCACTGGCTGTGTGTATCCAGCATGCCAGCTTCATGGAAGAGCTTCAAACCAACAGCAGCTCATGGAAGATGGCTCTATGAGGTTCCAGGAGCCCTTTTCCCTGCAGCACGAAGCTGGAGCTGTTTCCCTGAGCCCAGTGGGACACCCTGAGCTGAGAGCCAGCAGTGGGAGGGGATGGCACTGGGATTCTGCCAGGTGCCCAGACCATGGGTTGAGGGTTCTCAGACCACCCAGGAAGTATCAGCAGCACATCAGGGTTTGCCCTTTCAGAGTATGAAACACGAGGAGGCACAGCCCTGCTCCCATCCTCACCCCATGATTTTTCAAAGCCATTATTGATGTCCAACTCACTCCTGCCACTGCTGGAAGCTCTGGGGTCCCAGGAGGCCCTGGAAAATGGAGAAGTCACTTTCTCCTCCCCCTGCTGCCTTGTCCATCCCTGCACCATGAGCTGAGCTGCTAGAGATCCTGCTTCAAACCTTCCCATCCTGGCTCATCCTAGTCCTCATGGCCCTTCTTCACTGCAGCCCCTCCACAGCCCATTGGGAGGTGGCGTCATCCAACTTCTGCATCCCTTAAGCCCAAGGGTGCCCCAGTGATTAACCAGCACCCTGGGACTCCCAGCCCAATAGCCTCAGTAATTTTGCTCCCCCACCTCAAAACCTCCTCCCAGCCTCAGCCCAAACTCTCTGTCTGCCCATTCCCCACCCACACTCCACCCTGGGTGCTGAGCCAGGACCCCCAGGAAGTCACCTCCAGGACTCCTTTCTGAGGGGCAGAGCTGTGGAGCAAGGAAGGAGGAAGGATAGGAATGAGGAAGGAAAAGGAGGCAGGAAGGGGGGTTACCTGTGACAAGCGCCCAACCTCCAGGTAGAAGCAGATGATGAAGGTGTTCCAGCCGACCCACAGCACCAGCCACACCGCGTACTGTGGAGGAAGGAGCTAGTTAGGGGCAGAGCACTGCACCCTAGAGCCACCCCACAGCCCAGCCCACCCACCTCACTGGATCCTGCAGATCTAGAGGGATTTGGGGTTGGATACAGGATGGGACTTGCTGAACCATCCCCAGGGTGATGATGCTGGACCTGGGTGTAGGAAGCAGCATCCGTGACGGTACCTACCATCATGAGGTATTTGGATCTGTACTGGACGGTCCCAAAAATACCCAAAATAACAGCCATGATGTGTAAAAAATTCGCCAGGATGGGGGCCCACTGGTAGCCCAGGAAATCAAAGATCTGCCTCTCCAGAGCTGCCACCTGCAACAGAGCAAAGAGGGGGATGTGGGTGTTGGAGGAGCAGGACATTCATCACCGCAGCAGCTCCTGGGATGCTAAAGGTAAAGAGCAGCTAATAATTAATGTGAGAGCCCATGGATAATTAGCTGCGCCGGGTTGGAATGTCTAGCTGATACATTGGCTGCCTGGGGGGTGGGGGGGGGATGTGTTAGGAGCTGAGAAGGGGGAGCAAGAAGATGTCAGCTTGTCACCAGCACACTCGATGCCTCAGTTTCACCATCACTCGGTCTGGGGAACTGCTGAAACTCCGCCTCCAGGCTGGATTTATCCCTGAGCTCAGCTTATCCAAGGGAAACCTCCAGCTCAGGTCACTCCCAGAATCCCCATGTACCTTACAAGTGATTCTGCTGCCTGCAGCAGCTTTGCCCCGGATGCTGTGGGGTTTATGGTTTGTAACCCACAAACAGGATGCGATGCAGCCCCATGGGTCACACAAAGCACAGAGCTCTGGATGGGAGCCACCGTGATCTGCCCATTAGCCCAGGGCTTATTGATGGCCCCAGTTGCTACTGGCCTGGGCTCCAGTTCTCTTAATTACAACATTAGCTTACGGGAAGGTGGCAGCAAACAGGAGGAGAGAGCACAGGAGCATTTTTTGGTTGAAACAGAGATTTAGGGAGTCTGCGGGTTTTCAGGCAACACTGGGGTGAGCTGGACACAGCAGTCCTCCAGGACATGGAGACGGGGCTGCAGCAGCCCCACAGACCAAAACACTTCCCTGCATTTATCTCTCCAACAGCCCAGCCCTGCCTCATCATTCTTTGAGGTTCCTCAGATTCACTCGATGGAGCTCCAGGATCTCAAGTCCTCCCAGCGGCACCATGCCTCAGTTTTTCCTCTCAGCGCCTCCCACCCCAGCAGAGCTATGGGAGTTTATCTGCAAAACTGAGGGAGAAAACAGGATTTATCTCCTGCACTGCTCACCAGCAGCTGGATGTAGGGCTCCACTCCTAAAGCTTCCTTTAGGGTTATGAAGCTCCCCGAGACCCCACAGCCTCCATGCCCAGCCAGTCCCACTGATGTATCCTGGTTACAGCAGAGGAAATGTATGAGGCAGCAAAAGGTCCTTCCCTGCGCATTTTGTGAGGATGAGCCATAGCCAAAGCACCTGCATGTGCAGCCACCAGCCGTGCCTCAATTTCCCCAGCCATCACACCCTCATTAATTATTTAACACCCACTTTAGCCCAGCCAGTGGGTGAAAGACCAAAGGCAGGGATGAGAACCATGGTATCCCGTTCCATACCCCTGGAATGGGATCTGCTGGAGCCACACTGGCAGGACTCACATTCAGGTAAAGGAAATGCAGAGCCAATGAGCAGCAGAGCCAGAGCAGCCCCCAGATCTGCAGCAGCAGGACTGGGGCTGTTTCCATTGAGGTTTAATTCAGTCCCAGTGTTTAAACTCTCTGAGGAAACAGCCTCTGGGTAGATTCACAATTGGTTGTAAATCTTCTAAACTGAGGACTGTAAATAATGAATGATCCAGGAGCAGGGCCCGGAGGCTGCTGATGGAGCTGTGTGGCAGCAGCCACATGTGGCTGCGATGGTGGGTACTGGTGAGTCTCCAAGCCTAGGGATCAGAGAATCATTTGTGTCGGAAGAGACCACCAAGAACATCAAGTCCAACCATTGGTGACCCAGCACCGCCTGGGCCCCTAACCCCTGTCCCTAAGCCCCCCAGACACTGGGATTCTCCCGCTGCCCTGGATACCCTGGGCCAGGTCTGTGGAGCCCTTTTGATGAAGACTCTGCTCCTAAAGTCCAACATAAACCTCCCCTGCTGCAACCTGAGGCAGTTTTCTCTCATCTTATTTCTTGTTCCTTGGGAGAAGAGACCAACCCTCACTGCGCTCCAGCCTCCTGAATTTCAGGGAGCTGNTGGGTACTGGTGAGTCTCCAAGCCTAGGGATCAGAGAATCATTTGTGTCGGAAGAGACCTCCAAGAACATCAAGTCCAACCATTGGTGACCCAGCACCGCCTGGGCCCCTAACCCCTGTCCCTCAGCCCACATCTCCATGGCTTCTCAAGCCCCCCAGACACTGGGATTCTCCTGCTGCCCTGGATTCCCTGGGCCAGGCCTGTGGAGCCCTTTTGATGAAGACTCTGCTCCTAAAGTCCAACATAAACCTCCCCTGCTGCAACCTGAGGCAGTTTTCTCTCATCTTATTTCTTGTTCCTTGGGAAAAGACACCAACCTTCACTGCGCTCCAGCCTCCTGAATTTCAGGGAGCTGTTAAGAGCCAGAAAGTCTCCTCTCAGCCTCCTTCTCTCCTGTTTAACACACCACACACACCCCCCTCCCCGGCCACTGCTGCTCTAGCCCATTTNCTTCTCAAGCCCCCCAGACACTGGGATTCTCCTGCTGCCCTGGATTCCCTGGGCCAGGCCTGTGGAGCCCTTTTGATGAAGACTCTGCTCCTAAAGTCCAACATAAACCTCCCCTGCTGCAACCTGAGGCAGTTTTCTCTCATCTTATTTCTTGTTCCTTGGGAGAAGAGACCAACCCTCACTGCGCTCCAGCCTCCTGAATTTCAGGGAGCTGTTAAGAGCCAGAAAGTCTCCTCTCAGCCTCCTTCTCTCCTGTTTAACACACCACACACACCCCCCTCCCCGGCCACTGCTGCTCTAGCCCATTTCCCAGCTCCATTCCCTTCTCTGGACCAGCTCCAGCCCCTCCCTGTCCTTCTGGCACTGAGTGAGGGGTCCAGAGCTGATCCCAGGATTGGAGGTGCTGCCTCACCAGTGCCCAGTACAGGAGGATAATTCCTGCCCTGGTCCTGCTGGTCACTCCAGTGCTGACACCAGCCAGGATGCCCTTGAGAGCAGCAGCTTTCCAACAAAGCAGTTTCTAGCTGCTTTTCTCTAGCCTGGGGCACTGCAGGGGGTTGCCGTTCCTGAGTGCAGGACCTGGTTGGGAAGACCCTCGAGAACATCCCATGGAGGCAGCAGGATGTGATCACACCCACACGGCTCCTTAATCCCAGCATCAAGCCCAAGCAGAAGGAGAAGGGAAAAGTCTGGTTGAACCAAATCCTTCTTCATCCAAAGAATAGAAAAAATTAGTGGCAAACACCAGAGTCTGCCCCTAGATGAGCAACAGCTGCTAACCTGCTCCCAAACCCAGTGCTGGAGCCCCCTGGCAGGTAAAACTCCATTGTGTCCTTCACACAGGTTCCCTCCTGTGAAAAGCAAGCCTGGTGGTTTCCAACCTTGTCAGATCCTGCTTCAAGGTAAGGAAAACACAGGGCCACAACACAAACACAGAGCACCTATGGCTGCAGCTCCGCTGGCAGAGTACCAAGAGCATCCCAAGGGCACACCAAGAGCATCCCTAGGGCATCATGCCCTGGGATGCCAAGATGCAGCTGTGTTCCAGGGCGAGCAGGTGGCATGAGGCCACACTGCTGGCGTGGGCCGTGGTGGCCTAAGCGAATTCCATCTTCAGCTCAGTTATGCTCCTGACTGGCTGCAAGAGCTTCTCACCACTCACTCCCCACACTGACCCAGCACCTGCAGCATCCTCACTCTCACCCCATCCTTTAGGGTAAGTTGTCCCCCAGCAGCAATCCCAGGGTGTTCATGCAGTTCATCAATGGTCACCTTAAGTTATGAAAGAACCATAAACCAGTCCACCCATGGGGCTCAGCATCACCACAGCAAGGATTTGATGCAGAAACCTCTGAGCAACCTCCTGATTGGCACTATCCAAACCCATCCCCACAGAATCACAGACTGTTTGGGGCCAGAAAGGACCTCTAGAGTTCGAGTCTGTTCCTCCCTGTCAGAGCAGGATCCCCTAGCACAGGTCACACAGGAACATCCTTGGATGTTTGAAAGGCTCCAAAGCAGGAGACTCCACAATTTCTCTGGGAAGTCTAGGCCAGGGCTCTGTCACCCTCACAGGGAAGGAAGTTTCTCCTGATGTTTCCACAGAACCTCCTCTGCTCCAACCTGTCTCTGCTTCCCCTTGTCCTGTCCTCGGACACCCCTGAGCAAACCCTGTTTCCTTCTTCCTGTTCCTCCTGACACTCACCTTGTCCATAGTTAACATTAATGGAGTCACCCCTCTTCTCCAGCTGAACAGACCCAGCTCCCTCAGCCTCTTCCCACCATGGACCTGCTCCACTACCTTCACCTTCCTCACGGCTCTGTGCTGGGCTTTTCCCAGCCATTCCCTGTGCTTCTGGAACTGAGGAGCCCAGAACTGAACACAGCATTCCAGTTGGGGCCTCACCAGGACAGAGCAGAGGAGGAGGAGGAGAACCACTCCCCTTCTAGTCCACCCCAGGATGCCACTGGCCTTGGCCACACCGGCCCATTGCTGGCTCCTGGTCATCCTGCTGGCCACCAGGACCCCCAGATCCCTTTCCCCTGGCAGTCACAGGGATGAATTACCCATGTCCTCCAGGGGAGATGACATGTGTGTCACCAAGGCCCGGGCCAAGGACACTGCTCCCCCATGCTCTCCCCTTTCCCCCTCTCCATCCTCTGGCCTCTCCTCTCCCACATTGGGATGACGGCTGCTGACACCGATCATCAATTTATTGCATTGACAAAGCCTCAATAACTGATGGCTGCAGGGGGATGGGGGCTCACCCTACCCATCACCTGGGGAGGAGATGTTCCCTCCATCCCCTCCACAAGCAGCTGGACCCCCTCTGACCCCCTCCAAAACCACGGAGTCCCAGGCTGGGTGCTGGGTGATGCTCTGGGGACATCGCTACTGATCACTGAGCCCTGACCCAACCCAGTTCCCCCTGAGCATCACCCAGGAGTGCAGCAGGCAGGGAACCCCAACTGGGGACAGTGATTCCCTCCCCATGCCACCCCCTCATTCAGACTGGGATTCTTTCCATTATGCACTGAATGATTGGAAATAGAATCCCACTGTCCCCATGAGGAACCCAGATGTCCTGAGCTCTGGGGCAGTGACATGGGGGGGCACAGGAGCCCAAGCCCACTAATTCTCCCATCACCCCATGGAGATGGCCCCAAAAGCAGGCCACCGTGAGCCCTCCCTGTCTTGGGGGTCCCCCTGTTTGCTGCCATGTCGAGCTCTTTGGGAACAGAAGGGGTTGGCACATTTTTACTGCTGGGGCAAAGCATTTTTTTTGGGGGGGAACATCTGTTCTTTGGGGGTGATGGAAAGTCTCCTCATCTATTTTTTCTCTATTTAGGGAAACAGTGGGGAGGGGAAGTACCCTCTTGCCCACATGGTTGGTGAAGACTGGGCTGCTCCCAAATCACTTCATTTTCTCCAGTGCAATAATTTTCTGGAGCTGCAGCCAGGACAAAGGGCCTGGGAGTGCCCAGGGCTCCCAGGAATGGGGTGAATGGGGCAGAGGGGTGAAACACACACACCCCCCTCCCCCCAAACTGGGACAATCATGCAAGCAGAGGGATCCTCAAGGTCTCAGCATCACATGGGGTCTTGCTCCCAATCTGGGGGGGTTAACACACCAGCAGCCAGCCCCCAGAACAGAAGGTGAAATGGGGATTTTTTTCCCCCCATCACCAAACCCACAGCTTTCCTGCTGCCAGCTCCACAGGGATCTGGCTCTGGGATCCAAAGGCAGGAGCAAACCTGCCCATTGCCCTCCAAGGGTCTCCCCACAAGGTGAGGACCCTCCAACAGTCACCAAGCCCCATACTGGGGCAGGGAAGGGAACATTCACCCCTAGAAAAGAGAAAAAATAGATGACAAGAGGTTCCATCCCAGAAAAACAGGGATGTTCCCTCCCAAACCTTTTCCCAGAAGACAGCAAAGCCCTTCCCAGCCAGCTGAGCTGGTTTGGGATGGGGGTGACATGGGAGGAGGGAGGATGCTACTCTGGCAGCCTGCTGCCCTCTGTCTCAGCATCTGTGTGTTGGGGCCCAGATAAAGCCCTGTCAGGAGCAGGGCCCCCTGATGAGTTATTGTCCCTCAGCCAGAGGATTTCCTCCCGAAAACCATATGCTGGGAGCTCACTGGGATTGAACTTTTCATTTTGCTGCGTTTGGATGAGATTTGGGGGTTGTGTTCTGCAGAAACACCCCCCCAACCCCATTCTACAGCATCACTCCCCTTAGTTTCGATGTTGGGGGGAGAACTGTCTTGTTTCCAGGAGGCTTTGCCAAAAAAATTGTGGAATTTAAGGTAAAAGATCCCCAAGGCAGAGCTGCGTGGCATGATCTAGCCCGCTAGTGGGACCCCGATGGTCTTGGACCCCAGAAGAGCCATTTTCCACAGGTCAGGCAGCATCTTTGGGGCTCCCAGGGACCAGCTGGACCCTGCCCTCCATCCCCAGGAGAGATCCCCACAATCCCCTTTCTCCCAGGCCCAAAGGAGAAGGACCCACACAGGCCCTCCAGG
>VZRI01003748.1:29409-42908 GCA_013397515.1 Upupa epops | reverse complement strand
TTTTAATTTCTCTTTTAGTTTCTCTTTTCATATTTTCTTATTTTTTCATCTTTGAATGTTTTTAGTTTTTCATCTTTTCATTTTATTTCATTTGTAAAATCTTTTAGTTTTATCTTTAGTTTTAATGATTTTAAATAATTTTTTTCTTTTTTTGTTATTTTCTTTTTTATTTTAATTATCTTTAAACCTATTTTTCTTATCTTTCTTAATTTTTGATCTTTTAATTTTGTTTTTGCGATTTGAAATGTTGTGGTTTAATTTTATTTCTATTTCTATTTTTCCTTTTTTCTTGCTTTTTTCTTTAATTCTTACATTATTATTATTATTTACTGCATTTCTTCTCCCCTCCAGGGCGAGGCAAGGCCACTGCTCCATCGCCCCCATCCCCATCCCTCTGCCCCACAGCCGCTGGTGGTGACATGCCTCCCAGTATAGCGATCCCTGCAGCCACTCTCTACCCCCCCTGGGGTGACCCTGCCAGGGCTGTGACTGCACTGGCTGGGAGGAGAGATGAACCAGGTGGCAGGAGACCCCCAAGGACCCCCAGCTCCGCTGTAGGGCTGCTCTCCTAGAGCTCAAATCTGTGAAGAGATGGTGGGCAGAGCCAGCCCCATCCACCACCCTCTGTCTAGAACCTTTGGTCCTGCTCCCTAGGGGATCTCATAGGGCTGCTGCTCCCCAGGGCTTTGTACTCCTCTGAGACCCTTCCCAGCAGAAGGATTTGGGACTGGTTCCCTGCTTCTCAGTTTCATCATCTCTGAATCCTTCACCCTGATTGTCACGAGGGAATTTCCCCCACACCAGCCCCTCAGCAGGGGCTCAGAGCTGCTCTGAGGTGCTGACCACAGCCCATCCGAGCTTGCACATCCCCTACTGAGAGCATTCTGCAACACCCACCACACCTGGAGCGCTTCTGCATCCTCTGTGCTGGGAATTTCTCTCCCCCCATCCCCTGGCTGCTCTATGCTCCTGCAGTGTTCTGCAAAGCCCACGCGTGGCTGGAGGACGTGAGAGAACACTGGGATGGTGCCAGTGCCAAACCCACAGACACGCAGCAGGTTCCACACGTGATGCTGTACCCCAGCTCCTGGGGGAGGTGGCTGGATGCAGATGGAGCTGGTGGGTGTCTGGGATGACGACACTGGTTCCATCATCTCCAGGTCCTCATCAGGAGCCTGAGAGAGGCTCCGTCACCCTCATCCCATGGTCTCTGGGGGTAGTTTGGGTACCTAAAAAGGAGGCTGTAGGGAGGTCGGAGTTGACATCTTCTCCCCAGTAACTGCTGACAGGACCAGAGGAAATGGCCAGCAGTTGCTCCAGGGAAGTTCAGACTGGAAATTGGGAAAAATTCTGTAGAGAAAGAGCAGTTAAACACTGGAACAGGCTGCCCAGGGCAGTGGGGGAGTCCCCATCCCTGGAGAGGTTCAAAAGGCAGTGGATGTGGCACTGTGGGCCATGGTCTGGTGGCCATGGAAGTGTTGGGTTGAAGGTTGGACGTGATGATCTTAAGAGGTCCCTTCTGGCCTGAATGATTCAGTGAGAAGGGAGGAGGCTGAACTCTCTCTCAGCATGGAGCTTGTAGGCAGAAACCCACAACAGAGGGAGAAGTTGATGAGTAAGTAAGGAGCCAACACCCCCATGGCACCTCCCTGATAAAGGCCAGGCAGATACACTCAGCTCCCCATCAGCTCCACAACACAACCAGGAAAGCGTCCTGATGGGAAACCACAGCCACAGCCACAATGGTGCTGAGATCCCTCCTGGCTCCCGACCAGGGGGAGTTTTGTGAGAAATCAATTTTAGATTAAAAAAGGTCAATATCAGCCATCACAGCGCTGCCCAAGACAATGAAACGATAACTTCATTTGGGAGCAGGAGCAAACAAGCCCAGCGTTTGGTCTTGAGCTCCACTTGTAACCCACCCACAACCCCCCCCAGCCACAACCCTTGGCTTTGATGGTCTGCAAGAAAAAGTCCCAATGACTGACTGGAATGATGGAGGAAATGAAACTGGGTCCTTAGAATCACAGACTGGGTTGGTTTTGGGTTGGGAGACACCTTCCAAGCTCCTCCAATCCCACCCCCTGCAGTCAGCAGGGGCATCCCCAACCAGAGCAGGCTGCTCAGAGCTCCAAGGTCCAACCTGAGCTGCGATGGTTCCAGGGATGGGGCTTCTCCCATCTCTATGGGCAACCTGGACCAGGGTCTCCCCACCCTCAGCACCAATTTCTTTCTTCTCTCTCATCCTAATCCCCCTCTCTTAGTTTAACCCACTGTTTTCAGCTTATTCCTTCATGGGAAGGGATGGAGGGAACATGAAGGTTAGCTCATTGTTCTGAGCCCAGAGCTGCCACCAGGCTGTGGTGGGCTCTGGTGTTCCAGCACCTGTTGTGACAGTGGTACCAGATCTTCATCCCAAATCATTCATCCCAGCCCTCCAGGAGTCTGGAGATGGCTTCAACCCCCATCCCAGCCCTTTGGGATGGGAGAGAAGCCATCTCTACCATAGTGGGGTAAAAGGAGATGTCCCTGATGGCCACCATGGAGGTCACAGCCATGGGAACATCTTCACGTCCAGTAGCAGGAGACGTCTCTGCTCACCCAGGGCAGCCCCATGGGACCAGCAGTGGGACTGAATCCAGCCCAGCCAGGAGATTCCAGGTGGGAACACTTCTCTGCCTACACAAAGCATCTCCTTCTGCACAGACAGGGTGTTTGGAGTGAAAAAATCCTCCTGGATCCTTCTGCCAGAGCGAGAGACCTGTGCCAGGAGACCAACCAGAACACATGGCAATGGGAAGGGGGTGTGTGTGTGTGTGTGTGTGTCTCTAAACGGGTATTTTTACCCCAAAATGTCTATTTTTTTACTTGAGAAACCCAACCCAGGGAGTTTTTCTTTTATTTTCCCTTTATAAAAATCTGGAGGAGGGAGAATTGATGGCACTAGCAGCTTCTCCTCCTCTTCCTCAGCAGAAAGCAGGGCTGTGCCAGACTGGATACTGGGGTGATGCCCTGACTCTGGGCACTCGTATCCCTCACTAGAATTGTTCTCTGTGTCCAAATGGAGCCACAAATCTCATACAGACTCCTCAGGAGGAGCCTCAGCACCGCTCCCAGTGCAGCCAACGAAGACTGACGGGGTGAGAGGAGACACAAAGCTGCTGCAGGGCTGGGGATGCTCTTTGCTGCCTTCAAAAAGGTAAAACAAAGGGGGGGAAGGAGGTTTTAGGTTAACAAAACCACCCAGGGATCCCACAGATCTGCAGCTCCAAGCCCTGGCACTGGGGTGGGGTTTTTCTCCCCCTTTTTTCCTCCTGGGCTGTTGCGGTTGATTTTTCCCCCCCTTCTTTTGGGTTGAATCCATCCTGCAGGAATTTTGGGGGACAAATTTATGCCAGATCTGTTTTCAGGGCTGTGCCAATCGGCAGGAGCTGCTGCTGAGACAAAGCCAAGGGGGCTGCAGAGCCCCTTCCCCTGCTCAGGCAGGAGTCAGTGGTGCCAAGGCACCAGATCTAGACAAAGTGATGACTTTGGGGGCACATTTATGGCAATGAAACCTTCCGAGGGCCCCATGGCTCTGGGTTATGGTGACAGGGAAGGGATATTTATCCTCATGCAATAGGTAGGTGGGTGTGGGGCGAATGCTGTGACCCGCTGGCACCGGTCCCATGTAATTCAATTGGTCGGGTGCTTCCCCTTAACGGGGTGTGAGGATGGGGTTTGTGCTGGATAAATCCCTCTGGATGCTGATGGGTAGTTGGGTTTTGGCTGGAGAAGACATGATACTGCTCCAGGGATGAAGATCGCTAGGATTCATCCTAGTAAGAGCCCTGGCAGTGTGAGGGGGAAGGGGAAGAGGTGTCACCCAGCCCCATGTGATGGGGTGGTAGGGATGGACACAGCTGTGCTGGGACAGCAGCCTGGTACACCCTGGTTCCAGGGTCAAGGAGGCTTCAGCGTTGGAGTCAGGGACACTCCATCCCTGGGGTCAGGGCCATCCCAGATCAGAGGTCAAGAGATCCTCCAGTCTTGGTGCCACAGATGCCCCAGTCCATGGGTTAAGGTTCTCCAATCTTTGAGTCAGGAATGGTTCATCCCTGGGGTCACAGACACTCCAGCTCTGGGGCAGGAACAGCCTATCCTTGCAGTCGGGGACATCCCGGCCCTGGGGTCATGAATGTTCTAGTCCTGGGGTTAGGAATATCCCATTCCTGAGGTCATGGATGCTTCATCCCTGGGGTCAGGGACACCCCAGCCCTGGGGTCATAGATGCTCCATCCTTCAAATCAGGAGATGCTCCAGCCCTGGGGCAGGGACAATCCATTCTCAGAGTCAGGGACACCCCAGCCCTGGGGTTAACGATGGCCCAGCCTTGGGGTCTGGGACACCCCAAGTCTGCAGTCAAGGATGCCCTGGGTCCAGAGCTGCTCCTTCACTTGAATCAGGAGCTTTTCTTGAATGCTGGGGCAGGGATAATCCATCTCTAGGTTTAGGATCACCCCATCCTTGGGGTCAGGACTGCTCCATCCCTGGGATAGGGGATGCTCTCTGTGATGGGAAGCCCAAATGTGGGCCACAACCGAGTGAACCAAACCCAAGCAAGTCCCTAGGCACCAGCAACACCCAGCACCTCCTGCTCATCAACTTTCCACTCGTTTAATCATAATTAGCTGCCCAGCTGCCAATCAGCGCCAGCTCCCACCGATCAGAGCTGATGGATCTGCTTAGGCAGCCGCTTCTCGATCAATAGAAGAAGGTGCTGTGCCGGGGCTCTCCCTCAGCTCCTCTGCTGTCACCTCATCTCGGTGCCTGGTGAGGAAGGCAGCAAATGATGGGATCTGTCATGATTTAGCCCTTCTGCATCTTTGTAAATTTCGTAATTAACAAGCAAATTTCTCTTCCCCTGCTCCTGTAATTGAATTAGGGTTCCGTTAAACAGAGACTGTGGGCTAATCCCCCAGCAGAGCAAAGTCGGTTCCCTCCACTCAGGAATTATCCCTCACTGATGGGAACCGTCAGCGTCCATCAGAGGGATTGGAGCAGCCTAAGGGGAAGGTGTGGAAAGCACTGGGAGAGGGATTGGGAGGTAAAGAGGGGGGTGGTCTGGCCAGGGCTGGGCTGGCACCCCCTAGTGATGGCCCCAGTGCAGGATCCCGCCTGTTGCTGGGGTGCTCTGGATGCTGCAGCCACCTCCCACTGGGATCCCACGGTGATGCTAGTGTTGTCAAAGGGACCAGGGATGGAGCTGGGGATAGAGACGGGGTCAGCCCCATGTCAGGGGGTCACAGCCCGCCCCACTGGCAGCCTGGGAAGCAGCCGGCAGCTCCCTCTTTGTGCTGGAGCAGCTCGATTGCACAGAGGCTGTTCGGTTGGATCCCGAGAAAGATTTAATTTATAGCGGAAATCTCTCAAGCAATTCCTCCCTTGGAGAAATAAACCTGTTTAAGAAAACAATTTTCTCTGCGCTTGGATTACGCCTGTAACAGTTGGCTGCTGCGATGCCCCAGAGCTGGCACCGCTCTGGCTTGGGATGGGAGCCAAGAGGGGGCAGCTGGTGGCAGTTGCAAATGGGGGGACCCAGCCCCAAATCCCCCCCTGATGTGCTGCTGCTCCGAATGGGGCATCAACCCAGACCCAGGTCTGGGGTGGTGCTGGCTCTGGTATGAGCGTGTTGTGGTGTGACTGTGCACGTGTGTGACAGAATGATAGACCCAGGGAATCATTCAGGTTGGAAAAGACCCTGCAGATCATCCAGTCCAACCAAGAACCCAACTCTGCCAAGGTCACCACCAGCCCAGCTCTCTCAGCACCACATCTAAACAGTCTTTAAACCCCTGCAGGCATGGAGACTCAACCCCCTCCCCGGGCAGCCTGTTCCAAGCCCTGACTGCTCTTTCAGGAAAAAACTGTCCAGCCTAACCCTCCCCTGGGGCAATTTGAGGCCGGTCCCTCTAGTTCTCTCACTGATGACCTGGGAGGAGAGAGCAGTGCCCCCCTCTCTACAGTGTCCCCTCAGGTAGTTGTAGAGGGCAAGGCCTCCCCTCAGCCTCCTTTCCCTCCACCACTCCTCACAAGGAATTTGTTCTCTAGGCCCTTCGACAGCTCTGTTGCCTTGGGGCACCCACTGGCTGTCACTCTGCACAGCAAGGATTTGCCATCGTGGCAGCCAGCTCCACTGTAAGTGCCAGCACCCTACAGTCAATGCCAACCTCCCTCAGGGGATGCCAAATCCCCCCAGTGGGTGCCAGTCCCCCATGCTCAGTGTCAAAACCCCCTCTCATTGGGTGCCAGGTCCTGACAGTGGGTGCCCAGCTCTCCCAGCCACCTATCCAGCCCGGCAGGAGAACAGGGAGAGGCTGAGCCAGAAAGAAGGCAACACAGGCTCACCAATACCCACTGGGGCTCTGTGGAGCATCTACCCAGCTCAGCTTTGAGCTCCGACGACCACCCCCGTAAATTCCACTGAATCCACCAGTTCTCCCAGCAGTGCCACAGTCACAGCTGTTCCACCAGCAGCAGGTTGGTGCTTCTGCTAAAGGAACTTCCCCTTCTCCACAGGGACTGTCTGTCAACACCTGGGCTGATCAACTGGCCCATGGGCTGACCCGTTCCCAAGCAGGGTGGGCATTGCTCCAGCCAGACTGCGGGTGAGAATTGCCAGCAGTGACTCGGAGCTGCCCTGGCCCCTTGTCCCTCCATTGGTATCAAATCCCAAGTTGAGGAGCAGAGATCTCCATGCAGCGCTGGCACAGGGAGCTGCCCTGGGAGCTGGGCTGGGCACTACCTGCTGGGCTGATTTTGCTGGTGCACACTTGGGGCAGGTAATAAATCCATTACCCCAGGGATCAGAATTTGTCTAATCACCACAGCTTTTGCAGTTAGCTCAGGCACACTGTTGGTCCCCTGGGCACAGGGTTCCTGCCCCGATGGCTCCAGGGAAATCAGTCCTGAGCCATGGTGCTGCAGGCCAAGCCCCAGCTCCCATTTACCAGCATTTCAGGGACAGCCAGTTAGTACTGCAGTTACAAATATCCTCCCCCACCAGTTCTCTGCACTTACCTCTTCAACTGAAGAGTGAATTGATTGTTTGTAGTCTCCTTCCCTGGAGATTTCAAACCTCTGGATGATCCTAGAAGTGCCTTCCAATCCCCACCAGTGAGGAATTCTGAAGGATGAGATCCATCCCAGCACAAGTGTGCCTGTGTCAACGTCACGAGGTCCAGCTAGGACAACTGAAGGTCCTTGCTCAGCGTCAGGGCTACCCCTGGTAATTGGCACAGGCTGGGGATGAAGGGATGGAGCTGGACAAGGACCTGGGGGTACAGGTGGGTGAGAAGCTGGACAGGAGCAGGCAGTGTGCTCTCATAGCTCAGAAGCCACCCGTGTCCTAGACTGTGTGTTCTGTAGAGTGGGCAAGGGGATTGTGCCCCTCTGCTCTGCTCTGGTGAGACTCCCCTGTAGGGCTAGGTGCAGCCCTGGGTTCTTCAGCCCAGCAGAGACCTGGAGCTGGCGGAACAGGGAAAGAGGAGGCCCCTGAGATACTGCTCTGAGGGAGACCCTAGTGTAGCCTTTCAGGGCTTAAAGGAGCCAACCAGACAGATGGTGAAGAACTTCATCAGGGACTTCAGTGACAGGACCAGGGGTGACAGCTGAATTGAGAGTAAGATTTGGATGCAGATCTAAGGAAGAAACTGTTGGTGATGAGGAGGGGGAGACCCTGGCCCAAGTTGCCCAGAGAGCTGGGAGAAGCTCCATCTCTGGGGGTCTGGAACCATTCCATCTCAGGTTGGACTCCGGGGCTCTGAGCAACCTGCACAGGTTGGGGATGTCCCTGCTCACTGCAGGGGGTGGGACTGGAGGGGCTATGAAGGACCTTTCCAGTACAAACCAGTCTGTGACTGCACACGAGCCAGGGGCTGGTTTAGCACCTTACAACAGAGCATCAGGAGAGAAGAACAAACCTCGGCCACACAGCTCTTGTACAAAGATTTCTGTGTTGTCTGTATAAAAAACACCAAGAGAAACTGGACAAGGGATTCCCAAACCCCACACGCACTTTCAGCGATCAGCACCAGTGTCAAGTGATCTGAGGAGGATCCCTGGGCACTGGCACAGCCCAACCCAAATGCCTTCAATTTCAAATTCTCCTTCCTCCCCAAAGAAGGGGGAGGTGGGGAAAAAAAAACTGGTGTGGTGAGACCACGCAGATGTTGCAGCCGCCTGCTGGTCACATCAAGCTGCTTCATCATTTTCCCACTACTGGGAGGGGGCTGGCACTGGCGGCAGCAGGTCAAGACAGCTCCTGTGAACCACCAATGGCGATGACTCGATCCCACCAGCAGCATCTCGTGGGCTTCACTGGATCTCCCCCATGTACAGCCTTTTGTCACTGGATGCTGAGAGAACTGATGGGGAAAGAAGGGAGAGGCATGTGACAGCAGCACACACAGCACTGAGATCTCTGCTGACACCATTATCTGATGGACCCACTCATCCTGCTGGCTGCCAGGGGCCCAGGGAACTAAAGGCTGGCTGTTCCCCATATCCACTTCATGGAGTCACTGGTCTGACACTGAATCCATGCTGTGTGGCGGTTGGCACTGCCCTGCCCCCAGGTGCTGCCTGTGAAGTGCTGGAATGCTGCTGATGGTTGTGCACACAGGCTGTTAATGCTGAGCATCTCTGATGGTTATTTGCACCATGAGGAACACAGGAATGGAAAAACGAGCACCATGGAGGGACTGGGAGCCGCTAGAGGGCACAGCCCAGCCAGGAACTCACCACAGGACACTGTTCTATCACAACAGGCAAAAAAGCAGCTGGCACCCAGCTACCAAGCACCCCTGAACCTCCTTGATGCAGGGAAGGCTCTTCAGGGGATTCAAAACACAGGTGTGAAAGCCCTGGGATTGCTGCTCTTGACCTGCGGGGCTGCCACATGAACTGGTGTCTGGTGCCTCGCCCCGCTCTGGCTCTCATGCAGAGTACCATGGTGTGGGTGCAGCCACTGACAGGGTGAATGTGGCCAGATGTGAGCAGGCTCCAGCTGCAGCACCAAGACAGGATATTAACTCCTCCTTCAAGCCATGAGTGACCCATACGAGCAGCTCAGCAGAGTACAACTGCAAAACCTCTGCTCCACACCTGAGAGCAACTGCTCAAGCCTCCCAGCACAGCCCCAGCCTGCAGACAGGGCTGTGAATAACCCAGGAACAAACCCATAACTCAGAGCCCTGCTGCAGGGACTGTCATCCCCTGTCACCACCTGGCTCTTGGCAGGTTTTGGCCAAGGGATCGCAGTGACCTGGCTGGTGGTGCCAGTGTTTCCATAGGAACGAGCAGCACCCAGCCGTCCTGCCCCGGCCACAGCCTGCGCTGGGAAACCCACTTGGTATCTGGTTTTGGCTCACACAGAGTGGGTTAAAGTGGTGCTGAAACAGCCACCACGAGTCTTGTCTCACCCAGACATGAGCTGGACTGTACTATAACAGGGACAAACCTGCTGTACCAAGAGCCACTTCTGCTTCCTACAGCTCCAAGGTCACCCGTGCCCTCACCCTATCACCAAATGTACTGTTATGTCCCTGGTGTTCAACACCAGGTGCCCCAAATCCTTCCTGCATGGCTCTTGGGAAGTCTGGGACAGCCACAGGCAACAGCAGTGAAGGTATAGCTCATGACCACCCACAGGTGATCAGTACCCAGGGCACTGGCACCCTGCTACTGTATGGGACCCCCATGGGGCAGGGTATGGAAGCAGAGTCCCCACTCTCAGCCCAGGGAACATCCAGCCCACCTCCTGTCTATGGGAGAGAAGCAAGCAGGATTCTTCCACCCCTTAATCTTGGGGCTCTGTCCCAAAGGACACCCAGGGGCTGTTATAGAGGATCCACAGGTCAGCCAGCCCCAGCAGGATTTCCCCCAGCTGACAGGAGGAGGAAGAACTTACTGATGGGTTCCTCTGGATGGAAAGCCAGTTCATTCACTGACCCAGCATGGCCTGGCAGCTTGTACAAAATCCTCCTGGATGTGGTGTCCCACACGTAGACAAACCTGCAAGAGACATCATGGGTCTGAGGAGGGAAATGGTTCCCCACAGGGGCTGAAATACAGGCAGTTCTTGGTGTGGCTGAGCTCCTCAAGAGCTCAATGCAGAGGGTCTGAACAGGCAGGAGCTGATGGGACAGTTCAGTGTCAGAAGCCTCATTGCTGTCACCCCCTGAGGGAAAGGTGAGGCTCTAGAGACCAGCAACAGTGGGAGCAGGTCCTGCACACCCTCACATGAACCCAGCAGAGGCTAGGAGAAGCCCAGCACTACCCCCCAATCCCAGCTACAGTATCATCACTCAGAGTCAACAGCTTTATGGATAGGTTTCCTCCTGCTCCGTCACTGAAGCCATGACCCCCTTCCCAGCATGAATAAGGGGCAATGAGAGAACAGAATTGCAGAATCATGTTGGTTCCTTGAGTCCAACCACTCCCCAGCACTGCCAGGTCCCCACTGACTCCCGTCCTTCACCCCACAACTCCATTGCACTGCAACCACTCCAGACACAGGGACTCCCCTCCTGCCCTGGGCAGCCTGGGCCAGGCCTGGGGAACTTTTGTGGGGCAGAAATTGTTCCTCAGGGCCAACATCAACCTTCTCTGAGGCAACTTGAGGCCACTTCCTCATATCCCTACACTTGCTCCTGGAGAGAACAGACTAACTCCCATCACACTTCAACCTCCCATCAGGGAGTTGTTGAGAGCAAGGAGGTCTCCCCCGAGGCTCATTTTCTTCCGTTAAACCTCCTCCAGTTGCCTCATCAGCTCCTCAAACCACTGGACACCCAGCCAGGGGCAGCCCTGTTTGAGCAGGAACATTTCATTACTGGTTGCTGCTGGTGATTACCTTATTTTCTTGACATGCCCAGCAGAGTCAACTTGAAGCCAGCAACCTGAGTGTTACTGGAACAAATAAAGCAAAGGGGTGTCCCTCCAACACCCACCCACCCTACAAACTGAGGAAACAGCGATCACAGGGACTGGTTTGTCCTCAGATTGACAAAACGTGTGTTTGAGCTCTTTGCTTTCCCAGTAGACAGCTCCTCCTCATCAAACAATTTTAAAGCTCTGTGGCAGCAGCCCCCTTTGAGTGGCTCTGCCCTTCCCTGCCCCGGGACCTGGCTATGTGCTCTGCCCCATCAAGGTCACAGTAAAATCACCGTCAGACCATGGAGCTACATCAGCACTCGCAGCACCAAGCCAAGAGCCTACAGCTTCCAGCCACATTTCACCACTGGGTGATAGCCCTCGGCAGTGGCACTGCTGTACCCAGCACCTCCGAGAAGGAGACTCACAGCACAGATGCTCACTGGGACAGCTGATCCCACGATATCCACCCAGTGAGAACTGCCCCTCCTCTGTCAGAAACTCCTTCATCTGGTGATTACTGCTGCTTCATGCCCTGGACTCTGGCCTGCAGGAATTCCTGTCTCGGTATCAGAGTGACTGGATCTGCTCCAGCAGGGTGATGAACTTAACAGTGCCCTTCACAGTCTGGCAGGGACCCTCCAAGGGCTTTGTCCCCAGTTCCTCTGACTCCTCAGTTCCCACAGTTGGCAGAATCTCTCATTTAGAAGTCCTGTGTGCTACTTCAGCCAGACCTTCATTTCTTCTTGTTCATTAATAAAAAGATCAGGAATGATCCTCTGAACACCCCTGGTTCCTCCTGCAGGCTACCACACAGTAATTTAACTGGGATTTGGAGTCCTCACCAGTACAACCCCTCCAGTACACACCCTGTCCCAGACTCTGGGTACCTCAGGCTCACACAAGCAGCAGCTGGTACAACCACTAGTGACCTTGTTCACAGACACCCATGGCCCTGTTATCTGCTGTTGGATCCCCTGGCTGAACTGAGCAGCAACAGAGAGAGCTCCAGCAGCTGCTCACAACAAGGACCTGGAGTGCTGGTGGATGAGATGGACAGGAACCAGCAATGTGCACTCACAGCTCAGAAGCCACCCACACCCTGGGTTGTTTGTCTAGCAGGGTGGGCAGCAGGTTTAGAGGACTGTGAGATCCCCCTGCACGGCTGGGTGCAGCTCTGAGCATCTCAGCCCAGCAGATACCTGGAGCTGGTCGGGTGGGGACACAGGAAGCCCCCACGATGCTGCTCTGAGGGAGGAACCTGCTGCTATGGGACAGACTGGGAGACTTGGGCGGGGGTGTTCAGCTGTAGAAGAGAAGCTCCAGGAAGACCTTATAAAATGCAGTGACAGGACAAGGGGTAGTGGTTTCAATCTGAACGAGGGAGATTTGGATGTAGATAAAAGGAAGAAACTGTTGGTTCTGAGGTTGGGGAGACCCTGGTCCAGGTTGCCCATATAGGTGGGAGAAGCCCCATCCCTGGAACCATTCCATCTCAAGTTGGACCTAGGGGCTCTGAACAATCTGCTCTGGCTGGGGATGTCCCTGATCACTGCAGGGGATGGGACTGGAGGGACTTTAAAGGTCCTTCAGTCGGCCTTCTACAGTGAGAACATTTTACCACTACATGGTGCTTCTCACTGACACAAAGTCCATACAAGACTGTGGCTACTGAGTCAGGACAGACAATCACCACAGGAGCCCACGAAGAGTGATTTGTTTCCTCACACCTCTACAAACAGCCCTGAGCTTTTTGATTCATTTCAGATACAACCCAACTCTCTCCAGGAGTGCCTACAGGACTGGTTGGCATGAATGGCAGCACAGGAACGTAGTGGTAGCTCACCTGTCAGCCGACCCGCCAGCGATTTTACTCCCATCCGGGGACCAAGAGCACCTCAGAAGATTCTACAGGAAAAGAACAGGCACAGATCTATTTTCAAAGGAAGATTCAGTTACCCTCTTCTACTTAAATGAGAATCACCAGGAGATTTTAACAATCACTAGTGCTGCTTTAACGATCTCCCTTCAGACAGGGAGACGGTAATTACAGACTTTATTTTATCGCTGGAACCATACAGCACTCTGTTATTGTACCCAAAGTAGATAGTAAACACTGAAAAGACTTCATTCACAGCTAATTACGGCTGAACCGACCAAAGATCTCTCATTACTGGGCTTTTAATTGGAAAGCCACCCTGTGCATTAATCTCTCTTTGAGCCCTTATTAAAGCCTTTCAGCTCTAAACTCAGAATCACAGAATCATTGAGGCTGGCAAAGCCCTCTGAGCTCATCCAGCCCAGCCCATGACCTAACATCACCCCATCGGCCAAACCAGGGCACTAAGAGCCACAGCCAGGCTGACCTTCAACAACTCTATGGATGGGGACTCCACCACTGCCCTGGGCAGTCCACTCCAGGCTCCAACCCCCACTTTCCATGAGCAAGAGCTTCCTACCATCCAACCTAACCCTCCCCTGGCAGCTTCAGGCCCTGCCTTCTCATCCTGGTACTGGTTGCCTGGGAGAAAAGCCCGACCCCTATCTGACTGCAACCTCCCTTCAGGGAGTTGGAGAGATGGAGA
>VZRI01003748.1:1609-29215 GCA_013397515.1 Upupa epops | reverse complement strand
GTTCTTGTGGCCAAAGTGTAGGCCCCTGCACTTGGCCCTGTTAAACCTCCTCCCACTGGCCTCTGCCCATTAACCCAGCCTGGCCAACTTAAGAAAGGACTGATAGTGACACTCACAGCAGCAGCGTTCTGCAAGCAGCCATGTCGTGGGTGGCAGGGCACTCACCTTCTCAAAATTATGGACGTTCCCCTGGAAAATCTTCACACACCTCTCTTTAGGGGCAAAGGGCCGCACGTCCCAGATGCGAACTGCAACAGAGAGCTGCCGGTCACCAGTGGGAGATGGGGGACAAGGGCAGGTACATGGAACGTTCCTGTAACTGGCTGCTAACTCGTAGGGACCTGGCCACACTCCTTGTTTACTTCAAGCCTACCCCTGCTCTGAAGCCAAGAGGATCAGGAGCTTTCCCCTGCAGGAAGCTTGGATGGGAAAGTGCAAATGGAGGGATTTCTTGTGACACCAAAATCAAGTACAATGGGGAGGGGGGAAATCCTGTTACACAAAGTGCCTTCTGCTTTATTCTAACAGACCCCACCGTCACTGGCTGGTAGAGGAGGGGAGAGCAGGGGATGGTGTCCACCTCGACTTCCTCGAATGTGGACAGCAGGTTAGGGGGATGTGCTCAGCCCCTTTTACTCTGCCCTGGTGGGGACACCTTTGGGGTCCTGGGTCCAGTTCTGGGCTCTCCAGTTCAAAAGAAATGAAGAGCTACTGGACAGAGTCCAGAGGAGGGGACTGGGGTATCTCTGTATAGAGGGAAGAGGGGCAGAGCCCTGTGGCTGTTCAGCTGGAACAGAGCAAGCGGAGAGAGATCTGACAGATGCTGATCAGACTCCACTCAGTGGTGTTCAGTGACAGGACAGGGGGCAATGGGCACAAACTGGTATCCAGTATGTTCCACTTCAACATAAGGAGAGACTTTGCTGTGAGAGTTGCAGAGCCCTTGCCCAGGCTGCCCAGAAAGGTTGTGGAAACTCCTGCTCTGGAAACATCCCAAGCTCACTTGGACCTATCCTGGGCACCTGCTCTGGGTGACCCTGCAGGAGCAGGGGGTTGGATTGGATGATCCTCACAGGTCCCTTCCAATCCCACCAAGCACTGATTCTGGGATGACACTTCTCAAATCAGCTTCACTGAGCCCTCTCAGGAGCCAGACAGCCATTCTGGGAGCAGACACCACTCCCTGCTGTGGAGCCAGACCCAGCCCATGTTCCACTGTCTGCTGTGTCCTCCCTGCCCTTCAGATGTGACAAACACTCCAAATGCAGCTGCTCCCTCCCAGCAAAAGCCATGACTGTCACTGATGTAACAAGAATTTGAGCTCTAGCTCTGGAACCAAACTCCTTTAGCCCATCTCTGTGCCTGGCTCTTGTTTACCTGCACCAAATAATTTGGGCTGTTCCCTCTCTGATGCCACACTTTGGCAGCAGTAGAGAGCAGTGACCTCAGACAGGACCCACCCGTGTTGTCCATGGCGTTGGAAAGCAGGTAGGAGCCTTCGGAGCTGAGGCTGAGGCCTGTCACCGAGTCAGCATGTCCTCGCATGGTGTAGGTGAGCTTGTTCTGGCGGAGGTCCCACACCTTTCAGACACAACAGAGCCACTCAGCAAAAAGGCAGCCAAGGAACTGCCATTCCCAAATCATCTCACCATGCTATTTGTCAGTCAGCTCATGCCAGCAGCTTCCAGTTGCATCAGGTGGGGGTATGATGAGGCTAGAATGTCCTAGATCTCATAGGGAAGCTGGAACTTGTGACTTAGATTTCTAACAGTATTTCCCATCACCAAGGAGTTAAATGCCACCAGCCCTGTGTGTGCAGGGATCTCTCCCTACTTGACTCCAGCTGTCCCAGATCTGCTGGCACAGAGCAGTACTGCCCTGTATCCAGAATTTCACTCTGATCCTTCCCAAAGGACAGACGCTGTGTCAGTGCTACCCACAGCAATGCCTCTGACCAGCACGTGCTCCCCATGCCTGGGTAAGGGTGGAGCCTGGGGCTAAAGGGACAGCGAGACAGATTGAACCATCCAGCTGTCAGGACAATCTCAGCCAGCAGCAGAACGAAATGCTGAGCTCACTCTTAAATAAGAGCTTTCCAGACTAGCAGGTGGCAGAGTAAGTTGCAAACTAGAGCAGAGGGCAGAGAGTGTGGATGCGTCACTGCATTTCCATTCGATTACTTCATATAGGGCTCTACAGCCTGTGGGACTGGCAGAGGCTGCCAGCAGAACACTAGACTCTAGCAGGTGCCTGCAGTGCTGGGACACCTGGCCAGGAATGCCAGGGCTATCCAGGCTCTCATGTCACAAATGGCCCTGGAGCAGCTCCCTCTGAGCTCACTGGCCCTAAATCAAGAGTAAGGTTAGACACAGCGGGCCCACGTGGCTCCTGTGACTGTGAAATTACCCAGCGGGCCTGACCTTGAGTTATGTAAGGTGTGTTGACACTGAGTGGTCACAAAGACTCAGGAGGACAAGGGTGTCCTACCTTGATGTCGTTGTCGATGCCTCCAGATATGATCTGGTCACTGGTGTCATTGAAAGTCACAGCTAAGACCTGGTAGGTGTTCTGGAATGTCTGGACAGCAGCTTTCTTCCTGATATCCCAAAGCTGAAAAGACAGGGAAGTTGTAATAGTTATAGATACAGATAAAATCATAGAATCACCATGGCCTCAAGTGCTCTAGCTACTCGCTTTTTAAACACCTCCAAGGGATGGTGACCCCATCCCCTCCCTGGGCAGCCTGTTCCAGTGCCAAACCACTCTCTCAGTAAAGAACTTCTTTCTAAAATGACAGGAAGTTGTGCAGACACTTGTCTCAGAGTCAGGAAGCTCTCCTGAAACCCTCTTTTTGACCTCAGGAGATCCCTATGAAAACCCTGCTAAGAGACTGGGGTGCCTGGAACACAGGGCTTTTGTTTCCAGAGTGATTGGAAAGGGAGAAAAGCTGAATTTATCCCACTTCATCAAGAAAACCCCCAAAATCCTTGAGGATCCAGACCTACAGACCATTCATCCCCTCACACTGACCTTCACTGTCCCATCATCACTGCCCGTGCAGACAAGCTGGGGCCCTCGCCTCGCTGGGTAGCAGGAGTTAACAAATGACGTGTGACCCTTCAGTCTCTTCATTCTCTCGCCAGTCTCACTGTCCCACACAGCCACGGTCTTGTCTGTGGATGCTGAGAAGAGCATGCTGCAGAGAGGAGCCATCAGAAACACTTCAGAGAGTCACAGAATGGCAAGGTTTGGAAAGGACCTTGAAAGATCACTCAGTCCAACCTCTCATGCCCTTTTTATTCAGAAAATGATCAGTGGGAACACACCATGGAGCAGAACCTGCCCCACTGGCAAGATAATGAGGAGGAGGATGGGGCAGTGGAGCAGCAACCCTGCAGGGCCTCCCATTAATCCCCACCTCTAGATAAGGGTTGATTGTTCACCTCCTCAGTGTTCAGGCTGAACAGAGGAAGGAAAACTTGGCAACCAAGATCAGATCATAGAGTCACAGGCTGCATTGGAAGAGACTTCCAAAGGACATCCAGTCCAACTCCCCTACACCAAGCAGGGCCATCTCTCACCAGACTAGGTTGCCCAGAGCCCCAGCCAACCTGACCTTAAATGGCTCCNATGACCTCTGGACCCGCTCCAACAGCTCCTCGTCCTTCTAGTGTTGAGGGCTCCAGAGCTGGACACAGGACTCCAGATGAAGTCTCACCAGGGCAGAGCAGAGGGGTGTAATTCTCCCTCTTGATCTGCTGGTCACACTTCTGCTGATACAGTCTGGGGGTTGGTGGGCCTCTGGGCTGTCATTGCACACTTGTGGCCCATGGTNCAGGGCTTGGAAGGTCACTAGAAGCCCCCCCCCGCCAGAGTCTTCTCCTCTCCAGGTTGAACAACCCCAACTATCTTAGCCTGTCCCCAGAGTAGAGGGGCTCCAGCCCTCTGAGCATTTCCATGACCTCTGGACCCGCTCCAACAGCTCCTCGTCCTTCTAGTGTTGAGGGCTCCAGAGCTGGACACAGGACTCCAGATGAAGTCTCACCAGGGCAGAGCAGAGGGGTGTAATTCTCCCTCTTGATCTGCTGGTCACACTTCTGCTGATACAGTCTGGGGGTTGGTGGGCCTCTGGGCTGTCATTGCACACTTGTGGCCCATGGTCAGCTTTTCACCCACTAGTACCCCAGGATGGTCTTTGAGATTAATAAAGATCTCCCTTCTTCTATCTCCCTCCATGTCTCCCAGGTGGGAGAGATCAACTCTTCTTGCAGAAAGATCTGGGCCCGAGGCCAAGAGCCACCTGCTGCCCACTGACCTGCCATCTGTGTTATAGTGCAGCTCCATCACAGCCCCACTGTGTCCCTTCAGCGTGGCGTAGTTATCGCAGTCCCCGTAGACATTCCACAGCACTGGGGTAAGGGATGGGAAGAGGTAACATGAAACAGAGAATCAGCTCCCTTCTGCAGCTGGGGCTACAGCAAAACAAACCATGGGCTCATACCACCATGGGCTCCAATTTCAGCTGGCCAGTAGCCACAGACAGGCATCATGTGAACCCCAGGAGGGCAGACAGCTGGTTTGAGCCGATTTATGAGTTTGAATTTCTGGGAAAAAAACAATAATCTTCACCTCAGCAACTAAAAACTGCCCATCTGCAGCTACTGCAGTTAAACCCACAGTAACAGGCATGAGAGACCTGGGAGAAAAAGCTGCACAGACCAGCCCCACCACTGTCCCAGCAGCATGTAATCTGTGAGAGTATCTGGAAGAAGCTTCTTTTTGCTCCTCATGAAGCACTTCATGCCCAGAACCCAACAAACTGATGGCAGAGATAAAATTCATCACAGCACAATGGCCCCAGCCCCACAAAGCCCTGTACTCACAGATGAGCCTGTCGAAGCCAGCAGATGCCAGGGTGTTGCCATTGGGGTGGAACTTGCAGCAGTAAACCTCCCCTTCATGTCCTGAGAGCAGCATGATGGGGGCTTGCAGGGAGGAGCAGCGTGGTGGGCCCTGGGAGAAGCAGGAAGCTGGGTGAGGGGATGCAATGGAGGGGTACAGGGAGCCCTCTTGGGGCATGGCCAGCACCCCCCAGCCCTGACAGCCCTTCATGGGTCTTTTCCTCCCAACCTTTCATAGAATCAAAGAACTCTTTAGGTTAATAAATAACTTTAAGACCATCAAGTCCAAACACTCACAATCTTCATATTGGAAACAACCTACGAAATCATGAATTCCAGCTTTCAACCCCCCACCTCCATGGTCACAGATGATGGCCCACAGCACCACATCTAATGCTTTTTGAATCACTTCAGGTTTGGGGGCTCTCTCACTGTCCTGGGCACCCTGGGTCAAGCCTGGGGAACCCTCATGGGGCAGACACTGTTCCTCAGGGCCAACCTCAACCTCTCTAGGGGCAGCTTGATATCATTTCCTCTCATCCTGAGAAGAGAGACCAATCCCCACCTCACTCCAACCTCCTGAATTCCAGGGAGCTATTGAGAGTGAGGTCTCCCAGGCCTCCTTTTCTCCCGTTAAACCTCCTCGAATTCCTTCAGCCACTCTTCACAGCACTGATGCTCCAGTCCCTTCACCAGCTCCTCCATGTCTTCCTGGCAGTGAGTGTGGGCCCAGACCTGACCCCAGGACTGAAGGTAGGGCCTCTCCAGTGCCCAGTACAGGAAGACGATCCCTGCCCTGGTCCTGCTGGCCACCCCAGTGCTGACACAAGCCAGGATGCCCTTGGTCTCCTTGACCACAGTCTTGCTCAGGCTCAACCGCTGGTAAACGACATCCCCGGGTCCTTTTCCCCAGGCAGTTTCCAGTCGGGTTGTTGCTGTGACCCCATTTTCATCCCCTCCACCAAGGTCCTTTACTCCCCCTAGGAACCTCGTCCCCATATTCCCGTCTCTCACCACCTGCAGCAGGGCCCCGGCAGCGGCCTGACCGGTGCCCACACCGGTGCCCGGCGCTCCTGGCGCTTCATTGCGGGGTCGTTTGGCCGGCACAGGAACCAGCGGGAGATCGGGCGTAGACCCAGGACTCGGAGTGGGTCCAGGAGCGGGACCGGGGCCGGGACTGGGGGTGGGGGCAGCCCCCGGCACCTTCCGCTTCTGCTGCTCCAGCATCGCCGCGTCCCGCGCCGCCACCCCCTCGTGCCCCCATTGGCCAGCAGCGCCGCTTCTTTCCGCGTCGATTGGCGGAGAGCGGCCGGATATCCCGCCTCCGCACACTGCACTTCCGGCGCTCGCGTGAGACCTCAAAGAGGCGCCGGGGGCCGCTGCGCTCCCCAGCGCTGATTGGCTGCTGGCGGCGAGGTGCGGGCTCAGGCCAAGACGGCCAGTGCCGATTGGCTGGTGACTGCCACCCGCCAGCATTGAGCGAAGCGATTGGCGCAGTGGAGAGGGGCCGGAAGGTGCAATGGGAGCGGAGGGACGCTGACCAGAAGGGATTGGTGGTGGTGGAGAGCGAGCAGGCCTGTGCTGAACGTTGATGGGACTCTGTAGCGCCTGGGTAGGGTCAGCCCTGTGTCCCCAGAGGCCTCAGTCTGGTTTAATCAACGTTAATTAACGCTGTCGAGGGCTAATTGCAGTAACTGAAAGGGGGTTTGTTTTCCAGGCTCTGATCGCAGTAAATCCAGAGCTATTGAGACGGCTTGAGCTTCTCCAGCTGGACTCAATCGGGTCATGGAGGCCCTGCCCGAGCTCTATTCGATCTTCCAGGGCGAGGTGAGGAGGGTCAGGCCGCGGCCTTCGGCTGCAGCAATTCTACCTAAATCGATAGTCTGTTCATGGGCGAATGGATACGATGGGGTTGGTATTGCATCCTGCCGGGGTGTGTGGATGCGTATCGAGGTGTGCTTGCATGTATAGAGACCTTGGAGTGTCCCTAGCAGGTCAAGGGAGGTTCTTCTCCCCCTCTACTGTCTGTGAGAGTACTAGTGAGATAATTCCTGAAGTATTGGACCCAGTTCTGGGCTTCCCAGTTTCAAGAGGAGCGGGGATCTACTTGAAAGCATCATGAGGATAATGAAGGGACTGGAGCACTTGCCTTAGGAAAGGCTGAGAGATCTGGGACTTTTTAGTCTGGACAGGATAAGACTAAGAGTNTTAGTCTGGACAGGAGAAGACTAAGAGTGGCTGGGTGTCAAGAAGAGACTTTGCTAGCACCCTGTGGCAATGGGTGTAAGCTGGAGCACAGGAAGTTCCACCTCAACATGAGGAAGAATTTCTTTACTCTGAGGGTTAAGGAGCACTAGAATGGGTTGACCAGGGAGGCTGTGGAGTCTCCTTCTCTGGAAACTTTCAAGTCCTATCTGGATGCTTTTGTGTGTGATGTGTCTTAGACTCTATGACCCTGCTCAAGCAGGGGGGTTGGACTCAATGACTTCTGGAGGTCCCTTCCAACTCCTGATGATCTATGTCTGTGTGTGAGTGCAGTCTGTCAGTACTTAACAGGATTGATAAGGGTGGAGGGACCTTTGTCAGGCAGTGCAGTGACAGGAACAGGAGTGATGGTCTCAAACTGAATGAGGGGAGATCTGCATTTGGTCTAAGGAAGAAATTGTTGATGCTGAGGTTGGGGAGACCCTGGCCTATGTTGACCAGAGAGGTGGAAAAAGCCCCATCTGGAACCACTCCACTGCAGGTTGGACTTGGGATCTCTGAGTAACCTGCTCTGGTTGGGGATGTCCCTGCTCGCTACAGTGGGTGGGACTGGAGGGGCTTCGAAAGTCATTTCTAGCCCAGATACTGAGGATTGTATGACTATTGACTATCAGTTAACTATGAGCCAGCAGTGTGCTAAAGTGGCCAAGTCAGGCAGTGGCAACCTGGTTTGGATCAGCAGTAGCGTGGCCAGCAGGAACAGGGAAGGGACCGTGTCTCTGTACTCAGCACTGGTGACTCCGTCTGGAGTACTGGAGTCAGTTCTGGGCACCTCAGCACAAGAAGAATGAAGGTTCTAGAGAACAAACCCTGTGAGGAGCAGCTGAGGGAGCTGGGACTAGTCAGTCAGGAAAGAAGGAGGATAAGGGGAGACCTTATTGCTGTCTGCAGCTACCTGAAAAGAGGGTGCAGAGAGGTGGGGGCTGATCTCTTCTCTCAAGGAACAAATGACAGGAAAGGAGGAAAAAGCCCTAAGCTGTGCCAGAAGAAATTAGTTTGTCCCTGAGGAAAAACTTCCTGGAAAGAGCCCTCAGGTCTTGGCACAACCTGCCCAGGGAGGGGCTTGAATCACCATCTCTGGCCATGTTTTACTGTCATGGAGATATGGTGCTCAGGGACAGGGTTTGGGGGTGGGTTGGGACAGTTGGGTTAAGGGTTGGACTCAAGATATTACAGGACCAAACCATTATGTGATTCGGCATCTCCAGGTCCCTTACCCTGACCAGCATAGGAGAGGTTGGCTGACGACCCTACTGTGCTCCAGGGTTATCAGGCACCACAATGTCAAATCTCCTGTGAAATCTAAACCCGAGGGAAATGAGGAGCCTTGTGTAGGCTTGTTGTGCTTGTCTGACTTGTGTTTTGAAACTAGGTGTTTTTTGAAGGATTTTTCCTTATTTGTGGTGTTGGATTTCTTCACAGGTTGCTACAGTGACAGAATATGGGGCGTTTATCAGAATCCCAGGCTGCAGGAGGCAAGGTTTGGCTCTCTACTTCTGTTTGAACTTTATTGTTGCTGTGTTTGAGCAAAGCAATCATCCTCACAAGTGAAGGTTCATCAGCTCTCAGAAGAACCTCAGTAGAGGGTTTTTTTCTAAATTAATCACAGAATGATTGAGGTTGGAAAAGTCACTGAACTCATGCAGTGCAGCCCATCAGGCAGACCAGAGAACTAAGGACCACAACCAGTCTGTCCTTCAACACCGCTGCCCTGGTCAGTCCATTCGAGGGTCTGATCACCCTTTCCATGAGGAACAGCTTCCTAACATCAAACCTAACCTCCCCCCAGCAGCTTCAGGCCCTACCCTCTCATCCTATCACTAGTTGCATGGGAGAAGAGCCCAACCCCTCACCTGACTACAACCTCCCCTCAGATAGTTGGAGAGAGGGACAGGTGTGTTTGTGTGTCCCAGTGTCCTCCAGACTAAAGATCCCCAGCTCCCTCAGATTTTCCATCCAGTCTCTTCCCTAGCTTCTTTGTTCCTCTGGATCCACTCCAGCCCATCAGCTTCTTTTTTGAAGTGAGGGGCCCAGAATTGCCTCCAGTATTCGAGGGGAGACCTCAGCAGTGCCTAGTGGAGTGGGAGAATTACATCCCTACTCCAGCTTGCCACACTATTGCTGATCCAAGCCAGGATGCCATTGGTCTTCTGGGCCACCTGGGCACCCTGCTGGTTCCTGTTCAGCCAGTTGTCAACCAGTACTGCCAAGCCACTCCTCCCCCAGTCTGTAAGCACAGAGGGTTCTTACAGCCAAACTGCAGGACTCTGCACTTGGCCCTGTTAAACCTCCTCCTATCGGTCTTAGCCTGTCCAGATTTCTACAGCATCTTCCTCCCCTCCAGCAGATGGATACTCCCCCACAGCTTGGTGTCACCCATGAATTTACTAAAGGGAGATTTGATCCCCTCATCCAGGTCATCACTAAAGAAGTTGAATAGAACTGGGCCTGGCACTGATCCCCTGGGGGAGACCACTGCTCACTGGACACCAACTGGATGGGCACCATTCACAACCACTCTCTGTGCCCATCCATCCAGTCAGTTTTTAACCCAGTGGAGGGTGCACCCATTGCAGCCATGACAAACATGGGTTGTCAGATCATTGGTCAAATGTGCTGCTACCTTAGAATCCTCACAGTTTTTTTTGGAAGTTCAGGGGGCTTTGAAGTGGCTCTTCAGCAGTTTCAGGATATTTTTTAGAGTTATTTTCAGGTACTTTCAGGAGTTAGATTGCTAACCCAACTAATTTCTTTCTCATTTAACTCATATATAACAGATTGTCATGAAACTCAAAAAGAAAAATAAACCAGAAAGGCTCTCGTTTGTGGGATACCTGTAAAATGAGAGGAACTCATCTGGCAGTTTTTCTGGGTGATTTAGTGCAGATCTGGGTGAGTTGGGTTGATGCACTTAGTAGTTTCTTAATTGCATAATGAGCTGGAGGAATGCAGTGATGGGTTGTGTTTAGGGCTATCACTGAGTCCATGTCCTGTCTGCCAGAGCAGTGGTGTCCAAAGGTGACTGAACCCAGTTAACTCCAGTTAAATGCTGTTCTGAGCATGCTCCCCCAGTACATGTTGTGTTCTGGTGTATTCTGTACAGATATTACTGTACCAGGACACAGTAAGTGCTTGTGTGGGTCAAGTTGGAGCCCAGTCACCCTTCTTGCTACAGCTGGGACACAGCCTGCACTTAGTGCTATTGGGAAGCCTTGGCACATCTGGGCAGAGGGACATTGAAGGGCTGGAGAGGGGACAGATGGAGCTACCAAGCTGGTAAAGGGTTTGGAACAGCTGTTGCATGAGAAACGGCTGAGGGAGCTGGGGCCATTCAGCCTGGAGGAGATTGAAGGGAGACGTCCTTACTCTACAGCTACTTGAAAGGAGGTTGTACAGATGCAGGGGTCTGTTGTCCCTAGTGGCCAGTGATAGGAGGAGGGGAAATGGCCTTAAGCTGAGGCAGGGGAGGTTCAGGTTGGATGTCGGCAGGAATTTCTTTTTCTGAAAGGGTTGTCTGGCACTAGAACAGCCTGCCTAGGGAGGGAGGGTGTTGAGTCCCTATCCCTGAACGTGTTGCAGAGAAGAGTAGCTGTTATGTTGGGGACAGGGTTTAGTGGTGCTGATAGGGCTTGGAAAAGGTTGGACTTGATGATCTTGAGGGTCTTTTCCAGCCAAAATTGTTCTACAAGTGTCATGTATGTTATAGTACACACAGAGACTACAAAAGCATGAGCTAAACAGGAAATAAACACTTTTTTCTAGCACTAGTAATTCAAATAAAATGTCTTTCTACAGCCTAAAGGATGTTTCTGATGTCCACCCACCCCACGCTGGATGTTGCTATTATGGAGGCTAAAACTGAGGGGCAGTGGTGACTTACCTTTATGTTTTCTCTTCCCAAACCATGGCCAGGCCTTGTCCACAGGACTCACATGTCCTCCTGCCGTGTGGATAAACCCTCGGAGATGGTAGATGTTGGAGACAAGGTGTGGGTGAAGCTCATTGGGAAAGAGGTAACATTCATTTGTGCTTGTTCAGTGCTGTGGGGATAAAATACTCTGTAAAGCTCTTGAGGAGTCCTGCCCACAGGTCCTGTGTTGCTGTCTCCTTGTTAGGGTTTCACAGGCTCTGTTTTAAAGACTCCAGGAATCTCTTTACCTCTGGATATGGCTTTGAGCATGGAGCACTGTCATTTGTCACAGTGAGGCTCACAAAACCAGACTTCTGGCTTAAAAAAAAAAAGCTTTTGGCTTAATAGCAACAAGCCTCATCCCTCTGCCCCCTGTGCACCCCTTCACAGCTTGTTTTGCATTCCTTGTGTGAGCTGGTAGAGAAATGAGCAGTTTGAGGGTCCTCAGCGCTAGTACCAGCACCAACCATTAACTGTTGTGGGTAACAGGCAGGTTGGTTTGTGCTCAAGCAGAGAGATCTCCAAGAGAAATTACAGGGCCTTTTTGTTTCCCTTGAAGTAAGAACACTGCACTCTTCCCGCCCCCGCTACAACCTTCATATCTTGCCCTTTGGCAGAAGATGGGACACTGGGTATCTTGCCTGCATTTCACACAAGAGCTAGAGGCTCTTGCTTTGCTGAGCTGTGGAAATGAAGCAACTGGGGGTGTTTTGTTGGGATCAAGGTGGGAATGTTCCTTTCAGAGCTGTGCAGGGTTTGGCTACAAATGCTGTATGTGTTTTTTGGAGAGAGGATGAATGGATGGATGGACAAAACAAGGACTTTGTTTCGTGGGACATCAGGGAAATGTGTTGAGGAATTTGCTTTTTATAACACAGTGTTGAAGAACTACATGAAAGGCTGAATGGATTCTGCTCAGCCCTCTGTGGGGAGTTTGTCGTAGAATGAGTTTGGCCATCTTGAAAGCAGAATGTTCAGAGGAGGCCTGTAGTTTGAAACAGGAGCTGCTTTGTAGCTACAGTACTCTGAATGCAGCTATGGGGTAATAAAATGGGCACCTTCCTGCAGTGCCCGGGGTTCTGCTGTCTGCTAACAGACATTTTCCCTCTCTGTAGGCCTCCACATGCAGCACCTTAATGAACATCCTTGATACACCCTCTTCTCAGTCCATGTCTTCCTTTTCCAGGTGAAAGACGACAAACCAAAGCTTTCCCTCTCCATGAAGGTTGTTCACCAGGGCACAGGAAAAGACCTTGATCCAAACAATGTTTCCCTTGAGTAGGTAAAACCAAGCAGGGTGTGACCCTCCAGATAGGTCACTGCTGCCAGTCTTTCCCTGCCTCACTTTCTGACATGACTTTTACTTCCTTAGTTCTCACCTCCTTTGGAAGGTGAGAGGGTTCTTCCTGAGCTCAGATGTTTCAGAGCTTCCTTGTCCATGTTGCTTTGGGACATCCTGTGCAGGTCAGACAGCATCACTTTTGTTTAATCCTGGGCCACTGTGTGGATTTTGGATGGTGGCAGTAGTGGTGGAAAGGATGTAACCAACTCCCCATGTCTGCCTGCTTTGTGTAGAGAGTGCAATTCATCTCAAACACAGATGTTCACAGAATCATTTAGGCTGGAAAAGCCCTCTGAGCTCATGTAGCCCAGCCCATGTCATGATATCACCCCATTGGCCACACCAGTGCACTAAGGGCCACAGCCAGTCTGTCCATCAACACCTCCAGTTGCAGGGACTCCCCCACTACCCTGGTCAGTCCAATCCAGGGTCTGATCACCCTTTCTGGCAGGAAGGGCTTCCTAACATCCAACCTAACCCTCCCCTGGCAGCTTCAGGCCATGATGACAGATAGTAAAATGTTAATTGTGTGGTTGGCTCTCATGAGAGGTTGCTCAGTTCCATTCTTTAATGTAGCTGATAAGTTAATTCTTTCAGAGCAATATTTGAGGAAAGACATGTATTGGGGCTGTGTCTGTGTTATCCAGGGTTAAGGATGTGAGCAGGTTGAAAATGCTGTCCTTCTCTTTCCAGTCAGGATGAGAGGAAGAAGCGCACATTCCGTGACTACACAAGTCAGAAGATCACGCTTGAAGCTGTCTTGAACACCGTGTGCAAGAAATGTGGCTGCAAAGGTGTGTTCAAGCGGGGCTGGCTTGTTCTTTTGATGGAGCCTTGTCCTACCTGGTGACCTGGAGACTGGGTTGTACCCACCACTGTCTCATCCTTGTGTGTAAGGACTGAATTCTGCTTGCATGTGTCTCTCTTGGAGGAGAGCTTTGATTTCTGTTGCTAGTTATGGGAAAGAAAGACTGGAAATCACAGAACACTTTGGGGTTGTAAGGAACTTACGAGGCCTT
The DNA here is from genome assembly GCA_013397515.1 of Upupa epops. NCBI lineage: Eukaryota > Metazoa > Chordata > Aves > Bucerotiformes > Upupidae > Upupa > Upupa epops. The sequence continues at coordinate 15,778 of VZRI01003748.1, read as the reverse complement.
AATAGGTCTTAGGAGGAGCAGCTCAGAGAGTTTAGGTTGTTCAGTCTAGAGAGGAGACTGAGGGGAGACCTTATTGCTGTCTACAACTATTTGAAAGGAGGGTGTAGAGAGGTGAGCAACAGGAGATAGGACAAGAGAAAATGCCCTCCAGCTGCACCAAGGGAAGTTTAACATTGGGAGAAATTCCTACACTGAGGGGTCATCAGGCATTGGAGCAGGCTGCTAGGGAAGGTGGTGGAGTCCCCATCCCTGGAGGGTCCTGTGCTGCAGGGTACAGTTTAGTCAGGGGCTGGTCACTGTTAGGCTGATGGTTGTGCTTTATGATCTTAGAGGTCTTTTCCAATCTGGGTAAGCCTTTAAGGCTCATCCAGTCCAACCCCCTGCAGTGAGCAGGTTGTTCAGAGCCCCAGGGTTCAGCCTGGCCTTGAATACATTCAGCCTTAGCTGCGCTCCTTTTCTGATGGTTTCTTTCTTTAAATCACATCTCTTGAGCTTCCCATGGGGAACAGTCCCCTTCTTGCAGTGGTTGTGTTAGTGTGACTGGGGTGCAGTGTTCTCATGTGAGCAGCATCTTAGAGCTAAGAACAAGTGGGTGTGGTTTTAGCTGGTGAGATGTTAGTGTTTTGCCGAGTTCAGCAGCAGGATGTTGGCCCCTGTGCTGCCTTTTCAGCAGCTTTTTCCAAGTTGCTGAGGCATAAAGTTGTTCTTTGTCCGAGGCCTTCTTGCTGGACACTCCTGGTCCTGTTATTCAACGTCAATGAGTTCAAGTGGAGATAGGGCTCCTTCCCTAGGCATTTCCACAACAGTTCAGCCCTTGCACAGACAAGTTTCTACGACTTCACACCCAAGTGTTTCCATTTTTGCCTGACTAACCATTCCAGAATGACCTGGCTGCGTTTCCTCCCCAGCCTGTTTGATCAGGGCAGGTTAAACAAACTGGAGATGGAAGGGTAAAAAATGTGCAGTCACAGCTGTGACTGAAGAGACTGTTGGCAGTGTTTTAGGTGTCTGAAGTGCAGGTCTTTAAAAAAACAAAAGAGGATATGTTTCTCTTCCCATGCTGTTCTGCAGGTCATTTTGCTAAGGAGTGTTTCATGCAGCCTGGGGGTACCAAGTACAGCCTCATCCCAGAGGAGGAGGAAGAGGAGGTGGTGGCAACAGGATCTGAAAGAGAGAAAAAGCCCAGCATGGCTGATGATCCTGCGAAAAGGAAGAAGAAGGTACAAGGTGCCCTTTTGCTGCCTTGGAATAGTGAACCAGAGGAATTACTCTGGGCTTTAATGTGCCACCAGAGCCAGGAGCAGGTGGCTGTGGGCTGAGAAGGGGGCTCAGTTCTTAGCAGGCTCTGCAGCCAAACAGGAATCTCTGTGCCCCAGTGATAAAGCTCACCGTGCCTGTGAGCAGAGGTATGAGAGGTTTTCAGGCCACTGTTTGAACTTTGGCTTCCTAGCATTTGGTGTGAAACACAGGGGAGACCTGAGTGTGGGGCGTCAGTCAGGGTGTCCTGCTCCAGACCTTGTTAATAAACTGGGATCAGCCTCTTCACAACTGGCCTCCAGTTTCTTCACACAGCCCCTTTTGTTCTTTAATTCCCTTTTTCCTTTCTCTTTGCAGCCCTGTGGCCTGTCTGTACAGCTGGGCAGGGACAGCAGGCAGGACTGCCAGGGAAGGAACAAGGGCAGTGGCTGCAGTTACATAGTGAGAACCAACATGTGAGGGCTCAGTGCTCTCAGCCCTGGGGAGTTCAATCAGTGCTGCTGGTAGAGAGGCAGCAGGAACCCAAGGAGTCTAATTTGATGGCAACTCTCAGACCAGTCCAGAATGACTAACCCTGGCAGCAGAACTCTCCCTTCCAGTCACCTTTTTCACTGATCTTGTGGTTCCTGGCTCTTTGGGACCTGCTGGTTTGAGAGAGGAGAAGCTGGGGCTGTGTGTGGTGACTGCAGCAGAGTTGAAGAGCCAGATGTCACTGGTGCCCTCCCCAGTCCTTGGCATTAATGTGGTGGCTGATTTGCAGCTCTGCTTCTCTCAGAGGACCCAGGGTAGCTGGTCTGGGGTCACTTGTGCATGTAGACCTCATTGATTGGCTCCATCCCGAGATGTGCTTTGCTCTCCCACTGTACAAGGAAACTCCTCTTACTCAATGATTCCTCTTATCCAATAATCTCCTGACTTGCCTGTGGAAGGGGTGGTGTTGTACCACAATAGAAAATCCCCTTGGTCTTTGTTCTGCTCTGGGCTCAGCAGTGCTTGGTTGACCAGAGTCACTGACTGGGCTGGCTTTTCCTACCTCAGGCTCTTCCCTCTGGCAGTGGAGGTGGTTTGTGTGGTTGGCTGGTGTCACTGTTACAGGCTGCAGGGAAGCCCCTGGAAGGGGCACAAGTAGCCCATGCACAGCAGGGGAATCCCCTGGAGCTCTGCCCTGCACAGTGACAGCATCTTTATTACCCCAGATTTGTTACTGGTGTTGGTGGGTCTGTGGTTTAACAGCCTGCCTTTGAATCTCGGGAAGTTCCTTTGATCTTCCTCCCTTCTCAGGGAGGACATCAAATGTATTTCAGTTATTTTCCAGTGCTGGAAAATCAAAGTTGGAGCTTTTTTGGAGGCAGGATGTGAGATCCTCAAAATGAATAGATGCCTTGTCGCTTCAAGTGCCTGCTGTGATCTCTCATCTGTGCTTCCCCTGCTTGCCTGGAGCCCCAGCAGGAGTTACACAGGGTAGAAATAGCCAGCTTACCCAGGAACAGTTGCCTCACTAACCCAATCTCACCCAGTGCTCGTGACACAAAGGTGGAGCTGGTTGTTGAAGTGGGCAGTTGGGGTGTTGCCATTTACCAAGGACCTGTTTAGTGTTGACAGCTGGAGGAGGAGGGAGGGCATCATTCCCCTCTACTCAGCTTTGGGGAGTCCACACCTCAAGTCCTGTGTCCAGTTCTGGGCCCCTCACTATGAGAGGGTCATTAAAAAGCTGAAGAGAGGACAGATACAGCTGATAAAGGGTTTGGAACAGGTGTGAGGAATGGCTGAGGAAGCTGGGGCCATTCAGCCTGGAGAAGAGAAGGCTGAGGGGAGACCTTTCTCTCTACAGCTACTTGAAAGGAGGTTGTACAGGCACGGGGGCTGGTCTGTTGTTCCCAGTGGCCAGTGATAGGAAGGAAATGGCCTTAAGATGGGCCAGGGTTTAGTGGTGCTGATAGGGCTGGGAAAAGGTTGGAGTTGAAGGTCTCTTCCAGCTGAAATTGTTCTATGACCTGTTCAGTGTCTGTAGTGAGATTGATGGTTTTGGTTGTTGATGATCAACATCTTGCTGTTCCTTCAGTCTGAGGCTTCCTTGCAGTTCCTGGGTGTTCTCCTGTCCTCCCAGAGATACCCTGCCTCTTTTCTCAGCTGATCCCTTCCTCACTTCCTCCTGGCTGAGCTCCACAGGATTGGGGCAGCTGTAGGGTTTGGGTGTGGTGGTAGGCACAAATCTACAGTGACAGGAGAGCTCCATCCTGCCTCCTGTAAGCTGTGGAATCACAAATGGTTGAAGGTAACTTAAAGCTCATCTAGTCCTTCCCCCTGCAGTGAGCAGGGACGCCTTCAGCTAGAGCAGATTGCTCAGAGGCCCAGGTCCAACCTAGCCTTGAGATCCTGAGAAGTAAGTGTTGGGAGAAGCAGCAGTGCTGCTGTCAGAGCAGAGAAGCCTTGGGGAGCCCCCAAGGAGTCACTGGCAGCTGTGTAGGCACATGGCTCAGTCCCTTCCACCACCTCTCTGTGGGTCAGGGGGTGACAGGGCTCCTATGGGAATCAAGGGTGAGGCTGAGATGAGTGGAATACATGTGGGAGTTGGGCATTGTGCTGGGAAGGAACCAGTCCTTCCCTGTCTGCCTTTACCTTTCCAGAGATCTGCACTTTTGGCAGCTGGGTATAAGCCCCATAAGATAAACTCTGCAGCAGAGTCCCTGTGCTCAGACCCATGGATGAGCTTACCCCCAGGGATTCTTTGCCAGGAGAAGGTCCATGGAATTGCGTGGGAAGTGTGACCCATGGGGGTTTTCTGCACATTTGGCTGCTTTTGCCCACCAAGTAGATAATCTCTGGGCGATCAGATGTTGTCTCGTCATGTCCAGCCACACCTTTGGGTGGTGGTTGTGCAGTGACCTGTCAAATCCTAATCCAGTCTCACTGTAGCTGGAACTTGTTTTGCCCTTCGTTGAGCAGCCTGAGCTCAGAGCACAGCTCTTCACCTACTGGGCTGCTCTAGGCTCCTGCAGTTTGCTGATTTAATAGCCAGAGACTGGCTTCTCATCAGATTAACCGTGACTGGTCCTCACACCATTCACTGTGATTCAATGAATCTTGTTGGGAGTTCAGAGGCAACATTCCAGCACACAGTAGTTTGGGGTTTTTTTTTATTGTTGTCTTTTTAAGAACAAAAGGAGCCCCAGCAGGAGTCCTGACATTTCTTTGGAGACGCAGATAGATCTCTGGAAATCCATTCTAATTTGTCACAAAGACTGACGTAGGAGTTTCTGAATGAGAAGTCCCCAAAAGGGTCTGGTGAGAAATATTTAAGCTTCTTGGGGAGTTCTGGATACTCCCCTCTTATCGCAATCAAATACTTTTAGAAGGAATGAGCTGCTGCTACATTCTTAAAGGCCAGCCTGGAGCAGCATCTCTTACGGTGGTGAGGAGGGCCTGGAGCCCTTTCATTTACCCTGCTCTGATGCAGCCACATCTGGGGTCCTTGGACCAGTTTTGGGCTCCCCAGCTCAAGATTGATGAAGAGCTACTTCAGAGAGTCCAGAGGAGGGACTGGAGCATCTCTGTGCAGAGGGAAGGCTGAGAAAGCCCTGAGGCTGTTCAGTTGGATCAGAGTGGGCTGAGAGGGATCTGATCAATAGCTGAAGGGTGGGGTTAGGGGGATAGGGCTAGACTCCGCTGAGTGGTGCCCAGTAACAGGACCGGGGGCAGTGGGCACCAGCTGGAACCTGGGAAGTTCTTCAAGGAGAAACTACTTTGTTGTCAGGGTGCTGGATCCTTAAAGCTGCCCAGAGAGGTTGTGGAGTCTCCTGCTCTGGAGAGATCCCAAACCTTCCTGGACCCATCCTGGGCACCTGCTCTGGGTGACCCTGCTGGAGCAGGGGATTGGACTGGCTGATCTCCAGAGGTCCATTCCAGCCCCACTGATCAGGGTTTCTGTGTGATCTCCTAGCCACAGCTGTTTGAAACCAACCAGAGCAGTAGGAGAACCAGCATCATCAGCTCTAGCCCAGTCTGTTGTTGTTCTCCCTGCCAACACGGTTGCTGCAGACAGGAAACTCTGAAGCAGTTTAGTTCTGTTTAGTAGAATCTTTATGTGAAGGGGACAGGACATGCAGGGAGTTGTAATGAGCTGTTGTGCCTGATGGCCCTCTCTGCTTGGGCGCAAAGCCCCCTTGGATGTGCAGTGCTTAGGGTCCTGGCTGTGCCCCAGAGCTGAGCTTCAGCCGCTAGGAACCCCTTGGTTCTGGAGACCAGTTTGCAGCTCAGGGTGCAGCTGGGCTTTGCGGCTCTTGTTGGAGGGTAAATTCCAGCCTTTGCTTTTGGCACTAACTGGAGCAACGGGGAGTTGGCTGGTAGCACAGTCTCCCAGACCTGGGATGCTAAAGGTTAAATCTCTGTTTTAGCAGGAGGCTGGTGCGCAGTGATTTTCATAGTAGAGCTGCCTCCTGTTACAAAACACATCCAGCTTTTCCACAGAATCCCAGAATGATTGAGGCTGGAAAAGCCCTCTGAGCTCGCCCAACCCAGGACCTAACATTACTGCATCGTCCAGACCAGGGCACTAAGTGCCATAGCCAGGCTGTCCTTCAACACTTCCAGACATGGGGGCTCCCCCCCTACCCTGTCCAGTCCAGTGTCTGATCAACCCTTGAAGAAGGGCTTCCTACCATCCAACCTAACCCTCCCCTGGCAGCTTCAGGCCCTGCACCCTGCCCTCTCATCCTGGTACTGGGAGAAGAGTCCAACCCCCACTTGACTGCAACTTCCCTTCAGGGAGCTGGAGAGAGGGAGAAGGTCCCCCCTGAGTCTCTTCCAGGCTAAACACCCCCAGTTCTCACAGCCACTCCTCGTCAGATTTTCCCCCCAGTCCCATCCTCAGCCCTGTTACTTTCCTCTGGGTTGTTCCCCACGCTGTCTCTGTGTGTCTGGGTTACTGCTTCAAAAATCCTTTCTCTGTACTGGTGACAGCACTTGGGCTGTTAGAAGCCCCCAGAAGGCCACACTGAGGGCACTTAGTTGTGGGCTGAGTTTTTCCAGCCAGCACAATGTCCACGTGTGGACTTTGATTTCCCCTGAAGGAACATGTGTGACATCCTGTCCTGTCCCAGCCTGCTCAGGCACCTTCCCAAGCTCCGGAATGAGACTCAGTTCCTTGTGAAGGTCTTGCCAGACTTTCTCACCATGTGCAGGGGCTTGAGGGGCTTGAGAAAATGCTCCTGGCTGCATCCCTTTCTCTAGGGACTTTAACTATTTATCATCCTTGTTTCCTAACGACTCTGGTGATCTATTTCTGCCCTTCATCCCTGAGTGGGGAACTTCATAGTGATTCTGGTATCGTCCCATGGAGCTGACATTTTTGGTGGCAGCACTACAGCTACCCCTGCCAGGGCTCTGCTGGGTGTAGAGTGAGCCTGGTCCTGCCTGCAGGCTGTATGTACCCTTGGCACATTATTCAACTTCAAGCCTGGTGTTGTCTTTGCCCAGGGGATGGGGCTAGATGGCCTCTGAGGTCCATTCCAATCCGAATCGGTTTATGAACTGCCTTTGGCTAGACGTGGCTGAAGCCTGTGGAGGAAATGTCTTGTGGTGTGAAGGGGGGAACCCCAGTGCACTCTATGCTTAGAGAGACACTGCTTAACCACAGAATCCCAGAATGACTGAGGCTGGCAAAGCCCTCTGAGCTAATCCAGTCCAGCTCACGATCTGACATCACCCCAGCAGCCAGACCAGGGCACTCAGAGCCACAGCCAGGCTGTCCTTCAACACCTCCAGATGTGGGGACTCCCCCATATATTTTCAGGGGAAGGTTATGGGTGGCACAGGAAGGTGGCACAGAACAGCCCTGTGACCCTGAGGCTAACTTAAGTAGCCAGAACTCTGATTCTATGGGATCAACTGCCCTGGGATGGGCCAGCAGGTGATGCTGAGTTAGAATGGAAAAGCCAGCTGCTGCAGGGGATTGTTTCCCCCCCTACTTCATTTTTCACTCTGTGCTGGTGCTGACTTTTGTTTCATAAATTCACAGAACGGTTTAGGTTGGAAAAGTCCTGCAAGATCATAGAGTCCAATTCTGAACCCAGCTGTCCCAGCCCACCCTCAAACCCTGTCCCTGAGCTCATGATCCCCATGACTGTGAAACACGGCTGGGGATGGTGATTCAGCCCCCTCCCTGGGTACCCTGTGCTGAGGTTTGAGGGTCTTTCCAGGGTGAAGCTTTCCCTGGTGTCCAACCTAACCTTCCTCTGGCGCAGCTTGTTTCTTGGAAGAAGAGATCAACTCCCCCGTCTCTGCACCTTCCTGTCAGGCAGTTGCAGACAGCAATAAAGTGTCCCTTCAGCCTCTCTTTCTCCAGACTAACCAGCCCCAGCTCCCTCAGCTTCCTCTTTGTTGTCTGGGCCCTTCCCCAGCTCTATTGCCCTTTTCTACCCCTGCTCCAGCCCTTAATGTCATCCTTGTACTGAGGTGCCACAAACTGACTCCTGGACTTGAGCTGTGCTCCAGTACAAGTTTCAGATAGACAAGTTCTGGTTCCATAGCTTGGAACCTGCAGGGTGAACACAGACATGCTGCCATGTCTCTGAGGAAATGATTTTCCCCCCACAGCTGCTCTTGGGGTTGTTCTTGTCCCTGGGTGGGGTGAGCTGGGTGTGTCACAGCCCTGAGGGAACAAGTCCTTTCTCAGCTGGATCTGCAGAACTGGTGTCATGCTGAGTTCAGACCTCTAACCCCCCCATCACCAGCCCCTGCTCTGCCTGGTTGTGTAAGAGCAGGTGGAGTCATCTGGCCCACAGCAGCCACTCTGGGTTGTGCTGGGGTCTCATGTGGCCGTGGCTGCTCTTCCATTCCTCTTAATCACAGGTTCATCCTTTCCGTTGGCAGTGGCTGCACGCAGAGCCTGTCCTGCCCATCACTGACTGCTCTAGCTGTGCCCTTGGTGTGGCACCCGGTGCCCTACCAGGGGGCCATTTACAGCAAACCTTGGCCAGGGAACGGCTCTGTGAGCCCAAGGGTGGCCTTGAGGTCGTTGAGGACCAATCGCTTGGCAGAGAAAACAAACAGAGCTGTTGGCTCAGGGGCTCTAGGCTTCTCCCATTACCTTCCTTTCCATAAGGGAATGTGAAAGCCATTTGGGGTAGGAGCTGTCACCTGACTGCTCGCCATTCACTCAGAGGTGGGGCAAGAGTGCCTTCCTGGGGGGCCTTTTCTGGTCTCGTAGTGCCTCCAAGCAAGTGCCCTTCACTTTGCTGGCCCAGCTCTGTTACAGGAAGCCTTTTGCTCCTTTCCCGGTGCCCTCTAACCCTCCCGGAGTGGGAGGAGGATTTAGAGTGCTGATGATGGTATGGAGATGGATGAGACCAGTGGGTCCTCCTTGGCAACCAGTGCTGCTGGGCTTGGGTAGAAAGCTGGAACCTTTGCTGACCTTGAAGTGCTCTTTGTGTGCAAAATACTGAAGTGACTGCTTTGTTGGCTCTCTTGGTATTTGCAGGGTTCCTTCCCTCCCCAACCCAGGGGTGTTAGAGAAAACACCACTTTTTTCAGGAAAACTGTTCTTTTCCCAGTTATCTCCCAAAACTTTACCTGCAGACAGTCGCCCATCCTGTCCCAGAGCTGAGCACATAATGGGTTTGCAGGTACTCGGAGAATTCACACAGTGAGTTGGGCCGGGCTCAGGTTTGGGTGTTCACTGCTGTGGAGAAGCTGGCTGACACCTTCCAAGCCGCTCGTGGTGTGGAGGCTGGCACTGGCTGACCGTTGTGTCTCTAATTCTGGCTGAGCTTCACTGAGCCACGGGGCTCCTGGGAGCTGCTGTCAGTGTTTCTCCTCTTCCAGATGCTTGCTGAGGGGAATGAAGCTATGGGCAGAGGGGGTTGGGCAGCTGGGCTGTGAATGCTGCTAGCACAGACAGGGCTGACCCTCTCTCAGTTGGCTAATGAAATCCCTACAGATTGCTTTGGGCACCACTCAGCAGTCCCGGTCTGCGCAGGGGGCTCTGCCCAATGCTGATCTCACAGTGTAGTCTCTGCTCAGGAGGGTCTGATGCCTCAAAACTGAGGATTTAGATCCATTCCCAGGTTCCTGAGGAGCTTTATTTCAGCACCAGCTGTTCCTACTCCATAGCTTGGGAGCTCCGTGTGGATTTTGCAGAAACAGAGTCCCAGGGAGGGTCAGCGCTGCCCCAGACTGCTTGTGTGCAGGGCTGTGTGTGAGAGGCAGGCTCCTCACCCATCTCTGCTTGGGGCAGACTGCAGGAAGCCCTGCCTGGCATCACTTGGGTTTGCTTGTGTGGTCAGCAGTGCCCCAGCTCCTTTCCTGGCAGTCTGTGAGCTGGAGTGTGTGGGGATGGGCTCACATTCCAAGGACTGCTCTGGGAACCAATTGCCTTGGTAAAAGCCCTGTTAATAGAGAATTTTGTGAAGCACTGGGGTGCTCCCTGACCTTGTAGGGAGGGCGAGGACCCTTGTGATCTGACCATTATAGTTCAGGCTCCAGGTTACGCTCTGCTACCCCCTGCACTGACAGCAGCCGCGTTCTGCTCAGGGCTGCTGGGAACCTACACTGGGGCTTAAGTCCGGACCTGCTGGGGCAAGAACAGGCTCGCCCCTGTCACAGCTTCATCCCAGGAAGTGTCTCACTGCTCTGGGGAGCTCAGCATTTCCCCTGTAAGGCATTTTATTTGTTCTCCTCCAGGGTAAGAAGAGGAAGAAGAAGCACAAGCACGAGTCATCCTCTGACTTGGACAGCTCGGACTCAGACAGCCCCATGGCTCAGCAGGCTGCCAAGAGGTCCAGACACTCGGGGAAGCCCAGCAAGGCTCCCAAGAAGAAGAAAAAGAAGCACAAAAAGTAGCCCCCAGTAGGGGTGTGCTGGTGTGACCAGTCCCTGCTGCACCCCCTAGGCAGTGACCAGAACTGGATGAACTCCAGGGTAGGAGTTTCCTTCTCCAGTGGTGACACTGGGTGTGCTGGTACAGGGTTGACTCTCACACTTTGTCTCTACCCTTTTCTCCCACTCCTATCCTGACACCCCCTCAGCAGCCCCTCCTGTCCTGCAGCCTCACACTGGGTTTGTGGCACCAAACGGTGTCACCAGCATCCCCCCACCATTGCCTGCAGAAGGTGGAACTGTACAGCAGTGCCCTCCCCGACTTTGCACTGTGCTCCGGAATGCAGTGGCTGTTACTGGGCCCTGCAGTGGGGCTGCAGAGCTGCTTGGCTTTGGGCTGCAAACCTTCCCCTGGCCCCACTCCTTCTGCCCACAAACTGGGAGTGGAAGGAGCAAGGAGGGGAGCCGAGATATTTTAAGTAAACATTAACTGCACTGTGTTTGCTGCCTTGCAAAGGGGTGGAAAATAAATCTCCCCAGTTGTACTTCGTACCTGGGGTCTTTTGTTTGCTCCAGCTTTGTCTTTGGCAGTGAAAAACTGAGGGGAGCTGGGGTGAAAGCTCCACTCTGAGGGGGATTGGAGAGTCCCCTGCTGTTTTCACAGGCTCCTTTGGGTAGGAAGGGGGTGTGATGAAGAGTCTGTTGCCTTCTGGTGAGGAGCAATTAAAACATTAATCATGTAACTGGAGCCGACAGTCAGGGGGTAAGGGGGTGGCAGAAGGTGGAGCTGTGACCACAGAGACCGTCTGGGAGCAGCAGCTCATCCCAGCCATGGTGTGACACCCATGGGTGTCTCTGGTTCTGCGGGGAAGACTGGACATTAAGGTGGGCTGGAAATCACCCTGCAGCATCAGGAGCCAGACTCGGGGTTCCTGGCTTTGCCCTTCACAGGGTTTCCTCACCCAGTTTCCCAGTTTGAGCCAGTTCCCTTGAAGCTGGGCTGTACTGGAATGTGGGATCAGGCCTGCTTGGGGACCCCAATATCCCCCAGCAAAGCACATTTCTCACCATCACCTCCTCTCTTTATTCCCATGGCTCAGGGAACTGGGATCACTGGGCACTTAACCCCATCACTGATGAGTTTACTCCCCCACAGCCTGGCTGGCACCCATGTGGTTTGGTGCTGGGGGGGAACACCATCTGCCGCAGTGAAGGGGTCCCAGAGCTCTAACAACACGGCCTTTATTCATTTTTCCATGCAGGTTTTCCCATTGTTAATAAAAAAAACCCCAAACCAAACCCAAAACTAAACTGGAACCGATCCCAAGCCCCGGGCAGCCCCATGAGGCAACAGGGCCAGAGGCAGCGGGTGGCCCCCAGCAAGGACAGTGGCCCCCAAGACTAGAGGGGATGCGAGGATGGCGATGGCAGCACCAGCTGATGGGCAGAACCCTGGGACAGCGTCTATGTCGCCTTCTCGTAGGTGCGAGTGGACACCACGTTGCCCAGGGTCAGGGTCTGGAGGCAGAAATGGACAAGGGGAGGTTAGCGTGGGGCTCCCAGCTTGTTCTGAACCCCCCATTTCAACCCATTTCTCTTTCCTTACCAGAACTAATTTCCCATCCTTCAGCTCCCGAACCAGCGACGTCTCCTTCCCGTCCCACTTCTGCACGTGGGTGAGTTTACCCCCATCCAGTGTAACCACTGACTGTGGGGAGAGAGCAAACTCAACATTACCCTCCTCTTTCCCAGGGTTTCTCAGCTCTGGGGGATCTGTCCCTCAGACGGGACAGAGCTGGGTGTCAGGCCACCCCAGCACCCTACAAGGCTGTGGGCAGGCTGTTGGTGCCACTATGGGGATGGCATCTCCAGTCCCTGCCTGATCCATCAGCACAGGCTGGGTCCTGCTGTGGCCACCGCTGGGGTCATGGCCCCACTACCTCCCAGTAACTGCACTGTGGGCACTGGCATGGTGACCCTGCCCTTCCCAGGCCTAGGGCTGCATCCTGTGGCAGGGCCACCAAGACCTGATCCCAGTAGCTCCCAGACTGAGTCTGGTGTCGGAGGGGATCAAAGCGCGGGGCAGACACCTGTGCTTTGAACTAAAGCCTCCCCCCACCCTAGAGGGCCCAGAATAGGATTTCTGAGGAGCTGATGCAGCAAAGGGCTCTGCTGCAGCCCCACTGTTTACACAGTGGCTGCTGTTGACTCTGCCCTGAAAACCCAGTCGGTGCCAAGGTTAGTGTGACAATGGCTGGTGCTGCGGGGTTGTGCCGGGACAGCCAGTGCCACCAGCTGCCCTGTACCCCACACCCTGCTCCGTAGGTGTCCCCACAGCTCAGGGTCCACCTCCAGAGCTCAGATCTCCCTACAGCTGGGTTGTCCCCACTGCTGAGGTGCCCCAGTTGCTCGGGTGCCCCTCAGCCAGGATCTTGCATCTTGGGGCTGCACAGCTAGGCATCCCCAGCCTGGTTCCAGGTGCCCCAGCTGCCCCGTCCCATGCATTCCCGTGGCTTGGGCAGCTGCCCTGGCCACGGGCCGAGGAGCACTGGAAGGACACGTCCCTGGCTGTGGCAGCACTCACAGTGGGTCACACGGCCCTGCTTGCCTCATAGTTTCCACCAGCCCCCATTATAGGGCCAAGTGGTGGCAGGGACGTGCTGCCAGTACCTGCCTCATGCTACAAGTACCTGCTCAGTGCTACCAGTGGGGCCAGGAAGGGGTTTCGTGTCCAGTGAGCCGTCAGGTGCCCCCAGCCTCACAGGGCTGGCTGGGGGGCAGAGGACATGGGGGTAATTAATGGTGGGAACTGCAGCTGGGAAACTGGGAAAAAGAAAGGTGTCTCTGGGGTGGGAGGCCATGAAGAACCTCCAACATCTCTCAGAGCCTTTTCTCTCTCTTAGGGGACAAACACCCTGACCTGGGGGGTGCTGGACTCCCTAGTGACTCCCAGGGAGGTGCCAGCCCCTGGGGAAGCATTGGCCAACCCAGCCAGACACTATGTCCTTGCCTGCTGTGGAGGGTGAGCAAGGAGGGGGTCCTGTGTCCTTCCCCCCATCCTGAGCGAGGACAGCACTCCAAGTGAGGACAACCAGTGCCACCATCACCCCGTGTCCCTTCCCCTCCTCTTGAGCAAACCTCATGGTGGAAACCTGCTCTTTACAAGTCTAGGTCTTGCACAACCTTCCCAGCAGCCCCAGGAGCCCCAGGGGGAAACCCACTGTGCAGTGAGGCGAGGAGCTGGGGGGTGGCTGGTTGGAACCAGGCTTGAACCCCCATTCTAGCAGGCAAAAAGGATGAAGCCTTCAACATCACCATGGCTGGAACCCCAGGGCCCAGATGGCTGGATCCCACAGAACTCAGCAGAGCTCTCAAGCCCATCCTGAGGGTTCTGATAGCAGGTGGGGTGTCTCACCTTGACGTGCCTGTCATCCGCTGTGGTCTCATCGAACTCCTCACCCAGCTTGAAGCTGATCTCTGTGTTCTTGAAGGTGCTCTGGGTCTTGATGATGATCTTGTCCCCATCCTTCTCAATGATGGTGGTGGGTTTGGTGAGCCCGGCCATCTGGCGGGTGGCGAAGCCCACACCTGTGGGCACAGCGATTTGGAGGGAGTCAGGGTGCAGGGAGGGGCAGGATGCAGCTGACACCCTCACCAGTTTCTGCTGGCATCACCCCAAGGCTCTGTCTCCCCAGGATGAGGGGAGATGAACTCTAAAACTGCTCCTGGCCACAGCTCTAGGGCTCCCATATGCACTTGCAGGGGCTCAGGGGCAGGAGCTGGTGGGATGGGTGCTGGGAGTGCTGCTGCTGCTGCTCAGGGACGGATCCTGCACCAGCACCCAGCAATTCTGGGGTTTGAGGGGGGCAGTGGGGACACCAGTGTCACCACCTCCCCAGACTGCATTTGGTTGGAGGACCCTCCTACCCTGCACAGGGCCTCAGAACTGAAGCTGGATGGANGCTGCCCCCCCCTCTCCTCTCTGCCGAGGCTCGGCCCCCGATGGGGCGGGTGGCAGACAGTGGAGGATCGAGACCCCCTTCCCCAGTCCAAGCCCCCAGCCCCCACAAAGGGCCCAGACAGCAGCCACCACTCCCC
>VZRI01003747.1:0-13705 GCA_013397515.1 Upupa epops | reverse complement strand
TAGAGGCATTTGAAATGTGCCCCTTTCAAAGCAAAGAAAAGGCCACGAGGATGCTATGTTAGCCTCTGTCAGTGTTACTGAAGTCAAGATAGACCACAGCCACTGCTCTGCCATCATCTATACACCAGGTTATGCCCTCATAAAAGGTTGTCTGGTTGCTCAAGCATGATTTCCCCTTTGTGAAGCCATACTGACTGTCCCTAATGACCCTCTTGTCCCTGATGTGCGTAGAGACAGTGTCCATGACAAATTGTTCTATTACCTTTCCTGGAATGGAGGTGAGGCTGATCGATCTATAGTTACCCGAGTACTCCTTCTTACCCTTCTTGAAGATTGGAGTGACATTTATTAACCTCCAGTCTCTAGGCACCTCTCCTGATCCCCATGACTTAGAAAAGATGAAGGCTTAGCAATGTCTTCCGCCATCTCCCTTAACATATACGGGTTCATCCCATCAGGGCCCATGGATTTATGTACATCCAGTTTGCTCAACACATCCCTAACCCAGTCACTGTCAACCAAGGCCTCTCTTGCCTTGACTTCCTCTAGAGCATCAGTTGTCTGAGGTTTGATATCAGGACGGCTCTCAGAAGTATAAATGGAGGCAAAAATGGTGTTCCTTTTTTTCTTCTTTCCTTTTTTTTTTAAACTGACAATTTTAATGCAATGAGTCTGAGGCATGAAACAAGCTTTCTGGCACTTTTGACAGTCACAGACATGCTTGAGCATTTGTCAAATAGTTAGTCACTTAAAAAGATTCCAAGTCAGTGACTAATAAGACATGACTCATTAGTCAAAGCACGACACCACTAAAAATTTCAATTGGCTTAGGAAGACATGCCAAAAAGTAACTGGACACATTTCAGGACCTGTGTTCCCTTCAGTGCTTTCAGGGATTGAGCTGCTCTGTGAGCTTACATCTGTGATTCCTATGAAGATCCATAGCTTAGATACAGGCAGAAGTGAGAGAGATGCTCTGATACAGCCCCATGCTTTCTGAAGGAGTCCACACAAAGATTTTCACAAATGACATCAGGATCCAAACCTGTCTTCAATATTCCTTTCTCCAGCACTTATACAATTGTGTATTGCACCTCTCAAGTGCTCTCAAACTTTCTACTGCTTTTCTTTTCCTTCTCTTTCACTCAAACAACTCCACACAACATGTTCAAATGTTTACAGGACCATAATAGATGACAGACACAAAGCTGGGTGGTGTTGCTGACACGCCAGCAGACTGTGCTGCCATTCAGTCAGGCCTGGACAGGCTAGAGAGCTGGGCAGAGAGAAATTTACTGAAATGATATGGGGTAAGTGTAGAGTTTTGCATCTAGGCAACCCCAGGGACCAGTATAAGTCANGTCTCTTGAGCTTGGAGGAGGCTGAGGAGTGACCTCATTAATGTCTTTAAACATGTGAGGGGTGGGTATTAGGAGGATGGAGCCAGGCTTTTCTCAAGGTTGTCTAGTCATAGGACAAGGGGCAATGGGTGCAAGCTGGAACATAGTAGGTTCCATATAAATATCAGAAGTAATTTCTTCACAGCGAGAGTAATGGAGCTTTGGCACAAGCTGCCCAGGGGGGTTCTGGAGTCTCCCTCTCTGGAGACATTCAAGACCTGCCTGGATGTGTTCCTGTGCAACTTGGTCTAGGTGAACCTGCTGTGTCAAGGAGATTGGACTAGATGATCTTTTGAGGTCCCTTCCAAATCCCTAATGATTCTATGATTCAGTGATTCTATGAGGCACATGATTGCTGTCCCTACTGACAAGAAGCAATCCAAAGGAACATAAGATCTTAATTTTAACTTATTTACTACAAAATGTTAGCAAATACACCATTTGTTACATATTTTATCAGCTTTAGCTTGCATAGCATACCTGACAGAGATGTGAATATATATTTTTCTGCTTTCATACAGACTATATCATCATATGCTGCAAGATCTTCGTAAACTTTTCATAGTGACATACTGGGTTCTGTTTTCTAGTTACAGCTTTCTGAACATAATTTTTATTTACACTTTAGAATGTACTGCTCATTCTTGAGAAACAATAAGCAAATCCACAGCTGAATTCTTTCTAGGTTGCAACTATTAAATGTGTCTTTTTTGCCTTTCATTCTTCCAATCTTACTCTACAGATAGACCCTTGCAAGTTTTGACATTTTTCTCAAGAGGGATGGAGCTTGGAAACATCACTCAATGTTGAAACACTGAAATTTACAATACAATAAGCTAAAAGTGATCAGAAATTTTTAACTAAAAAAAGAGAAGGAACTTGTATTATAATTTAGAGTGAACAAATGTCTAAAAAGTTGACTGCTCAAAAATTATTAAAATACTCTTCCTTCTTGCAAACGTGTACTGCCTGAAGTACAGTAATTCTGAAAGAATAGAATATGAGCCCTCTAAAATATTAACAAATAAAGTGACAAATTGCATCAGTTCTCAACAAAAAGCAAACGAACCAGAAGCCCAATCACAACTAATATATTCAGAACCAGAAAGTATATTCAGTCTACTATGAAGCAAAACTCAATTCAAATATTCAAAATGTCTGAGAGAGTATAATTACTAACAAACTTTAAATTACTAACATAGTAATGAACTTTGTAGGAGAACTCATCCTGTTATGGAGACCAGCTGTCATTTTATATGCACTACTGCTACTAGGTAAAAGTTTTAAAAGATCATATTGTTTGAACAAAATGATCTTTTACAGCTTTCTCACTAATAGATTCCTAACAATAAGGGAGTAAAATGTGACTTAATATCTACTAATATCTCCTCTACACTTCCTTGCATTACTTGGGAAATCTAGAAAAACTTGTGAGGAGGTGGCATTATTATTTTTAAAGAAGAAAATAGTATTAAATTAATGAAACATAAATTTAGCATTTAATTTGGTAGCATAATTAAGATACCAGTTTGTAAAGCACCTGAAGACATAGCACCATCTCATCCAAATATTTGGAAAGGTAGGGCAGGTTAGACAAAACTCGGTACTTTCTTGATAGGAAGAGGCATGTATTAAGCTTTGTTTTGACAAAAGGAACAACTCATCTCAGAAAGTGATTTTATCTTTTTATATTACTGTCCAAAGAGGGATGATGAATAGAATCAAATCCAGTTAGTTACCAAGTCACATCTGGTGTTCCCCAGGGATCAGTATTGAGGACTGTTTAATATGTTTATCAGTGATCTGGATGAGGGAATCTGGTGTACACTCAATAAGTTTGCAGATCATGCTAAATTGCACAGGATCTTTGTTCTACTTGTGGGTAGGGAGGCTTTAGAAAAGGAGCTGGACAGGCTGAATCAATGGGCAAGTTGCATCAGCTTCAACAAGGCCAAGTTCTGAGTCCTGCACCCAGGTCACAACAACCCTGTGTAGCACTACAGGCTTGGGGAAGACTGGCTAGAAAGCTGCCCAGTGGAAAAGGACCTGAGGTGTTAGTCAACAACCAGCTGAATACAAGCTAAATGTGTGCTCAGATGGCCAAGAAGGCCAATGGCATCCTGGCTTGTATAAGAAGTAACATGGCCTGCAGGAGTAGGGAAGTGACGGTTCCCCTGTACTCAGCACTGGCAAGGCCTCACCTCAAATAGTGCTTTCAGTATCAGGCAACACATAGCAAAAAGGCCTGTTTACTGAGAGAATGCACTACACAATTGTATGAGTACAACCGTATTATTTAATGTTGTAGATACATATCTACATTATAGCTAATTACACTGCTATATACATCCACATGTTTCTTTGTCCAAAATTCACATTTCACAAGCATGCTGGACAAAAACTACATGAGTAAAGATATTGGTCATGCTTACACTGATAAAAAAACACAATGCTTTCATTTTTCCCAGTTGAAAAAGTTGTCGATTCACTACAAATACTGTTGGTATGCAATTGTTAAAAGGTAATAGAGTTTCCAAAGAATTTAAAAAAAAAAATGTTAATGTATGTATTTATTAATGACTACACTAAACTGACAGAATCACAGACTCACAGAATCACAGAATGTTAGGGATTGGAAGGGACCTCAAAAGATCATCTAGTTCATTCCCCCTGCCACAGCTGGATCATATAGATCAAGTTGCACAGGCAGGTTTAAATGACTCCAGAAAAGGATACTGCACAACCTCCCTGGGCAGCCCATTCCAGGGCTCTTGTCACCCTCATGGTGAAGAAGTTCCTTCTCATATTTACACGAAACCTCCTATGTTCCACCTTACACCCATTGCCCCTTGTCCCATCATTGGATGATACTGAGAAGAGCCTGGCTCCATCCTCCTGACACTCACCTTTTCCATATTTATAAACATTAATAGGATCACCTCTCAGTTGCCTTTTTTTCCAAGCTAAAGAGACCCAGCTCTCTCAGTCTTTCCTCATCAGGGAGATGCTTCGTTCCCCTCATCATCTTTGTGGCTCTGTGCTGGACTCTCTCAAGTAGTTCTTTGTCCTTGAACTGAGTGGTCCAGAACTGGACACGACATTCCAGATGTGGTCTCACCAGGGTAGAGTAGAGGGCCCCACCAGTCTCCATTTCAGCTTCTGTAATGCTCCTGAGCCTTTCTACTTCAGCCTCTAGCCTTACAAGCTCGAGTTGCATTTATCACGTTCGGTTAAGCAGATCATCTACCTGCTCACACCATACACAGGCTGCCTCAGAGCTGCCCCTGAGATCAGTGAGAGGTTGTAGCATTTCTGCAGCCCATCACCTGCATGGCCACATCCTTCTGTAGGAGCTCTGTCTGGGTTCTCACATCCATTTTGACTGGTGACAGGAGCACAGTCTTCTGCCAGGTGGAGACCATTTTGGAGGAGACCACCCATCTGCTCTTTTATTCTTTTTTTTTTCTTCCTGGTCCCCCTGAGCGTTGACAAGTACTCAGGGGCTGCTTCAATCTTTGCGCTCTCAGTGCCTCTTCTGGCTTCACCGCATTGGTTCCTCACCAGTGTCCCCAGCTACATCCACTCTCGGCTTCAACTGCGAAATCTGCTGACTCCTGTCAGTCTTTCCCTGGGTCAGGGAATCCCCTGGTTACCTCAAAAATGAAAGAAGTAGTGCTTTGGCCCCTGAGTTTACAGGTCCCAGCTCTGGTGATTTGCTGTTCGCAGGGTTTGTTTTAAAAACACTGCCTCGTTTACAGAAAATGAACTGCGTGTTTGGACATCTGATATTAAGAAATGGAAAAATTACCCTAGTATAAAGTAAAATAATAAATTTACACTTAATCTGAATTCACTCAGGTTACACATCTTCTCTCTGACTCCTGTTCATAGTTGTTGTACAGTTATTTTGACACAGAGAATCTAATCTGGGTTCAAACTAGAAGAGCCGTGCTATGTGCAGATTTACCTAATTAAAATTTTAAACATAGTTACCATATAATCTGCACAGCAATTTCCAGACAGTGAAGAGTTATAATTATATCATATGCTTTTGTAAAGGGGGACTTAATTGCAATGTACTTTGTCTCTCCATTAGTTAATACATTGCCATGAAAACAGAATTAAAATCATGGTTAGGATATTTGGATTCTATGGCAAACAACAGTGTCTGATTCACGGTTAGTTATGCAAAAACTATCCACATTAGCAGCTGAAGAAATTGGAAATTGCATCTGAATTTGGTGAAATTTTATTCTTGTTCTGATTATTCAATGTCACTGTTCTGGTATTTCTAGGATAAATCATAGTCAATAAATAGGTTGAAAAATATCCAGTCATGTTTAAGCATTGTACACAATGACTTTGTAATTAATTATTTTTTAAATATCTTCTTACAAACCATGTCATAAAAGACTTCACAAATATCTTTCTATAAAAATATTCTTTTTCAATCTGTGCTGATGTATGAAAAGTTTCTCACACTGTGAAACTTTTTTGTGATGTCATCATTATTCATTTGTAAGGTGCGGATAGAGTAATAGGAACTAAATTCTCCAGATATACTTGGTGTGGTGTCACTGCTGTCAACATGAAGAACAGAAAACAAATCCTCTAACTTGTTATTGCATTCTGTTGCTTGGTATCACCAGTATTCTAGGCAGCTTCACACACATCTCAAATGGCTGAGACACACAGATGGTGTTCTACTGACGCTGCTGAAAAATGAGTATTTCAAGATTTAGTTTACCCTGGATTATTAGATTGCAATACTTCAAACATTAACAGAAAATCATAGAATCATTAGGCATCAGAAAGGACCTTGAAAGATCATCTAGTTCAATCCCCCTGCCACAGCAAGATCACCTAGACCAAGTCGCTTAGGAACACATCCAGGCTGTTTTTGAACGTCTCCAGAGAAGGAGACTCCACAACCCTCCTGGTAGCCTGTTCCAACTCAGACTCAACTGTTTCGCTTAGCAGCCACTAAAAACAACATGGTGTTCTTTTGCACTTTTGTCACCAATCAGCAAGCTAGGAAAAACATCCAGTGAAGAATTCCCCGCATTGATGAAAGAAAAACACCAACTGGTGAACAGAGAAAACAATTAGTGCTTGAAGATAGTATATTAATTTAGCAGAAAGTAGTTCCCCTTGGATTCCAGGTTATTCTCAGAGAAGCTGGAGGCAATTAGTTTTAAATTCTGAGTGACACCAAATTTAGCACTACAATTCCAATCATGTTCAATATACTGAACTGTAAGCACTGTAAGTAAAATTGTGTTCAACATATTGAACCACCAAGATTATGAAGGCACAAATAGCACACTGTGTTTCACCTGCCCCAGTGAGAAACCTTTACAGCTAGGTTAATGAAAAATGAAATTCACTACAGCAGCAAAAATGCAGTTTCTTAGGGATAGCCATTGATACGGTTACCAATGCCTGCAAAAGCACATGAAAGTATTAAAGTCACAAATACTGCCTAGTTATTAATGCATGGAACTAAAAAAACTCTATGCAGATTTCAGTTTTCCCACAGAAATCACTCATTATAGTTTAAATCCTACCCCAAGTTAACACCACAAGGAGGAAGAGAGGCTTGGCCTGCTGACTGGTCCAGGAAGTCAGAGATGTTTTCTGTTACTTGTCTGTGATGGTGTCTTTCCTACTGTTCCCACTTTGTTCATTCATGTTTATACTGTTATTTTAGCTTTCAGGTGGAGCTTGAGTGACTCTAATCATATATACCTTTATTATGATTGCTGTACAATTCTGTCACTTTGCTTTTAAATATATATGTGAAGAAAAATTCAGAGTGCAAACTGGAGGAGTGGTTGCACCTTGGAGACAGACAGCATTTGGGACAGAGGTGTGTTTAGTATGATAATGAAGTTATAATGAGTAAAGTTTGCACAAAATACAATATTTAGTAGTCAAAAAGATGACAGACAGGGTTGGAAATATTCAGCTTACCAGCTCCAAACTGCTCTGTGATACCATCAAGTTCCCAGCTGTGCAGCAACATTACATGGAGCCTGGCTGTGATATCTTCACTCTACCTTCTGTGTGGTTAACAACACAGTTGCAGTCTGTGTTAAGAAATCACTGTAGAATGCATTCTTTGCATATCAGCTGTGCTTCTGAAAGCCCTTCCAGTACTACATCCTACCTTAATGTGTCAACAATACCATTCCTTTAATATGAGTTAAATTTCCAAGCCACCTCCAGTAGTCATTTCACAGCAATGTGTAAGAATGATCATTGCTCAGAAGAATGCTACTATGATGAAATATGCACTGTGTAAAAGGCCTAGAAAATGTTTTCTTCTACAGTTAGGGTACTACCTAAATTTACACACCAATGATGAAAGAAATTACATGGTCTCCAACAAGAAATAGCAATGGTAATGTAAGTTAAAAGATACTCTTCAGTTTTGTAGAGACAACTGCAACAATTTACCCTGAGGCGCAATCATTTTCATTGAAATGGAAAAGTGCTGTAGATCTAATCCCAAACTGTGAAAATTCACAATGTTTAATAATACTGCTTTTAAGAGTTTGATTTTAAAAATACACATGCTTTCAGCTTTAAAGTAAGACAGTCAAAAAGTCTATTCTGAATGTAGTACTTTTATCTTTTAGTCTTTGACTTTAGTAGACATACTTTAGTGTTACTAATTCTCTTCTCAGCAGTGCAAGTAAAATTAGATTATGTGTCACATGCAAGTCTTTCAAGGTTTATCAACTAATATTTATTGATTGTAACCTATTGTTCACATCTGCATGAGAATGGAAATATATGAGAGTCCTTGAACGACCTTGAAGTGTTTCAATCAGAGTTTCTATATAGATAGAAAACAATTGATTTTTTTTTGTGGATGGTCAGAGGAAGAAACATATGTTATTCCACCTTAAGTTAATTGTATATCATGTTTTAAATCAATGTGACAGGTGATTCTTTCTTGCTATATGATTGTTTAGTGAAAAACCAATCATGGGCCTCTGTGTGCTTCACCTGATTCCAGCATTCAATAATATTAAAATATCAAAATAAAGTTGCATTCCACTGCAGATTTCCAAGGAGGCATATAACTAGTACCTAATGAAATTATGTTCAGAAACCTGCCTGTCATGCTTAATATTATTTGGAGATGTAAAATTTGTGAATGTGCAACATGCGGATGGAAAACTGCAAGGAATCCAGCTCTTTTAATTATATAAATGTATTTGTTACATCTCTGATGTCTCACCTGAATAGTATGATATGTTTGTTAAAAAGTTGCAATGTCAGCAGTGTTTACACTCATTGCAAGACAAAAGGTTAAGATCAGATATTTATTTGTGCAGAAAAGGAAGAGACTTCCAAAGACGTGCTTTTAGGCTACCTACTCTAACACAAAAAAAGACTAAATTTTGTTCTTAAAAAATTTAAGTCACAAAATCTGATGTATTTCTATTTCTATATGGTTAGAACAACCTTGTACAGACCTAAATGAAACAGACAAATATTGTCAATACTCTGGATAACATAGTTCCAATTTACCAGAAATAACATGAAAGCAGAGAGAGTTTAAAACAGTCAGTTCTCTATATCTCTTACCCATCTGAATAACTAATTTATATATAACTTTCCCAGGCAATCTCAGAAAGTCAGGTTCAACATCCAAGAATTGTGAACCTTTTATCAATTAATTAATTGGAAGACTATTACAAATGTATTGTCATTATTATATATATTTATATATTTTTATGTCACATCAAGATTTTTATGCTTAGATCTTATGCAAAAATGTCCTTGCCTTCTCCATTATTATTCTGGTACTGAAATGGTAGGAGGTGGTAGAAATGAGATGATGCTGTGAAAAACAGTCTACAATGTGAAGGTCTTGAATATTATTATGGATTCATGAATATAAGAAACATGATGCAATTTAAGACTGATTAAAGTTTGGCTTTTAAAAACTGACTTAGTTTTGATTGACTAAGGTTTCTCAACAATTGAAAAGGTTGACTGTTTTTTATGAGACTTAATTCACAAAAAATTTGTATTCTAGTTTCCAGAAATTGGTACCTCAGACATTACTCAAAAGGAATTAATTATTATTTTGTAACTAAAAGAGACTCAGAAGCACAAAATGTTTTGCTAATCTTACCACTACTTCATTTAATGCCTATATTTCAAGGTATTAATTCAAAGGTTCAAAGAATAATAAATAAATTATTTATTTATCTCTTATCAGTCTATTGATTCACCCTAATTTTAACATTATGACATTACATAAGGCTTTAAATCTTGTATCAAACTTTCATTATGAGTAATTTCATTTCTGAGTAATTTTTGTCAAATTACAGGATAAAGAATATAGAGTAGATGGACGCATTGCATTACTTCTACAATTATTTCTGTAGAGTTTTCAGTGGTGTTTTTTTTTATAATCCCAAATACCGAAGACATAATGCCACTTAGAGTACTTGCAGTAATTTACTGATATTTACAGTATAATGTACAATTATGTTTTTCAAGCTCCATTTATTTTGAAAAAGGTGTAAGTCATTTCACTGTGATAGAATATATATGTTATTGTTTTTATAGAAAGATTCTTAGAGAAAAATATTTTTTTCTTGGGTTTTCCTCCTACATAGTTCCAATTTCAGTTAATTGCCTTCATAAGAAACCTAAAAGTTAATATTACACTGGGAAAAGCTACAAAGATATCAGCACACTAGAAGGATTTATGAGGTGTGACCTATGGCAAAATATTAGCTATGTAGGCATAACAGACCTCACCTACAAGCTAAAAAGTGATGAACTCAATGTATTTAATCTTTCTCACAGGGCACATGTTTGCATTTGTAGAGATAGTTTATACATAATAATAATCCCTACTACAGTGCTAATGTTTTTGGAGAACATGACTTCATACCAAAAAAGAACACTTTTACAAGATTGCTTTCCCAGTGACCTCTCTGTTCAAAGATGATTGCACAGATTTGGTTTTCATATTAAGCATTTAAAAAACAAAACATCCCTTTTAAGATGGGAAGAAAGTAATAGCTCAGCTAGGTTTTTATTACATAAATTATTCCACATCATTGAATGGTGCTACTCAGTTGTTGTGGAGTCTTATTTACTTTGGCTGAAGATAAAAGTACTCATCTGAAAAACATACACAGTGACAACTGTCTGAATACAAATGGCAAGCAATGAAAAAGTAATCTATGCAAATGGAGTTACAGTTTAAACATTAAAGAGAATAATTATATTTCATTTATCTCCACAATTACAGAAGCTGCATATAAAAAGTGAGGTAAAGACATATATTTTGTCAGGCTTATAATGCTCAAAACCTTTTCTGTAAGGTCTAGATTCATAAGATATAAGCATGAATAACACTCAAGAAAAAAATACATATAATACTTCAAATTGCAAAAATCTACATGACTGATGCAGTAGTGAGCATTCCAGCCATGAATACTTGATTGGTTTTCCTCTAGAAAATTAAGAAAAACAGGAATAATTTAATCAGTTTACCACAAAAGTGAATTCTTTTAACATTCTGTTAATCAAACTTAATATGCTATGAAGTTTCTCCAAGTTTTTTGATGGGTACCTGTCACTGGTTTTCCAGGGATGGTGAGGCCTGGTACAAATTCAAATTAGCAAATGTAGTAATGAGCTGAAAACAACAGGGAGGACTCTTTTGCCACTATAGGAGTCAAGGGCAAAAAGGATCAGGATTGATTTGGGGAAAGAAACAAAACAAATTATTTGAATTATCAAATACCGGAAAACGTCATCACTCTGTTATCTCCTTTCCCAAAGGGGAAAAACTCCTGAACATTCCTTTCCCCTGTGATAACACATTGTGTGCCTCCCCACCAACAGGAAACAAGTCCTGCATGATATTTCCCTGGCTGTTGTGGGGGTTTTCTGTGATCTGTGGGTCATTTTAGCAACACACCACTCAGCACCCTTACTCAGAGTCAGTGATTCATTCCTTTCAGCTTAAGTAATCTGCTCTGTGCACTAAGGGTGAGGTATCTCCACCAGAGTTTTGCAGACAGTTATTGCTCCATTGAGCTCTGGGGACTCCACAGAGTCACTGTCTTTTTTATCACCTTTAGCTGCCATGGTGTGTTCAGCCCAGTGACCAAATGATTTCTCCCAAAATCAGCAAGAAACAGGAAACTTGTCCCACAGATTTTCCCCTCCCCAAAATATATTTATTTGCAGAGGCGCCTATTGGTTCAAACCCCTACAGGCAGGTGGGTAACCAAAACAGGGGGGAGTTTCCATCTTCACAAAACTTCTCACCATAGTTGCACCAACAGTTCTCTTCCCTAGTACCAAAAACCCCACAATGCTCAATATACAGAAGTACCCATTTTAAGTTTATCCATTTTTAGTTTTATCAGTAGCTTAAAACTTTTCAGGTAACACATACTTATTTTCATGGTCTGTCACCTGCAGGATGGAGTTGCCATACAGTGATAGACATCATTGTCATCACAATGACACTGTCATGTCAGCTTGAGGTTTAATCATGCATGCTTCTAATTTGTTTTTCCTCTGGGTAACAAACAAGTAACCTTAAGACTCTGCTTAAATTTCTTTTGACTTTGGTGAGAAGTTATGTCCTAAAGCTTAGTCCAAAAAAACCCAGGAGTTTTTAGTGTTTAACAAGAAGAGTCACAGAAATGTACTTGCTTGGAATAAGAACTAAAGTGATCTCCTCACGCAGCTCAAGTTCTCACAGAATTTATCCTTATATTGTGGACTGCTTTATCCACTGCAAGTACCAAACAATAAAACATTACATAAAACAAAACTATCTTTGTTTTAATTTCACTCAGGTGTTTAAAAACTGTATTTTCAATTTGTTTTTAAAGACAGTACCTCAGGGCTGCTTTATATAACTTCCTCCTTCCAGTCTGTATTGATAGTGATAATCGTTCTGACCCAGGTACAGGACCCTGCACTTGGTCTTGCTGAACCTCATGAGGTTCTTCTGGGCCTACCTCTCCATCTTGTCCAGGTCCTTCTGGATGACATCCTGTTCCTTTAGCTTATTGGCAGCACCACTCAGCTTGATGCCATCTGCAAACCTGGTGATGGTGCACTTGATCCTGCTATCTGTATTAAACAGTACAGGTCCCAGTATGGACCCCTGAGGGATGCCACTTGTCACTGCTCTCCCTTTGGACTTCCAGCCATTAACCACTACCCTCTGTATTCAACCATCCGACCAATTCCTTATCCACTGAACTGTCTAACCATCAAATCCATAACTAACTTGGCAAGTAGGATGTGGGAGCCAGTGTCAAAGGCCTTGAAGAAGTCCAGACAGATTGCATCCATAAGTCTTCCCTTGTCCACTGATTTAGTTGCTCTGTCATAGGAAGCCACTAGATTAATCGGATAAGATGTTCCCTTGGTGAAGCCATGCTGGCTGTCTTTGATCACCTCCCTGTTATGTCCTCCATGTACCTTACCAGATCTTCTATGAGATCTTCGCAGACACAGAGATGAGGCTGATGGGTGAATGATTCCCAGGGTCATCCTTTCTATCCTTCTCCCAGCCACTATGGACTTCACCTGACTGCCAGAACTTTTCAAATATGGACAGTGGCTTTGCAACTACATTAACCATTTCTCTTAGGACTCTGGATGCATCTTGTTGCACATCTTGTCAGGTCCTATAGACTTATGTACTTTGTTTCCTCAGGAAGTCATGAACCTGATTTTCTCATATGGTGGGAAGGACTTCATCACCCTCGTCCCCACCTTGTGGTTTTTTTAACTTGGGAGGGGTTGGGAGAGAAATTGCCAGAGAGGACTGAGTAAAAAGGTTGTTGAAAACCTCAGACTTCTCTTCATCTGTTGTTGCTATCTCACTCTTCTTGATCTTCAAGGGGGTGTCTTGGGTTGTGGAATATAAGTTTGTATTCTATTTTCATCTGTTGGGAGCGGTTGGGAGGATATGTGGTTTTATTTCTTGCATGGGAGTGGGAGGAGGGGGCGGGGGGGGGGCTCTGCAGCACGGAGCCGCTTCCTGCGAGCCGCTTGAAGCTGCGGCGCCTGCGTGAGGTGGTGCTTGGGAAAAGCGCGCGGCGGCAGCGGCATGGAGCTGAGGGGGGGCTAGCACGCTCTACGGGGTTTCCGGTTCCGGGGACCCTGCGGTGCCGAGCGGGAGCCGCTTCACGTGCTTTTGGTGCCGCTTCTCTCTCACTGCTGCCGCTGCTGCTCCACGGCATCCGGCCTCCCTCCGAGACCTTCATCCTCCCTCCTGCCCGAAGTCCCCACTG
>VZRI01003746.1:28603-42932 GCA_013397515.1 Upupa epops | reverse complement strand
CAGCAATGAGGTCCCCCCTCAGCCTCCTCTTCTCCCAGCTCCAGAGCCCCAGCTCCCTCAGCCTTTCCTCAGCAGGGAGCTGCTCTCCTCCCTTCATCCTCTTCGTTGCTCTACGCTGGACACCCTCCAGCAGCTCTGTGTCCTTCTGGAACTGAGGGGCCCAGCACTGGACACAGCAGTCCAGATGGGGTCTCCCTAGTGCAGAGTAGAGGGGGAGCAGAACCTCTCTGCATCTGCTAAGCACCCCCTCAAGCGCCCAGCACTGACTCTACCACAGGGGTAGTGAGGGTTTGGGAGGCTTTTCCTGCAGGAATTGTTTACCTTCCTCAGCCCCCCAGTGCTGTTAAGCAAATGACTTAATAATCAGCCTTCTGCTGTTTGAGTTTCATGTCTGTGAGCCCTGGTGAATCAAACCCTAGCAGCCCTGTCTGTTTGACCTGGTCAGAGCCAGTAGTATCTCAGGCCGTCGGGGTAGAGCAGAGCAGGGGTTGTCTTCCCCTCTGGACAAGGTCAGCAGTACCATGGGTTCTCTTCTCTTTGCCTTACAGAGCTGCTTCCAAGTGTTGGTCTCAGGCCCTGGACGAAACGCTCGGCACTGCCGATGCTCTCAACCACTGGCAAGAGTTGGGGTTTCCGAGCAACGCGACGGGCTGCTCTGCGGTGGGAGGATCGGCTGATGGGAGCCTGAGGTGGCTTTCTCGGGCTGGAGTTTGGGGGTGCTTGCACGCGGCCGTCTTAGTGGCTAAGATAGCTCAGTAAGTATTGCATGGGATCATGGAATGGGCTGGGTTGGAGGGGACCTCCAAAGCCATCCAGTCCAACTCCCCTACAACAGCAGGGACTTCTCCAAGTAGAACAGATTGCCCAGAGCCCCATCCAGCCTGACCTTGAATGGCATCAGGGATGAGGCATCCACCTAGACAACCTGTTCCAGGGTCACAGTACTGATGAGGCTGGAAAAGACCTTAAAGATCATCCAGTCCAACCTCAAACCAACCCAGTAACCCTGACATCTGACATCTAGGAGGGATTCACTGCTCTGAGATTCCACACAGCAAGGATCAGGAGCTGTGATCCTTACTGCAGCAGGATCTGACGCAGTGGATCTGCTGTTGGGAAGGGAAGGGTCTGCATCTCTGTGTTGCTGTCATCGTTGAAACAGATTCCTCACCCAAGCCAGAGGGCAGAGTGAAATCACTTGAAAAACCCAGTCTGAGTTGCTGTAAAAGACCCCCTCAGCGACTGCAGGAGAATTTTTCCTCTTGGGAAGGAAGTTGCCCGATTTGGAGAGGCTTGCTCGCTCCCATCTTATGAGACAGAGTGCTCGCCTGTCTCATAACTGCAGCTGTGTGTGATACAGAGAGTCATAGAATCCTCAGGGATGGGAAGGGACCTGGAGAGATCACCCAGTCCAGTCCCCCTGCCACAGCAGGATCCCCCAGACCCAGTGGCACAGGAACACAGCCAGGCGGGGCTGGAACGTCTGCAGAGAAGGAGACTCCACAGCCCCCCTGGGCAGCCTGGTCCAGTGCTCCGGGACCCTCCCTGGGAAGAGGGTCCTGCTGAGATTGAGAGGGAACCTCCTCTGCTCCAGCTGGCACCTGAGAGGTCGTTGATGTAAACCAGAATGACAAAAAGTCATCAGCTGGAGGATTTCACAGCCCCATAGATTTTTGTGGACATATCCCCCTCCCGGGTCCCCGCGCTGATTAAGCTTTAATGCCCCGGGAGGGCAGATTTCCTGGCTGGAGGACTCATTTTCCAGTGAGTTACAGCTCCCTGAAAGCTGAATTGCTGGGTGAGAGTCTGCCGTCAGTAAATATCCCCACCCAGGGCTCCCTGCCCGCTGGTAAAGCGCAGGGGCTGTAATTCCTCACGGCGTTGGGTGCCATAAACCCGCCGAGCGTGGCCAAGCTGAAAACAACAGCGGCAGCACCGAGTGGCCCTGGGAGCGTGTACACCCGGGGAGGAGCAGGGCTCTGCCAGAGCGGGCTGCCTGCGCCCAGCAGCCGGTCACGTTAGCGGCTCCATAAAGCACCGGTCAGCCGAGGGCCCCGTGCACGGGTGTCTCGGGACAGAGCAGCAGTGCCACGCAGAACTGGGACAAAAAAGAGGGGTTTAGGTTGCTTCCGAAGCACAAATCCTCTTCTGAGCTGTACTGCTGCCTCTGGTCCAATGAAGCGAGACCCAGTCCCTAGGTGCTCGCTGAGGGCTGCGCTGTGTAAATATCCCTTGCTGCTGACGTGATCCCGGCACCCCGTGCTCGGGGCTGCTCCCTCGGGTGGGTGTTTGCTATTCAGAGCTGGCCCGGGCTGTTAAACACCTTTGGCGTGTGCCAGAGTGACTGAGTCTGGCTGTCACACGCAGGCTGGAGGGTGCTGATGTTTATTAAGGGTCTCTGGCAGAACTAGATCAGAAGGGGCCAGAAGAGTGTGGAGCTACCAGGGTGGTTTATAGCCCCGTGGCGAGGTACCGCGCGGCCTTCATCTGAACACCCAGCGCGTGAGCGTCCGCCTGTGCTCTTGTCTGCAGCTTCCTTCGTGGGATGAAATGAACGTCAAGCACTGAGTTTCTTGAGCTGCTTTGTGTTTCTGTGGGAGATGAATTCCGCACTCAGACCGCCTGTTTCTCTCCTCCAAGAGCCTAGACAGTTCCCTTTATCTAGGGGTGTCTGCGGTGCGGTGCTTCTCTCTGCTCGGGGTGCCTGAGCACCCCGCAGCCCTTTCGACTGTGCCCGGGTGGTTACCCCACGAGGTCAAACAGGGGAGGGAGCCGTTTCCACTGAGGGGCTCGTTGTTCCTGATCCTTACTGCTTGTTGCCCTTCAGGCACGTGACGCCAGCCAAGGCGCGACGGAGACGCGAGTACTGCCTGTTTTCTGCCGCGCTCT
The DNA here is from genome assembly GCA_013397515.1 of Upupa epops. Lineage (NCBI taxonomy): Eukaryota > Metazoa > Chordata > Aves > Bucerotiformes > Upupidae > Upupa > Upupa epops. The sequence goes on along the minus strand of VZRI01003746.1, from coordinate 40,043 downwards.
TTAAGGTAAGAGCGACCGCCGGCGGGGTTGGCGAGGCCGATCGACCCCTTCTAAAGTGCAAATCTCGCCCGCACCGGGCTACACGACTTCTCCCTTCCTTTGGGCTGTAAAGCAGAGGCGGAGATCAGAGGCGGCTGGCGCTCTCTGCACGCTGGGGTAGGTGGTGTGTGCTCGGCTTTTCGCGCTGGGCCTGGATCTGAGCTGACAAATTGCCACTTCAAGAGGAGGCTAATGAAATACCGGCAGGCAAGCGAAGAGAGGGCGGGGGTATGTGCCAGTCAAATAGAGTTTACTGCTCGTGTTCTGCTCAGGAAGAGCGAGATGTCCTCCCCAACAGCAGGGTGGTGGCTGTCGGAGCCTTCGCAGACTGTCGTCAGGTTGGAACTTCAGCAGACTCTTCTGAAACAGAAACTTCCCAACCCCTCTTAGTACTGAAACGGGCTGGGGTCTTCTCTGAAACAGCCAGGGGGCGTTGGCTTTGAGCAGAGAGGGTGCTCACAGAGTCATGGAACCATTAGGATGGGAAGGGACCTGGAGAGATCACCCAGTCCAGACTCCCTGCCACAGCAGGATCCCCCAGACCCAGTGGCACAGGAACACAGCCAGGCGGGGCTGGAACGTCTGCAGAGAAGGAGACTCCTTCAGAATGATTGAGCTCCACTCACAAAGAAAATGAGGTGGTTAAATGAAGTCTGCAAACTCTGAGAACCAACTGTAGAGAAGGGAAGGGTTTCAGGTTACTGTCAGAAGGAAGTTTCAAGAGAGCAGTAACAAAAGGGAAGGGCAGGTACTCTGCCAGTCCTGCTCTGCTGGCGTCAGTGCTCACTCATCCCAGTGCAGCATCAGGAAGGTCTTCTCCAGCCACACAGCTGTGGTGCCAGCTGTGGTTGGGAACGTTTGGCCCGAGTGAGGAGGCCGCGTTGGAAACCTCACCAAGCTCAGCTGCAGAAACAGAGGTGAAGAAGAGTACCGAGTCGCTTCTAGCACCGTAATTGGCGGCGGAGCAGAGCTGAGCAGTTGGGGTTACTCCTGCAGACAGAAGGAGCAGTGAGCGTTTGTTCCAGTCTTGTAATGGTGGCGGTAATTGCGACTTGACTGGAGTGGCTCTGCTATTAATTGGGACGGGAGGAGCTGGCGAGGTGAGCGCCTCAGAAAGCACCATCAATTACTGTCGCTGTGTCTCGTGGAAGTTCAAGCCTCTAATTTGTTCCTTGATTTGGAAAGCTTTCATCACCTTATTGAAATTCCAGCCCTGGCGGAGCTCTCAGCCCTGTTAGCATCTCGGGGAGGGAAGGCGTCCTGCGAGAGCACCCCGCGCTGATTACAGCCGGATAAACAGCACCGGGAGGGAAAAGCCGGCCTCGGAGGCGCTGCCAGCGCGCCCTCCTTTCGGAAGAGGGGAGATTGACCTTATCTCCTGGAAGTTATCCTGGCTCTACCTGACTGCAGCTGCCCTCGTGACCTGGTCAGGGGTGGAACTGCCTTCTCACTGCTTTAGTCAGCAGTTCTCTCAGAAACGCTGCCTGAGGTGATAGCAGGGCGAGGTTACTGGGGCTGAGGGCAACCAAACAAGCTTTCTTATTTGTGTCTGGGCAAAACACAAAGGTTTTTCTTCTGGAAGAAGGGATTTTCTGTAAAATATCTTCTGGTTGGGAAGGAGCTCTTGGAACCCATCCCACAATCACCCCACAGATGTTTCCCTTGATCACAGAGGTGTTGGAGTAGGGTACGGCTACATCTGTCTGCTGCTCCTCTTACCCTGAGCATCCCCTGAGAAGGCTTTCTAAGAAGCCCCACTAATTTATTAGGGTTTTTCCAGTGCTTCCAGAGGTTTGTTTGGGATGCTCTGGCTTGGGATCTCTTTGGGAAGAGCGTTCATTTCCTGGCAGTTCTTGCTGAACAGTCTTTCACTGTTATTTTTCTGCACCTAGATCACAGCATCACAGGGTGTCAGGGGTTGGGAGGGACCTCAGAGGAGCATCCAGTCCAGTCCCCCTGCCACAGCAGGAGCCCCTAGAGCCAGTGGCACAGGAACAGGCCAGGAGGGTTTGAAATGGCTCCAGAGAAGGAGACTCCCCACTGGGCAGCCCCTGCCAGGGCTCTGGCACCCTCACTGGGAAGAAGTCTCTTCTCATCCTGATGCGGAACCTCCTCTGCTCCAGCTGACACCCAGTGCCCCTTGTCCTGGCATTGGGTGCCCCTGAGCAGAGCCTGGCTCCTTCCTCCTGACCCCCCACCCTTCCCATCTGGATCAACAGTCATGGGGTCCCCCTCAGGCTCCTTTGTTCCCAGCTCCCTCAGCCTTTCCTCAGCAGGGAGATGCTCCCCTCCCTTCATCATCCCTGTGGCTCTGTGCTGGACTCTCCAGCAGCTCTGTGTCCTTCTGGAACTGAGGGGCCCAGAACTGCACACAGGATATCACGTGTGGTCTCACCAATGCAGAGTGGAGGGGGAGAAGAACCCTTGTCAGTCTCCTAACCACCCCGTTCTAATCCACCCCAGGCTGCCACTGGCTTTCTTGGCCACCAGGGCCCATTGCTGGCTCCCAGTCACCCTGCTGGCCAGCAGCACCCCCAGCTCCCTTTCTCCTGCACTGCTGTCCAGCAGGTCAGTCCCCAGCCTGTACTGGTCCCTGGGGTGGTTGTTGCCCAGATGCCAGGCTCTCTCGCCTGTCGTACGAAGTGATGTCCTCAGATTTACAGACCCTGCTTTGCTCTCAGCAGGGAGCTCTCATAAAGCGACTCCTCTGAGCAGGTCTCCTGGCTCTGCCTGGACAAAACTGGGCACCTACGAGGGGGACAGTTGCGCTGATTAACGACTGAGCAGTGGGAGCTGGCTGGGGTTTCACCCGGACTGCTTTACTGTTCCTTTCAGACCCTGTTTAGAGCTTCTCTGCCACATCCAACCTCGGACTGCGACTTCGCCTGCTACGAACCAGACGTGCTCGTTCCTGGGACTGACCTGCTCTGGGATCGCTGCAGGGCCGATGTCTCGACCGTAGCTGCAAGTCTCACTTTCCTTATGTTTGAACTACACCGTGCCAGGCAAAATCTGACAGTGAGTATTACTTTTATACTCTGAATCACAGAGTCACTGAGGCTGGCAGAGCCCTCTGAGCTCCTCCAGCCCAGCCCAGCACCTGGCAGCACCACAGCAGCCAGAGCAGGGCACTCAGGGCCACAGCCAGGCTGTCCTTCAACACCTCCAGACACAGGGACTCCCCCACCTCCCTGGGCAGTCCAGTCCAGGCTCTGAGCACCCTTTCCAGAGCCCATTGCTGGCTCAGAGTCACCCTGCTGGCCACTAGGACCCCCAGGTCCCTCTCTCCTCCCCTGCTCTCCAACAGGTCAGTGCCCACCCTCTCCTGGTCCCTGGGGTTGCTCTTGCCCAGCTGCCAGACTCTCCCCTGACCCTTGTTGTCCCTCACTCCATCTCTCTGCCCAGCTCTCCAGCCTGGCCAGGTCTTCCCAGGGAGGGTCCTGGAGCCCTGGAAGGGGCTGCCCAGGGGGGCTGTGGAGTCTCCTTCTCTGCAGACGTTCCAGCCCCGCCTGGCTGTGTTCCTGTGCCACTGGGTCTGGGTGATCCTGCTGTGGCAGGGGGACTGGACTGGGTGATCTTTCCAGGTCCCTTCCCATCCCTAAGGATCCTGTGATTTCTGCTCCTGCTCTCTTTGTCCTTCATGCTGTGACTGCGTTGGCACCAGGTGTTTCCTGCACAGCTCTGTGCAGCTGCCCTCAGCCTAACAGCCCCCAGCAGAAGGAGCAGAAAGTTTCTTCCACTTTGAGGAGTTGAATCCACTTTCAGAATGCTCCTGCCCGGGGCAGAGCCAGCGCGAGGGGGTGGAAATGATCAACTGGCTGGCAGCGGAGGAGTAAGAAAAGCTTAGGGGATGGAGTTAGAGAGGAGTTAGAGACAGAGAGGAGGAGGCAGCAGGTCGTTACCTCTTTTTTTGTCAGCCAGCCATTTGCTGGATCGATTTCTTCTGGAACATTAAGCTGTCTGTTCCCTCCTGTTGTTGCTCCTTCCCGTGCTGTTTCACCGCAGTTCTCTTTGTTATGAAGCTGTGTCTGACTTCCCTCGCTATGGGGGATCAAGTGAGATCAGGAAGCAGACAGTTACCTGGAGGCAGGGCCACTGGATTTGACTGCTCACATCCCTGGGCACGTGTATGTGCAGGAAGAGCAGAGATCCGGGTCAGGGATCATCATCAAAGCAACTCCAGTTCCAGCAGGATGAGCGCTGCATGTGCACCAGATGCTCTGTGTGTGTGTGTGATGCTTTGGGTGGTGGGCACTGACTGGATTCGGTGCTCAAATCAGAAAACACATCAAGATGCAAAGGCTTCAAAGACTAATCTGCCCAAGCACTTCAAATACCATCAGGAGACCGAAGGGGTTAATGAAAGCGCTGGCCTCCAGGCTTGGCATCCGCATGGGGAGCAGTGAGCTACCTGATGAAGTGAAAAGTGCAGCTGAGGAAGAAAGGAACCAAGTTGTTGGCCTTCCCCAAGCTCAGGACCACAAATGCGAGAGCTGGGTGGTAATAAATTCAGTCTTTTATCTTCAACAAACAGCTGCACCTGTGGGGAGAGAGGCTGCTTCTACCGAGAGACTCGAAATAGAGTCCCCCCCGGGTTGCTTCACTAGAGCTCTGCTCTAGGTCTGTGCCTGTGTCTTCACGGTGCCTGCTCCTGTGGCTGAGGGGAGAGTGTGGTTTGACCTATGCACCCCTATGTTTGAAATGGGTCAGGGAAGCACAGAATCATCAGGGATGGGAAGGGACCTGGAAAGAGCACCCAGTGCAGTCCCCCTGCCACAGCAGGATCACCCAGACCAAGTCCAGGTGGGTTTCAAACGTCTCCAGAGAAAGAGACCCCTCAGTGCCCGTCACCCTCCCTAGGAAGGAGTTAGAGAATCACAGAATCGGTCAGGGTTGGAAGGGACCCCAGGACCATCCAGTTCCAACCCCCCTGCCATGGGCAGGGACGCCCCACCCTAGAGCAGGCTGGCCAGAGCCTCATCCTCCAGGGAGGGGGGCCCCACCACCTCCCTGGGCACCCCAGTCCAGGCTCTCCCCACTCTCCCAGTGAAGAGCTTCCTCCTCACATCCAGTCTCAATCTCCCCACCTCCAGCTCTGCTCCACTCCCCCTGGACTGAAGTTAGTAGCTCCTACTACACCTTGCAGTTGTCAAGGACTGGATAATCCCCATCACCCTCTCGTTCAAGCATGGGTGTCGTTTCATTCAGAGCTGCAGGACTTGGTTTAAAGCCCACAGGATTCTGTTAGTCAGCTACACTCAAAAAACCAGGCATCAGGGTCTTTCCAGCAGCTTTACTCGCTGGTTGTCTGTTAAGGAACCAACTGTAAGCACAGAGAGCAGGCTAGGGACACGTTGCTTTCCGCACTGTGAACCCCATGCAAGGCACCAGCTTCAGCTGAGGGTGTGAAAGCAGTGCTCCCGTACTCTCTCCAACCTGTGAGGGATCACTGCAGTGCCCCTGTCTGTAAGGGGGCCCTCCAGCACCCTGATAACCAGAGTAACCACTGCCCCCCTACAGGTGCTGCCGCTGTTCCCCTTGTACCAGTACGTGGTCTCTGAGGTTTGTAAGGACCCAGCCAAATGCATTGAAGGGAGGATCTTGAAGGTAAGCAGGCAAGCTTTCAGCACGTTGACTTCCAAGGGAATCTGCTGGTTCTTTCTTAAATGCAGTCAGTGTCACATTTCTCCCTATCACACACTGAAGGGACCATGATCATCCAGCCCAATCCCCCTGCCACAGCAGGAGCCCCTAGGTCCAGGGGCACAGGAACAGCCTAGGAGGGTTGGAAACGGCTCCAGAGAAGGAGACTGCACAACCCTCCTGGGCAGCCCCTGCCAGGGCTCTGACACCCTCACTGGGAAGAAATTGCTTCTCCTCTTGATATGGAACCTCCTCTGCTCCANCCAGATGCAGTCTCCCCAGTGCAGAGCAGAGGGGGAGCAGAACCTCTCTGGATCTCCCAACCACCCCCCTTCTGATCCACCCCAGGCTGCCCCTGGTTTCCCTCTGCTGCTGTGCAGTGTTGCTGTAAATGCAGGATTCCTGTTCCCAGCTGCTTTCGGGAGCTGCTGACAGCAGGGTGGGGAGAGCAGCTGAGCAGCACAAGAGTGAGATCAGCGAAAGCTATGAGACAGAGCCTGGCCTGGCACTGAAGCTGCAGCCAGAAGAATCAAGTTCCTTAGCTCTGTGAGGAGCAGCGTTTGGAGGACTCTGGTCTGGGATTTGTTCTCCCTCTCCTGGTTTTAAAAGTGGAAGCCCTGTCTTTGAGATTTCATTAAAGAGCCCTGGCAGGGGCTGCCCAGTGGGGCTGTGGAGTCTCCTTCTCTGCAGACGTTCCAGCCCCGCCTGGCTGTGTTCCTGTGCCACTGGGTCTGGGGGATCCTGCTGTGGCAGGGGGGTTGGACTGGATGATCTTTGGAGGTCCCTTTCCATCCCTGACCCTCTGTGATCCCGTGGCGTGCAGGAGTGTGCACTGGAGAACGTGCTCTGTCACAGCACTGCTCCCGCAGCCCAACCTGCTTGTGAATTCCCTTTGAATGCACTCGCTGCTCAGCCAAATGAGTAACAGAGAGGACTCGAATCAAAGGCTCTGCTCTGTTTCCACAGATTAAAGTCCTTACAGACGCGGGGTTTTTCACCGAGGCCTTTCATGAACTCTCTTCACTTAACTGTGGAGAGAGAATTCCATGGAGAGTACCTGCAGGGTACAGAAACACTGAGCACGTGAAGGTGAGAACCAGCCTGCTATGGAGCTACAACCCTCGGGTCTCTGTGGAGCTACGTGTGCTCCGCAGTTGCAAGTCACTGCACATCTGTGCCCTGTGAACAGCAGGGAACGTGTGAGCTGGGGGTGGGATCCAGCAACGTAAAGGACCTGAGGACAATTAATGGCTGGGTCCACGGGCACTGGGTGCCAGCTGGAGCAGAGGAGGTTCCCTATCAGTATCAGCAGGACCTTCTTCCCAGGGAGGGTCCCAGGTCCCTTCCCATCCCCAAGGATTCTAGGATTCTCCTCTTGCTCCAAGCTGAAGAGTCCAGATCAGTGCAAGAGGAGGTGTCATGATAGTTTTGAGTGTGAGGAAGTGTGGATCTTGTAGGTGCTGGTGTTTACAGAGCCTCCAGACCACAGCAGGAAGCTGAGGGCTTGGCCGTGCTCTGCCTGCTCGCTTGCTTTGCTCTCGCCACCCGTCCCTCACTTTACACTTTGTCTGTTCGACAGGCTCGACAGAAATTCGACTCCTCCAAACCTCTCCTGACTCTTCCAAATCTACAGGTAAAGAATCTGAGAGAGAGAAAAGTGTTGCAGTAGGCACAGGTCTTTCTGTCTGTGTCTGTGGTACCTGTCTGCGTCTGGAACACCCACTCGCTCTCCTCTGCCCGTTGCAGTCGCTGTCTTTGATTTCCCTTGCCACTGGTCCTTGGGCCTGCTGGGTAGAAGCTGGAACAGAGGAGGTTCCCTCTCAATCTCAGCAGGACCTTCTTCCCAGGGAGGGTCCTGGAGCCCTGGACCAGGCTGCCCAGGGGGGCTGTGGAGTCTCCTTCTCTGCAGACGTCCAGCCCCACCTGGCTGTGCTCCTGTGCCACTGGGTCTGGGGGATCCTGCTGTGGCAGGGGGACTGGACTGGAGGATCTCTCAAGGTCCCTTCCCATCCCTAAGGATGTGAGCAGAACATGGAAGAGAAGTGGTACTGTGAATCCAAACGGATCACATAGGACCTCCCCCCCCTTTCCCTCCCCTTTCCTCCCTCTGTTTGCAGTAAGCTGGGTGTCTCTCCTGCAACAGTACACACTACGCGATGGCAATGAGCTGTCTCTCCTGACAGCTTTTGATCTCCCTCGCTTCAGATTGCTTTTGAAGCCGTGCTTTGTCTGGAGCTTTGGATTCGGGCGCTTCACCGCCTGCGTGGAGCGGAGCGTCACCGCTCTCCCTACGGTTACGCAAGGCTGTGTGGACTCTCACGTTCTAAGTTTATTAGTGCAAAGGGAGACGATGAAGCTCGAGCTGAAACCAGCTGAGTAACACACGTGTTCTGGAGCAATCCCCCCTGGCTTTATGTTTCTGGCTAGAGTGAAGGGGATCAGCAGACGTCCCACCGAGCTGGGACTCCTGACCTCCACATCCAGCTCCGTTTATTCGGAGCTCAGAGAACACGATGGGCCGTGCAGGAAACCACGGGTCAGAGTAACAGCTGCACCTGCTTCTGGGACCCTGAGCACTGAGGCTGCAGCAAGAGCGACTAAGGGATGAGTTCAGTCTGGCAGAGCAGGCAGCCGCTCATCCGTAGTGACTGTAACGCGTCAGTGGTGAGCGTGATCACCGCTGGAACAGTGTGCTTGAACAGGACCAGTGTCAGAGGCTTCTCACAGGGCTCAGCTTCCAAACTCTCTTGCAGGTGCTGGAGGATGCTCTGAATTGCCGGCTGTCTCCGTCAGTGATGCAGCTGTGCAGCCAGCACGTCGTGGCTGAGCTGACCCTAGCCAAGACGCATCTGATCATTGGTGTCTGTGCCACGGTGAATGCGGTACCTGCAGGTGTGGAGAAGCACGTCTGTCCTGCTGAATGCAGCAGCTGGAAGGAGCCGAGCAGAACTGCAGCAGCCAATGCCAGAGGTAATTGTAGACCCAGAGCCTTTGTACTGCAGCTTGCTTCGGGTTTGTGGGCTCAGAGGAGACTCCACAGCCCCCCTGGGCAGCCTGGTCCAGTGCTCCGGGACCCTCCCTGGGAAGAAGGTCCTGCTGAGATTGAGAGGGAACCTCCTCTGTTCCAGCTGGCACCCAGTGCCCCTTGTCCTGTCCCCAGATGACACTGAGAAGAGTTTAGGTTGGCAAAGACCTGTAGGCTCGCTGAGTTCACACACTAACATTGTGGTTTCATCTGATGTTCATCTAACAGCTGCTGCTCACGAGACTTCATCCCAACAGGACCCAAGAGGCAGAACAGTGCAGCTTGTTGACTGTAAGGACGAGTTAAGCATGGCCATGCTGAAGGTAATTCTGGATCTGTCCAGGCTCTGAGCACCCTTTCCCTGAGGAAGGGCTTCCTGACAGCCAACCTAACCCTCCCCTGGCAGCTTCAGGCCCTGCCCTCTCATCCTGGCACTGGGTGCCTAGGAGAAGAGCCTGACCCCCACCTGTCTACAGCTCCCCTTCAGGGAGTTATAGAGAGGGAGAAGGTCCCCCCTGAGTTTCCTCTTCTCCAGGCTGAACACCCCCAGCTCCCTCAGCCTCTCCTCATCAGCCTTTCCTTGCAATCCCTTCCCCAGCCTCACTGCTCTCCTAAAGTCATCTCCTCTCAGAGGGTGGCTGTGTTGTGGGGCAGAATGCTCTATAAACAGAAATCTATGCTCTACCCTGTCTGAAAGGTCTGACCAAGCTGAGAGCTGACATAACTCTCCTTTCAGAGGGCTTTTCCAGTTTGGAATATCAACTGCGGGCTGTTGGATCAAAGCATGTTCTGCCCACAGTACTGAGGGGCCCAGCACTGGACACAGCGCTCCAGATGCAGTCTCACCAGTGCAGAGCAGAGGGGGAGAAGAACTTCTCTGGGTCTGCTAATGACCCCCTGCTGATCCCCCTCAGAATGAGCTCTGCAGACAGCTCCTCGGCTGAGGGTTCATTTAACAGCCACTTTGCTCTCCGTTTGTTTCCCAGTGCTTCTTGCAGCTTTGCTGCTCTGAAAGTCTGGGCATTGAAGTGTCAGGAGGGGAAGGGCACTGCACACAGGGATCCCAGCATCTGCTCTTAAAGTAGAGAGAGGAGAGAGTGTGTCCGGGCTCCCACAGCACCGAGAGTGTTGGCTTTCAGTACTGTCCCTCGCTGCTCAGAAGGACCAAGCACAGTGAGACTGTGAGAGCAGCAGGGGTGGCTGTGAGACGCAGATCAGCCCTAAAATGAGCAGTTACGCATACACAGCAAGAGTGCAGACTCAGCTGCTGCTGCTGCCTTCACCAGCCTGGATCTGTGGATCCGTAAAGCTGAGTGAACCCCCATTTTCCTCTCTCAGGAAAGGCTGGCTGCGTGTCGCCGCCTGGGTTGGGGTGCAGTGGCCGCGGGCGGGCGAGGGCAGCGCGCGGTGGGGAGCGTCGCCTTTCCTCACTGCTGTTGGGCATCACGCGGGGCTCTGCTCTTCTTCAGGGGATCTTGCTGACGGCAGCTGAAGAAGCTCTTAGCCAGCTGGTGCAGAACGTGCAGGACGAATACAGCGGGGAGCTGGCTCTGTGCTCTGCCCCAGACCTAGAGGTGCTCGTTGAGGCCAAGCTGCAGCTTGCTGCTGTTTCTCAGCAAAGGCATGGAGCAGCTCTCAGGTGAGCGTTCCTGAGCAGCACTCGGGCTGCTTTCACAGAGGCACAGGATGGCTGAGGCTGGCAAAGCCCTCGGAGCTCATCCAGCTCCCAGGCTGCCCAGGAAGGTGGTGGCTGGTCTGGCTGCTGGGGTGCTGCCAGGTGCTGGGCTGGGCTGGAGGAGCTCAGAGGGCTCTGCCAGCCTCAGTGACTCTGTGACTCCATAGTGCTGTTCGTGTTTTCACTGCCACTGCTCTCTGTCCCAGTGTCGCTCTGGCTTTCTCTGCTCTCCGACTTCTTCAAGACGCTAAGATTTTCCGTGCGGAGGCGGCAGATCCTCAGCAGGACCGGGACGGAAGGCAGAGCTCGGTAGGTGGGGGTGTTCCCTTGGCAGCACCCCCTGTGCAGGCTTGTGTCACGCGTGGAGTGAATCCAGCGTCACGAGCACTCCTCTCTCACACGCGGTCACCATTAGTCTGAGGAGAAGGCCGTGCGTGACGGGTGCCTGACACCTGCAGAGCATCCCCAAGGCCCTGTTAGTTCACATGCCACCAGGAGGGAGGAGTTTCCCTTGGGTACTCTGTTTTACTACAGTGCTCACTGGATCTACGCTGAGGTCTTCCTTTGGTTGGATCCGTTCAGTGATGAACTGAGTGGTGCTGGCCCTTGATTTGCCTGCAGTGAAGCAGCTGACTCAGCAAACAACATGTCTCTTGCTTTTGGCAATTCTCAGGACCCTTGCGTTGAGGATGGCCGGGGCACTCACAGCAGAGCAGCTCGAGATCATCTGAATGTCCACCTGTGGCTGCGGTGCCGCTCAGCGCTAGTGACTGCGCTAGTAACACAGATACAGGGGTTGGGGGATACCCAAGGTACTGTGGTTTTTCCTTTAGACTTTTGGGTTATCCCAGAATGAGTGAGGCTGGCAGAGTCCTCTGCGCTCAGCCAGCCCTGACCAGGACCTGGCAGCACCCCAGCAGCCAGACCAGGGCACTCAGGGCCACAGCCAGGCTGTCCTTCAACACCTCCAGACATGGGGACTCCCCCACCTCCCTGGGCAGTCCAGTCCAGGCTCTGAGCACCCTTTCCCTGAGGAAGGGCTTCCTGACAGCCAACCT
>VZRI01003746.1:13428-28418 GCA_013397515.1 Upupa epops | reverse complement strand
GTTGTCCCCCAGTGCTGCCAGGTCCCTCTCTGCCAGGCTGTTCTCCAGCCACTCCTCCCCCAGTCTGTAGCCCTGCTGGGGGTTCTTGTGGCCAGAGTGCAGGACCCTGCCCTTGGCCCTGTTCACCCTCATCCTGTTGCCCTCTGCCCATTGCCCCAGCCTGTCCAGCTCTCTCTGCAGCAGCCTCCTCCCCTCCAGCAGAGCAGCTCTCCTCCCCAAGCAGAACGGTAGCTGAGCTGAGGTTCTTCGCTGTGTGTGATGTTTTATGGCTGACAGTGACAGCTGATCGACAAAAGCTACCCGCAAAGCCCTTGCCTTCCCTATAACGAGTGAGTGTGTGTGCGTGCTCCCACCTGAAGCACTTGACAGCCCCAGGGCTGCGTTCTTTGTAAACACAGCAGCTCTATTTTCAGACTCTGCAACTTTTCAGCTGCTCAAGAATGGTGGAAGAAACCACAGAGTCTTCCCTGTTGCCCTTTCTCTGTCTGTCTGTCCTCTTCTCTCAGAAGGCGATGCGACGGAGTGCAGGAGCGCGGTAAGAGAAGCCCTTCTAGAGGCAGAGGCCTTCGGGGATGCTGAGACTCGGGCTGAAATGATGCTGCAGGCTGCTATTCTCGACCTGCAAGAGCAACGCCCCGTGGCAGAGGCCGAGCAGCTCCTGCAGGTCTGAGCACAAAGGGGAACCCCTGCCCTTTGCTTTGATGCTTCTTCGGCGGAGTCAGAGCAGCTGAGGCCAGCACTCAATAAGCTGGAAATGGTGCCCCTAGAGTGGGTTTTCTCTCGCTCTGTGTGATCTGTCCTCGTAAAAAGGCAGTAAAAGCAGTAACTGCTCTGGTTTGTGTCGTCTCTGTCCAAACAGAGCATCATCGCTTCACTCCAGGAAGATCCGTGCATCTCCCCTGCAGCTGCTTTGACTCTTGTGAGAAGTCTGCTGCTGCTGGCAGACACACGGGCACTGCGAGCAGCCGAGGACACGGAGCACTGCTCTCCTACGGTGGAACCTTTGCAGTTACTGGCTCTGGCACATGAGGTTACCATTAAAGCAGTGAGTACCTGCTGGGGACTTACACAGCGCTCGCCAATCCTTCCAACACTCTGAATTACCTCTGTGGAAGCTGTTTTAACAGTTCATGTTAAATGGGCTGCTCCCATTACCTAGCACTGCAGCTCTGCTTCACTGGAGTAGTGTAAAGAAGGGCTTTATCTTGCCAACCCTACTCATAGAATCATAGAATCCTTAGGGATGGGAAGGGATCTCCAAAGATCACCCAGTCCAGTCCCCCTGCCACAGCAGGATCCCCCAGACCCAGTGGCACAGGAACACAGCCAGGCGGGGCTGGAACGTCTGCAGAGAAGGAGACTCCACAGCCCCCCTGGGCAGCCCCTGCCAGGGCTCCAGGACCCTCCCTGGGAAGAAGGTCCTGCTGAGACTGAGAGGGAACCTCCTCTGTTCCAGCTGGCACCCAGTGCCCCTTGTCCTGTCCCCAGATGCCCTTGAGCAGAGCCTGGCTCCATCCTCCTGACACCCACCCCTCACAGACTGAGAGACAGGAATGAGGTCCCCCCTCAGCCTCCTCTTCTCCCAGCTCCAGAGCCCCAGCTCCCTCAGCCTCTCCTCGTCAGGAAGCTGCTCTCCCTCCTTCCTCAAAGAAGTCAGAAGAGAAGCAGCACTCCTCTGAAATGACTCCTCAGGCAGCCGTGTGTGTAGGCTGCTCTTTCCACACCGTTTCACCGTAAGGAACGCTTGCAAGACCTGCGTCCTCGTGAGAGAACTGAAACAGTGTGATTTTAATGAGAGGCAGCACACTCGCTGTTCCCATTCAAAGTGATGCTCTACTCAGCGCTGCAGGGAGGAGGCAGGGCTACTGAAATCCCTCTCTCGTTTGCATCCCCGTTTAGGGATGCAGCTTGGTGCCTCAGAATGATTTGAATTAGAAAGTCTTCACCAAGTGTCACAGTGATGATGATGATGATTCACTAACTGTTACAGCTTCATGGGTTGGAGGGACCTCAGGGGTCACCCAGCCCAACCTCTCATAGCAGGATCCAGATGAAATGAGCTGGCCCAGAGCCCTATCCAGCTGAGCCTGGGCACTGTCTGCAGCTGAGCAATCCCCCTCTGCCCTTGGAAGACCACTGTGCCTCCTCCAGGCCAGGCTTCTCTTAGAGACTGAGCTGAGAAAGCGTGCTCTTAGGTACCAGAGCTCCCCGTTCCTCACTGAGCAGGAGCTTGGCACTGGTCCTTTTCTACCGCCTTCCTCTGCAGAGGTTCCACCTGAAGTACAGCCACTCAGAGGGATCAGCCCCTCTTTAGTTCCCAGCACCCATCCTTGCCAGGACCTGACTCCCTCGGCCGATCTGATCACTCCTCTGGGGTCTGCACCTTGGTTTTACCAGCGTGTACTCCTTCCGCAGGTCTCTGCTTGCGGGGAATCCCTCGAACAGCCAAGAGAAGGCAGCACACTGCCCCGCCTGCTCCTGCCTGCAAACAACATCTACTTGCCACACATCAACTTGCTGGCCCAAGTCCACATGAGGATGGGTAAGAACAGGGCAAGTCCTTGTTGTCTTCATTTATTCATTCACTGATAATCTGTGTGACAGCAGAGAAACTGAGGCAGCACAACTGAAGGCAGTAATGCTTTCAGGAGCCCAACTGTTAGCAAACAAACACAGCTTCACAGGTTGGAAGGGACCTCAGGGTCATCTAGTCCAACCTCCTAAAGTAGGATCCAGTTGGAATGAGCTGGCCCAGAGCCTCAGTCCCTGAGAGACTGACAGACACAGCCTGACCCCCTCCCTGCTGCCACTCGAGCAGGGCAGGAAGCACCATGGCTACAGGGTTCTTCAACACCTCCAGGCAGGGGGACTCCACCACCTCCCTGGGAAGGCCCTGCCAGTGCCCAACCACTCTGGCTGCAGAGAATCTCTGCCTCAGAGCCAGTCTGACCCTCCCCTGCCTCAGCTGCAGAGCAGTGCCCCTGCTGCTGTCAGCAGGCACCAAGGAGCAGAGGCCAACAGCCACCCCTCCACAGCCTCCCTTCAGGGAGTTGGAGAGGGCAGGGAGGTCCCCCCTCAGCCTCCTCTTCTCCAAACTCCCCCTGCCCAGCTCCCTCAGTCTCTCCTCACACGACTGGTTCTCTCAACCCCTCCTGAGCTGGGTAGCTCTGCTCTGGACCTGCTCCAGCATCTCCCTGTCTTTCCCGTCATGAAGATCCCAGACCTGACCCCAGGACTCGAGAGGAGACCTCCCAAGGGCTGATATGAAGTAGTTACTGCTGTTCATTCCTGATAGTTGTTAGAGACTGGGTCTGAGTAGCATCAACAGCCTTTGGATGGCCCAGGTGCAGCTCAACGCCTTGGTAAAGCAGTGACCCACTGTCCTGTGCTTACACTCACCCATCCCGCAGATTTTTGAGGACTGGCTTGCAGTAGTGAATGTGTGAGAGCATTTGTTCTGAGGACGTTGCTTCTCCTTGCAGGAGTTGGTTTCCTATTCATTTACTCTCTCTTTTACACAGGACAGACATTAGCTCAACAGGTCGCCTGTAGCCCTGCCAGCGAAGATCCGGTGCGATGGCTGCCTGCTCTTGAACATCTAGAGTCAGCACTGGAGCTTTGCAGAGCATCTGCAACCAAAACCCTAGACATGGAAGCTGAGCTTCTGTTTCAGATAGGTAATACCCCCTCTTCGGGTGTCCTGACAGCCTGCCTTGGCTGCGTTCTGCGTGTTGTCTCCCTCAGGATGGAGATGTTTTCCTGTGCAAATAGAACATGCTTGGATGTTTCACAGAATCACAGAGTCACTGGGGCTGGCAGAGCCCTCTGAGCTCCTCCAGCCCAGCCCAGGACCTGGCAGCACCACAGCAGCCAGAGCAGGGCACTCAGGGCCACAGCCAGGCTGTCCTTCAACACCTCCAGACACGGGGACTCCCCCACCTCCCTGGGCAGTGCAGTCCAGGCTCTGAGCACCCTTTCCATGAGGAAGGGCTTCCTAACAGCCAACCTAACCCTCCCCTGGCAGCTTCAGGCTCTGCCCTCTCATCCTATCTCTAGTTGCCTGGGAGAAGAGCCTGATCCCTATCTGTCTACACCTTCCCTTCAGGGAGTTGTAGAGAGGATGTTCCTGTGCCACCTGGTCTGGGTGATCCTGGGGCAGAGGGATTGGACTGGGTGGTCTTTCCAGGTCCCTTCCCATCCCTGACACTGTGAGTCCGTGTTGGTTTGCTAGGATTCCAGCCAGGAAGGCACTCAAGATGCTGTACAGTACTTTGTAAAGTGCCATGTATGGGAGACAGCAGTGTAAAGATGAAGAAGACAGCGTCAGAGATCACAGTACCACAGCAGAGCGGGCGGGAAGGGACCCCAAGGGTCATCGAGTCCAGTCGGTTAAGTTAAAGAACTGCAGTTCAAATGAGATGACCCAGCACCCTGTCAGGCTGAGCCTTAAAGCCCTCTATGGTGGTTGAATCCACCACTTCCCTGAGAAGTCTGTTGCACTGGTTAAGTACTCTCACAGTGAAAACAGCTCGCCTGGAGCCCAACTGGAATCTCCCCAGGAGCAGCTCTGGTCCGTGACCCCTGTGTTTTCTATGAGATTCCATCTGAAAAGGGAGTCTCCATCCTCTTGCTGCCACCCTTGAGGCGCTGCAGTAGTCTTATAGAATCACAGAATCCTTAGGGATCAGGAGGGACCTGGAAAGATCATCCAGTCCAATCCCCCTGCCCCAGCAGGATCCCCCAGACCAGGTCACAGAACATTATGGATTGGAAGTGACCTGGAAAGACCACCCAGTCCAATCTCTCTGCCCCAGCAGGATCACCTGTCCTTCCGGGTGTCGAGAACCCCACGCTGTGGGTACCGAGTGCTCTTCCCGTCAGGGTGTAGCACCGGGTGCGGATCCCATCTGCCCATCAGTGGTCCCGTGTCTGCTCTTCCCAACTCTCGCCAAGCTGCCTTCTGTTTCTTCCTTAGGAGCGGTCGAGGGCCGGATGACCAGAGCAGGCAGGAAGAAGCCATGCCGAGCCGTGCAAACGCTGTTGGAAGCTATAAAACTCAGCCAGCAGTACGACCACGACTTGGAGTAAGACACGAGCTCAGGATAATCGTACTGGGGCTCTGCTTTCTGCCGCTCGTGTGGGTATCTGTTCTGGAGTGGAGAGGGCTCTTCCGTCGCGGTGTAGGAGACAGCCACCACGTTTGTTCTTAAAACCAGAGCTCAAGGCATCTGGAAGGATGTTTTAGGCTGTGCAAAGGTGCAGCTTCCTCTTGTGTTTCCAAGCGGGGCCCCTCTCTGCCAGCACCCCCAACAGAGCTATCAATTACGCTTGGGAACAGCCCTCCCCAGCCATGGGCTGCCAGCTGTTCCAGGAGGCTGCTGAAGGCTCTGCAGAAGTCCAGGCAGACCCCATCCACAGCCTTCCCCTCATCCCCTGGGCAGGTCACCCAGTTGTAGACTGAGATCAGGTTGGTTATGCAGGACCTTCCTTTCCTAAACCCACACTGGCCGAGCCTGATCCCCTGGTAGCCCTGTACCTGTCACTCGATGGCACTCAGGCTGATGTGCTCCGTAACCTTGTTAGGCACTGAGGTCAGGCTGAGAAGCCTGGAGTTCCCGGGAAGAAGATAGCCCTCACACAGACGATGAGGCTGGATGAATGGGTCAGTGGGTGAGGCTGTGCTGGGCAGGAGGCAGCCCGTGTCGCTGTACCGCTGACTGACGCTCACTGTGCGTCAGCACTTTGACGGGCACGCGTTTTCTCACAGGTTAATAAGAAGATCCTACCTTGAAGTGGCCTCCTTACTCCTGCGTTTCACTGCAGACCACGGGGATGTGTCACACACAGAGACGATGGTGCCCTCCGACCCCAGTGTATGTCCTCTACCTTTCGGGCAGTGTCCTCTCCAAAGCAGGAAACAGAGCTGCGAGAGCGCTGTGCACGGGGCCAGGCTGGCTTTTGCTTGACTTGGCAATCAAACTGATACACTCTGGCCACAAGAACCCCCAGCAGGGCTACAGACTGGGGGAGGAGAGGCTGGAGAGCAGCCTGGCAGAGAGGGACCTGGCAGCACTGGGGGACAACCGGCTGAACAGGAGCCAGCAGGGTGCCCAGGTGGCAGCAAAGGCCAATGGCAGCCTGGCTGGGATCAGCAATAGTGTGGCCAGCAGGACTAGGGACGTCATTCTCCCCCTGCACTGGGCACTGGGGAGGCCTCCCCTGGAATCCTGTTTGAAGTTCTGGGTCCCTCAGTTCAAGAAAGAGATGGAGGGGCTGGAGTGGGTGCAGAGGAGCAACGGGGCTGGGGAAGGGACTGGAGGGAAAGGCTGATGAGGAGAGGCTGAGGGAGTTGGGGCTGTTNTGGCAGTGTTCAAGGCCAGACTGGCTGGGGCCTTGAGCACCCTGGTCTGGTGGGGGGTGTCCCTGCTCATGGCAGGGGGGTTGGAACCGGAGGATCTTTGAGGTCCCTTCCAACCTGACCCAGTCCAGGAGTCTCTGACTCTCTGAAGTGGTGACCAAACCCCCCGCTGCTCTGAGAAACCCTGGGCAGGAGCAGGCTGTTAGCCCCGTGAGGCTGGTTTTTCCAGTGCTGGTGACTAATCCGGGTGCTTGCAATCACTGATTTCTACCTCTTGCAGATGAAGCAGAAGGTTTGCCAGGAGGAGCCAGTTTGTCTCCATTTCAAACCCGTTTGACCCTAAAACCTTTCAACCCCTCCTTGTCGGCTGCTGTGTCATTTTAGATCCGTCCCGGAGAGCTGCCCTCCCCTGAGGAGCCTCTGAGGTCAGAGGGCTGCAGAGTGCGAGCCTGGATGGCGGTGAGAGCAGCAGCACAGGTGGGTGCCCTGCTCTGCAGGCTGAGCGCTGGGGTTGTTTAGGTTTCACCTGCCGTCGGTGACGCAAGCAAACAGACTCGGGTGAGGGCTTCCCGGAGCTTCCACCGCAGCCTGGCTTGGAGGAACTGACGTGGATGCTGGACACCGGATTTAATCTCTGTGAGCTGGCTCGTTCACCTCATCCTAGGTTCAGCTCCAGCAGGACAGCTCGCTGCCTGGTGGCTGCACGCGTGTGTTTGACGTGTGAGCAGACGTGGGTGGCGCTCAGGTGAGGGGGTCTGATTGCAGGGCACTCGTGTCATCAGCAAGCTGTCAGCTGTATCACTGATTTCTAGTGCAGCGAGCGCTGTACGTCAGCGAGGACTAGAGGAGCCTTCTCCTCACTTTAAAACCCCCAGTCTGTCGAGGAACGAGGGTATCGCCATCACCTCGCTGCTCCCGGGCTGTAGAGGGTGTCTCAGTGCTGTGGTGACCACGTTCTGAGCGCAATCAATGCTGTTCCCAGGTCAGTGAGGCGGTGCGTGCGTCTCAGCTGTTAATCGGAGTGAAGAGTGTTACAGAGCAGAGCGTTGAGGATGCAGTGCTGCAGGAGATCCCCCCCTTCGTGCCCATGGATCTCGCTTCCTACAGGGACTTTGTATCTGGTACTGCTTTACATCTCATAACCATTACACAACGTGTAAACAGTGCGTGTATTCCATGTCACAGGGCCTGTAGGGATCAGAAGGGACCTCGAGAGATCACCCAGTCCAACCCCCCTGCCACAGCAGGATCCCCCAGACCCAGTGGCACAGGAACACAGCCAGGCGGGGCTGGAACATCTGCAGAGAAGGAGACTCCACGCAGTCCTCCTGCCACAGCAGGATCATCTAGTAATGCATCTGCTGTCTGAAAGTACATGTCTCATCCTGCATAGCAGTACAGAAGACTGAGTAGACCTGATGTGTCTCTGCTTATCAGCCTGTGCCCGTGGTCACAGGTTAAGAGCAACTGGGTTGCCTGCACGCTGTCACTGAGAAAGGGACGAACTTGTCCCCCAGCATAAAACCCCAGCTCAACCCAAACACCAGACCCCCCAAAGCCAAACTCGTGCAGTGTTATTGCCTGTGAGGTGCTTTCTCGTGTGTTGGCCTCATGTTGGGGCAGGGGAGGGGTAGATTGGATCTGAGGAGGAAGCTCTCTGCTGAGAGAGTGGTTGGGCACTGGCCAGGAGGGGCTGGAGTCCCCCCAGCCCTGGAGGGGTGGCCAAGCTAGAGCCCTTGAGGCCACGGTCTAGGGGTTGGGGAGCTGTTGGGGTGAGGGCTGGGCTGGGTGATCCTGGAGGTCCTCTCCAGCTATGTTGATTCTATGATTCTATGATTCTAAGAGTCACAATCACTGCCCTTCTAGTCCAGTGGACTCTTTCAGAGAGCTTGGTAGAACTTTTGCCTGAGTTCTTCCCAGTTCCTGCCTTTATTCTGCAGCTAATGGAGCTGATGAGATGGGACTTTATGGCTGCAAGTAAACGAATCACAGAATCCTTAGGGATGGGAAGGGACCTCGCAGGATCATCCAGTCCAATCCCCCTGCTACAGCAGGACGACTAGGATTGGGGGCAGCGCTGCCAGCCGCCCAAACAGTGATGCAGGAGACGTGGATTTGCTTTTAAGCCGTGAACCATTCGCTTAGTGATAGACTTCTGGTTCCGTGGCCTTAACTTCCACCATCCACAGCGACTGACAAACCCCAAACCGCTCTGCCTCGTAGCTACTGGCAGAGCTGAGCAGCGCCTGCCTCCTGCGCAGCGCCGGAGCACGCACGTTGTGATGGATCAGCCAGCCCGTTGTGCAGCAGCTCCATTAGTTTCTAATTACAGATCATTTCATCTTCCAGCACCTGCAGCAGGTGCTTCCCCTGATAGCTCTGTTAGAGCCTACAGAGAGGACTGGAAAGGGTGGGAAAGCACTAGCAGCCCACAACAGGCAAAGACGAATTGAAATGGAGAGGATCAGCGCTGCATGTGAAACGCTCTCTGTGAACGGCCCTTTAGAGGGGAGTCTGGGTTTGACGGCTGACAGTGAAACAGGAGGAGTGATGGAGACGGCCAGAGTCTCTGGAGGCACACATAATTGTTCTCTGGGAGTTTGCTGTTAGGATTTACTGCAGCAGGATGTTTGTTCTGCAGGAGAGTAGTCCTATAGAGAGGGACCTGGGGGTCTTGGTGGATAGCCAGCTCAACAGGAGTGAACAGAGTGCTGCTGTGGCAAAGAGGGCCAACAGGACACTGGGCTGCATTAACAAGGGCAGCACCAGCAGGGAGAAAGATGGTCTCTTGCCACTCTGTGCTGGTCAGAGCACCCCTTGAGTACTGCGTTCAGTTCTGGTCCCCACTAGACAAAAGAGATGCTGATAGATTGGGGAGGGTCCTGAGAAGGGCAGCCAGGATGATCACAGCGCTGGGAGACCTCCCTATGAACACAGGCTGGGAGAACTGGGTCTGTTCAGCCTGGAGAAGAGGAGGCTGAGGGGGGACCTTACAGTGATGCTCCAGTCCATCAGGGGTGGCTGCCAGGAGGATGGAGACTCCCTTTGCACAAGGAGTCCTGGAGAAAGGCCGAGGGGGAAGGGTTACCAGTTGCTCCAGGAGAGATTCCCACTGGATTTGAGAGGAAAGTTGTTCCTGCTGAGAGCTGTCAGACAGTGGAAGGGTCTTCCAAGGGCAGTGGGGGATTGCTCAGCTGTAGACAGTGCTCAGGCTCAGCTGGGTAGGGCTCTGGGCCAGCTCATTCCAACTGGATCCTGCTGTGAGAGGTTGCACTGGATGATCCCTGAGGTCCCTTCCAACCTGTGAACCTGTGAGAGTGCCACGTGTCAATGCAGTGAGAACCAAACACTGACTATAGGCACTGGCACAGGGATCACAGGGCTGGGACTGTGCTCCTAGGCAGCAGCAGAACGCAAGCAATGTTTGTAATCCCTAGTGAAGAGCAGGCTTCACTCGTAACGCTTCATAGCTAAAAGGGGCTGGACTGCTGCTAGCAAGAACTGTGCCTTAGTACCTCACTCCTCTGAGTTCAGGTCAGTCTAATGGGGAAGGTCCATGGCTCTGGGTGACTCCTAGTGAATATCTGCTTTGAACAAAGAAAGAATGGCCTTGTACTGAAATTAAAAGGGAGAGACAGACAGACAGAGAGGGGACCTCGTTCCTCTACCTCTTTTAGCTTCAGATAGCTGGCTGTGCTCTCAGAAATATCTTCTTCACTAGTTAACTAAGATTCGAGTGGAATTGAATGGATTGTGTTGTTCTGCAAGCCAGCCCTGAGGTCCCTAGTTCCAGCTAGGCAGTTCCAGCTGAATGCAGAAGTAGCTTTGGACTTGCAGCCATCCCTGAACTCTCTGTTGAACTCTGGTTGGCTTTGCAGATGGAGGTACTGTTGTCTCTGGATGTCACAAACCATCTTGTACTGGAAACAGCCCAACCCTCCGAGAGAAGCAGAGCCAAGGGGAAGGAAGAGAAGATGCTGCTGCCAAGGCCAGCCAGGAGAAAGAAGCAATAACATGGACCCACCTAATCCGCTACCACAGTTGTCTGAAAAGGCTTTACAGCACCCGCGCTGCGCTCGGTATGAATGCTTGCTTCCTTCCAGAACGCTGCCCTAGAGGAGGTGCTGCTCCTGCATGCCCGGGGTGTCACATTCAGAGGCTGTAGCTGGCGATGGTCGCATCTTGAGCGCCTTTAAACTGTAGAAATCAAACCAGACCTCGGCTCGACTCACCGTTTCGTGGGTTTGCGGGTGTCGTTGCATGGCCCTGTGTCTGGGATTATCCAGGTGCCTTCAGGCTACCAGGCAAAGCACCCCTGAAAGCGTAGCTGCTGTTACTGCAGCTGAAGCACTTCAAACATTAGCATCTCTATTCACTTTTAGTTCTAAACACACCAGGTTTGAGTCTTACCAGCAGTGAACCTGTGCCCTTGGAGGGCCCGCTCATGGGAACTGAGAGCAGTGCAGAGGGGAAGGCTGAACAGCGCCAGATGTGCTTTGACTGGAAGCTCAGATGCTCTGTACACACTGGGTTTATAACCCTTCAGAGTCAAAACCCAGTCATCTGAGGGCCCCAAGCCTACGCAGCCAGCAGCTGCTAGAGATACAATGATCTGATAGGTGAGAACAGAACTAGAACGGTCACACAGGAGCTGCCTGGAGTTCTCTCCTGGCAACTCTGAAAATAACAACTGTAGAGAATCCTAGAATCCTTAGGGGTGGGAAGGGACCTCGAGAGATCATCCAGTCCAACCCCCTGCCACAGCAGGATCCCCCAGACCCAGTGGCACAGGAACACAGCCAGGCGGGGCTGGAACGTCTGCAGAGAAGGAGACTCCACAGCCCCCCTGGGCAGCCTGGTCCAGTGCTCGGGGACCCTCCCTGGGAAGAAGGTCCTGCTGAGATTGAGAGGGAACCTCCTCTGCTCCAGCTGGCACCCAGTGCCCCTTGTCCTGTCCCCAGATGCCCTTGAGCAGAGCCTGGCTCCCTCCTCCTGACACCCACCCCTCACAGACTGAGAGGCAGGAATGAGGTCCCCCCTCAGCCTCCTCCCAGCTCCAGAGCCCCAGCTCCCTCAGCCTCTCCTCAGCAGGGAGCTGCTCTCCTTCCTTCATCCTCTCCGTTGCTCTACGCTGAACACAGCTGGTGCTGGAGAAGGGCAGCCAGTCTACTTGTTAGAGATGCATTTGCTCCCAGGGGCTGCTCATCTAATTGATTAACACCTCTCCAGTCTTTACGAGCGTTAAGCAGCTGTCGAAACTCTCCTTCTCGATGGCAAATGGTGATGTCGTTCATTCATCTCCCCAAAGCCACCCCTGACTCGGGACCCAGATCGTGTTCTGCAAGACACCTCAGCTGTGTTTTTGACAGAGGGGTTGCTGTGCGCAGAGCAGCCCTGCACTGCTTCTTCAAGAGCCATTTGGTTGAGTACGCGCGGTGCTGTGCTGAGAACTGCCCAGAGGAGCTGCTCGATGTCCCGGAGCCTCTCAGCAGGCCAGAGGATTCTTCCCAGGTACTGGTTCGCTTTCTAACGCTTTACGATGGGCATGAGCCTGGTATTTTCCTCAGACTCGTGCTAGCTCCAGTGGTGCTGCTTCCGTGAGCACTGCAGAAGCATGAGGTTCATCATGCAGAGGAGCAGTGTGAAGCTAAAACCCTGTTCGTAGAGTCACAGAGTGGGTCAGGTTGGGAGGGACCTCAAAGATCCTCCAGTTCCAACCCCCCTGCCAGGAGCCCTGTCTTCCCTGTCAGGAGGGGCCCAGAGCCCAGGACTCGAGATGAGACCTCCCAAGGGCTGAGTCCAAGAGCATGAGACCTCCCCTTCTGCTGTCCCCGCTGTTCCTGACCCAGGCCAGGATGCTGTCAGGTGCCCTTTGGAACACTTGGTGAAGCAGACCCTCGACCCCTAGCCGTTCATCTTAGCACAGATTTGTGCGGGTGTGAAGGCTGCACTCGTCCTGGCCGCCACTGGATTGTTTGAGGTCTGCACAGCGCTCTGGGAAAATCCCATCTCACACCTCCTCCTGCCTTTCAGGCGTCTCGGGAAGTGACTGGAACCGCATCCCAGGGGCCACGTGTGAGAGCAGCTGTGGCCGCAGAAGCAGACAGTCGGGTGGAGAGCAGGGCAGCAAATGCTTCCAACAAGGAGATCAACGTTCAGTGGTACCTGCCGTCCCTGGCGAAGCCATCGTGCGACACTGGGACTCAGGTATCGCTGCACCAGCGCAGTCCCCTGGCCGTTGGAACCCAGTCGTTCTCGTTCCCCGGGGGTACTGGGGCTGATCAGGTTGTAACTCGGATTGCTGGCTGTGCTGACACAGGCAGTTACCTGTTCGTCTGCCCTGCGGGACTAGGGGAGCACCCCCAGGCTGTTGCCATGGCAAGGCAAGGAAGTGTCTCAGGACCATACTGGACGCCCAGGCTGTGCTGCATCCCTGCCAGCCCTCTGTTAGAAACAAGAGGGTCTGGAGGGAGACACCAAAGGCTCTGCAGAGGGACTGGGACAGGTTGGATCGAGGGGCCGAGGCCAGTTGTCTGAGGGATGAGAAGGCCAAGTGCTTATGAGAACGCTGACCAAACCCCAGGAGGTTAATGCAGATAGTCTGCCTTTCACCCCAGTTTTTCAGGGTTCTTTAGAGACCCTTAGAGACCCCGAACAACTCCTGGCAGCACCTCGTTCGTAAATGCCATGCCCCTGACTTTCTTCGTTTAATCAGACATTCAGGTTAGTTGGAGGAAGAGGAGGCTGAGGGGAGACCTCATCCCTCTCTACAGCTCCCTGNTTCCCCGGGGGTACTGGGGCTGATCAGGTTGTAACTCGGATTGCTGGCTGTGCTGACACAGGCAGTTACCTGTTCGTCTGCCCTGCGGGACTAGGGGAGCACCCCCAGGCTGTTGCCATGGCAAGGCAAGGAAGTGTCTCAGGACCATACTGGACGCCCAGGCTGTGCTGCATCCCTGCCAGCCCTCTGTTAGAAACAAGAGGGTCTGGAGGGAGACACCAAAGGCTCTGCAGAGGGACTGGGACAGGTTGGATCGAGGGGCCGAGGCCAGTTGTCTGAGGGATGAGAAGGCCAAGTGCTTATGAGAACGCTGACCAAACCCCAGGAGGTTAATGCAGATAGTCTGCCTTTCACCCCAGTTTTTCAGGGTTCTTTAGAGACCCTTAGAGACCCCGAACAACTCCTGGCAGCACCTCGTTCGTAACTGCCATGCCCCTGACTTTCTTCGTTTAATCAGACGTTCAGCTGCCATAGGAAGTCGATTTTCAGCTGTTGCAGCAGGTTATTCCAGTGACAGATGAGAACATTCTATCACCTTTTCTGGTGCTGTTTTGTGTGACCCTCAAAAGGAGGGAGGTGACTGTCTCCCTCTACTCAGCACTAGGAAGGTCCCCCCTTGAGTCCTGTGTCCAGTTTGGGCACCTCAGTGCAAGAGAGACAGCGAGGGGCTGGAGCGAGGGCAGAGGAGGGCAGTGGAGCTGGGGAAGGGTCTGGAGAAGAGAGCTGATGAGGAGAGACTGAGGGAGCTGGGACTGGTTAGTTGGAGGAAGAGGAGGCTGAGGGGAGACCTCATCCCTCTCTACAGCTCCCTGAAAGGGCACTGCAGAGAGGTTGGTGCTGGGCTCTTCCCACAGGTCATCAGCGACAGAAGCAGAGGGAAGGGCTTCAAGCTGCAACAGGGGAGGGTTAGACTGGGCATCAGGAGAGAGTTCTTCATGGACAGAGTGGCTGAGCACTGGAACAGGCTGCCCAGGGAGGGGGCTGAGTCCCCATCCCTGGCTGTGTTCAACAGTGCCTTAACTGTGGTGTTAGGGGACAGAGTTTAGGGGTGGCCTTGCAGAGTAGGGTTGGTGGTTGGACTCGATGATCCAGAGGGTCTGTTCCAAGCTGAGTGATTCGGTGATTCTACTGGTAGAGCTGTATTAGCTAGGTGGTTTTAAACCTCCTGTGCTGCCAGCCCTGCTCAGGGCAGCTCATCACACAGGCCTTTGGAACCGGGGTACAAGCTCTCTGTGCAAGCCTGCCTCGAGTTCCAGTGCCGGACATAAGTGGGACTGATTGAGTGTGATCAGAACAACACTGGCAGGTGGATGGTCACTCTCCAGGGTGTAATCAATTTTCAAAGTGAGATAAATGATGTCCATAATCACATGTCTTCATCAGCATTTGATAGTCATTCTAATCTCGTATCACTGAAACAGCGTGGGAGTTCCAGTGCTCACACGCTGCCTCACATGCTGCCCATGCCTTCTCTTCTACAGGTCTTGATGCTTTATGCTTACAATACAGAGCCTGTCAGGGTCAGCAACAGCGAGGCTTTCAGTCCAGCGTCTGTGTTTGCTGGCTGCCTGTGGATCCCGTTGGCTAGGTAAATAACCACGGCCTCTGTGCTGTTATTTCACGCTGTATTAAAGACCAATCAGCCATTTAGGATGAGCTAAAACAATGGACAGACTATCAGAGAGCTGTCTGTCCTTAAAAGCATCCAGGTTTGCTTTGTAGGGATTAATTTCTAGCTGGAAGGGGGGAGGTTGAGACTGGAAGTCAGGGGGAAGTTCTTCCCCAGGAGGGTGCTGAGACCCTGGACCAGGTTGCCCAGGGAGGTTGTGGCTGCCCCCCAGCTCCCTGGAA
>VZRI01003745.1:457219-474206 GCA_013397515.1 Upupa epops | reverse complement strand
TCAAACGGGAGCAGTGAATGTTTGCAGTTACAACAGAAAGACAGATCCTGGAAAAGGAGGTCGGAACAGGCCAGGGTGTGTTTGGAGAAGTGTTAGCTCTTCCTGTAAGTGCCGATTGAGACATCGGAGAAGTCCAGGAATGCCTGTCAGGCTGTGTTCCCTGTCCCCACTAGCAGCTTTTGGAACTTTAGTTGCCCACCAGGCAGCATCAGATGAATCATCCTGAGAACCAAACCATTTTACTTGCGAGAACAGGGAACGTGAGCCCTTGCTGAGGCAATCAGCTGCCATCTGTATGTTTCTCTGATGACTGGCATTAGCAGATATGTTGGTGCCAAATGAGTAAACTATTTTCACCATGCAAGCTCTGCCTGCTCCAGCACATGTGAAATGCAAGCTACCAAGCACAAATCCCGGGGTGATCTTAGCAAAGGGAAATCGCTGTGCCAGCTGGAAACTTGTCCAGTGAGTTCTGGTTGGGAAACTAATGCCAAGAGGAGTGTAGGCCTGTGGCGAGCCATGGGGTCATCCCAGCAGCACAGCTTTCTGGGGCCTTCTGCTCTCCCAGAAACTCATTACACCTGACACAACTTGTTAGGACAAGTGTCTTGGTCTGGTCTGTAGTTCAATATGAGAGCAACTGGTTAACTCTGGGAAAAATAGGAAGATAGAATCATTAGGGATGGGACCTGGAAAGATCACCCAGTCCTGTCCCCCTACCACAGCAGGATCACTCAGACCCAGTGGCACAGGAACACAGCCAGGCGGGGCTGGAACGTCTGCAGAGAAGGAGACCACAACCCCCCTGGGCAGCCTGGTCCAGTGCTCTGTTACCCTTGATGACAGGGCTTCCCTTCAGAACGTACCAACAGTTTGAACAACGTGAAATCTAATGAAGTGCTGAGTGTGAAATGTTGCTGTTTCTTCTGGCACGTAGGGAACTCTCACANAATGAAGTGCTGAGTGTGAAATGTAATGACCCTTCATTAAATGCTGAGCATTTCACCTTCAGCAAAGCCAGCACGAATTCTGTATCTCACACTCCCAACGTAGTGATTTGTGTCTTGAGAGGCAGAGACTTCATTTTTTAAGCATTTCCTCATAGCATCTGCCAAAGGCTGTTTAGATGATTTACTGAGGGGCTTCAGGGCTCAGCTGTTGCAGAGTCTTCAGTGCTGATGGATCATTCTTTCATCTGCAGTGGAACTACCAAGAGAATTCTTTCTCTCGATATTTTCTTGGAAGCAGTAATTTCTTGTGTCTCACGCCACGTGAATTCCACGATAGTTATTTCAGTGTGGTTTGGGGTTTTTTTAACAGATTAAATCATTTCCACACAATTGCTTTGTCTTTCACAAGAACCTTTAGTAGTGTTTTTTCTCTGTGTCATCCTTGGTCCTGTTAATGACTTCATCACCCACAGGGGAATCACATTTTTTTCTTTCAAATTGCCCAGGTTTTTTAAAACAAGTGAAATAAACTGTGTCACCTTGTTCAAACCTCTAGTCTTCCTTTCAGACCTGAGCTTGTCTGTTTCCAGCTACATCAGGTAGTCTTGTAAGAGAGGGTATCTGTCCCACAGTCCTTGCCTTACTTTCCCATCGAGCGCTCTGCTGTGGTGTGACCAGAGCATGGCTGAAGGAGCCATGTGTGCAAAGCACTAGTGATTCTGGAGTGGCTGATACCAGTCCCTCATGGAATGATACCTGGGAGATGAGCAGAAGCTTATGTTCAGTAACACTCTGCTGTTCAGTCATGGAGGACAGGTCATCTTAAGGTCCCATAGTGTCTGTTTGCCACACAAGGTTCTGCTTGGGGTTCAGCTTCTGAGCGTTCATGTCCCTGCATGGGGGTTTCCATCTCTTTCTTTGAGCAGCTGTCCCCTAGCACAAGTCCTGGTGTATTTCCAGTGGGCATTCAGTAAGGTGAAGTCCCCCACTGGAATAATGGCTAGTGATTCTTGGACTTTACCCAGCTGGCACAGAACACTTCATCTGTCTCTGTCTATTCATACCGATTTCCTTGTGGTGGTTTTTCTACCCTCCCCTCTGGTTTTGGGGGGTAAAATGGTAGTGAACTTGGGATAGAGAGTTATGAAGGGATTAGTGCAATCAGTATCTCCTTGCTGGTGTCTGTGTGCCTTTTCAATTGTGAGGAAAACTAGTCTGTTACTTCAAGGTTTATTACCCTCTCTGTCACCATGGTACACGTGCTTTGCTGTTGTTACCTATTTCTTGGTAGGTACTGTGCTCCAGAGCGTGGAGTAGCGTGTTGCTGGTACTCAGCACTTAACTCAGTGAAGTTCCATGCTGTTTCTTCTGGCATGTAGGGAACTCTCACGACCTAAAATGCTTCATTCCTCAAAAGCAGACACTATAAGAAGGCTTCTTGTAAATTGTGACTCTGAAATCAAGGAGGCATTGGTGCTACCTAGCTTTACAAATGCTGCGGGTGAACGCTCGTAAGGCAGTTAAAGGCGTGTGTGAGAACAGGGCTGTATGTTCCTGGCCGTGCTGCGGGTGAGCAGTGTGGCTCCACACACTGGGAGCTCCTGCCAGACCACACAGGTTGTATGGAACCATCCCTTATGCTGACCGCCTGCTGCAGTGGCCCTTTGCTCTGTTCTGCCCTGTGTAGAGATGGTTAAGAAAGGGTTGTCCTTACAAGCGAAGGTACGTAGGCTAAACAGTCATCCTGATTTATTGCTGTAGCATCAAGGCACTGTAAAATCTGCAAACAAAGCAGATGGGAGAGGAATCTACAGCTTTCCTAATCCACTTACATAACTGCAGCTTTTCACTCCATTTTTATGTAGGAAGAGGGCACCCCATCAGTTGTACGTACGCTCTTATCTTCTCTGTGTACGCAGCTTTGCAAGTGTCAGAATTCCTTCACATCTCTAATTACCTTAATTATGAAATCCCTTTTGACTGGTTGAAATGAACTTCCTCCTAAATTCCACAGGTAATGATGGCTATTAGCTAATTTTTTTCATCTCTGCTGTTGATAAACCAGCAGGTAAGGAATGATCAGCCAGGGATTGCGATGTTCTGCCCATGGTTATTAGCTTCCTGAAATAAGTGATAATCCTGGGTATGGTGTTACCATGTTATCTCCTCTGCTGTAAGGTCCATCTGGATGGGTGAGGCTCTGTTTTATGTCCTCTTGTATTAAGTTTGGGGGAAGAAATGCACAACGTGTAACAGACCTTTGGCTAAAGTCATATATTACACAGATAATGTTCTGGAGTTAAAATATCGGGTATTTGTGTGGTGTTTCAGCCTTGCTGAACCCCACGTTGGCACAGTCACGGCTCTGGAAGGCTAGGAGCAGAAGTTGGGTATGCTCTGAAACCCTGCTGCCCTGCAAGATGAGCACAGGGCAAAAAGACAAGGTAGCACCAACTCCTCCCAAGTTTCAGCTGTTTTCCTACCAGACCTGTGAAGCAAGCTGTAAGAATTACCTTCCTCTAGCCACTAGGCAGCAGATTCCGAGTCAGTTTGCTCTGCAGTGCTTGGAGGAAACAGCAGATTTTATCTTGCTTGGGGATTGTAATCTGCTGCTGAAAAAGATGGTGCTGACAGCCTGCTCCCCATTACTAATGCAGTAATACAGTAGATGACTTACATAATCACCCGCTGTGAGCACTGCTGTAGTGCTCTCCAAAGAGCATCTTTGCCAGTCTCTTCACAGAAGCAGTGACAGGAGCCCTGGGGTTTATCTGAGTCCATCTGAAGAACTAATTCTGCTTTTAGGATACCTTTGCCTCATCAGCTTTACTCATGCACTACGTCTGTGTGTAACTATGCTGGTTGAAAAGTATTCTGGCAATGGATCCCTTCATACTAGAGACTGTGCCTTGCACTCACCAAAACCTGTTTCTGCTCTTTGGAGTGTCAAGAGAATCACAAAATCACCTAGCCTGGAAAGCACCTCATGAGATCATCCGGGCTACCCCTGTAGCACAGTCTAACAGAACTGGTTGCTCAGACAGATTTCACAGCCCCTCCAGGCAACCTGTGTCAGTGTCTGATCACCCTTGAAGTGAGAGCGTCATCTCATGCTCTGACACCCTTCTGTGTTGTGATAGAGATGCTTCACTCCATTCATCCTCTCAGTACTGGTCTTACTCCATTAAGTCTGTGCCCCTCTCTGGTATTTGGGAGTGCAGAACTGGTCACACCGTGCTCCAAAGTGTGGTGAGGGGGAGATCACTTCCTCTAATCTGTGAGCAGTGCTCTTCCTGAGCCTGTCTTTGTGAAGATGCAGTGCTGGTTCATGGTCAGCTCGTGATCCATCAGGGTCCCAAGGGTCTCCTCTGCAGAACTGCTCTCCAGCGGTTTAGCCCCTGGTGTATATGGTACCCGAGTTTATTTATCTCTAGAGTCCTCCTTTGGACTCTGCATCTCCCCTTACGGAACTTCATGAGGTCCTTGATCCAGTTCTCCACCTTGTCATGATCCCACGGGATGGTAGCACAACCTTGTGGTGTTTCAGCCACTCCTCCTGCTGTTCTGTCAGCTGTGAATGCTGGTTTCCTCTGTTGCATGACCCACATCATTCGTGAGGCTGTGGAACAGCGTTAGCCCCAGAAATGATCTCTGGGTTACATCACTGGTGACTGTGGCTCTGTGCTGCGTATCACCACTCTGCAAACCAGGCCGTTCAGTCGATTCCCTATGTCACTGCATCATTTCCCAGCCTTTAATCTGTGAGGAAGTTAGTCAGTCTTCCTGAAGCTGAGATAACCAGCGTCAGCTGCTCTTGCCTCACCCCACAGGTTAGTCACCTTGTTGGGGAGGGCTGTCAGATTTGGGTAGCAGTGTCTTCCCCTTTGCAAACCCATGCTGATTGCTGTCAGCAACCGTGAGCCTGGGCAAGGTTTGAGGGTAATTTTCTCTCCATCACCTCTCTGTGACACTAAATGGCTGCTGCACTGTTGTCCTGAGGTGGCAGAGCTCAGGTAATAGATTGCATGGTACAGCTCTTCAGTTCATTACCATTTAGAGATGCCTGCCTTCTGGAATCCCTAGATCCTGGGCTTTCAGAAGCATCTCTGGATTAATCTCACGGAGATGAGACAACTTATCTTGCAGCTAGTGAATAGGAGAAGGCAGGAGGAGGAGAGCTGAGTGGAAATCTTGTGGAGTGTTTCAGCTAGGGAAGCTTGGAGGGCTTGAGGGAAGAGTTTGTTTGGGCTGTGTGGACAGAACCTTGTAATTGCAGTGAGTGCAGGACTGTCTGTTTCCCCCGTTTTCACCTCTGTTAGAGCAGTGCTACCTCACAGTCAACTGCATCTAAAACAAGAGGTGTCAAGCGTTCTGGTTAAAGCCTTTGTGGAGCGTGTTTGGGTGAAGGCATAACAGAAGCCTGAGTAGTGACACGAAGCCGGTGGCTGTGCAGGGGTTTGGGTAGATTGCATAGAACCCATCCAGATGTGTTACTTCCATGCTGGATTGTCGAGATCAGGGGCAGACCAGCCCATGTGTGAGGCCAGTTCCCTTCAGCTGGGTAATTGCTGTTGCAGGAGTGGATCTAGAGGATGTACTAGTAGTTGTGTGGGCAGGTGAGATATTGCCTTCCAAGCTAATCACGACAGTGTGTATGCTGATGGCTAATTTCCCTTGTGCTTGTTAACCCAGGAGAATGGAGTTACTCCTGCTACTGAGACACTTGGGCTTTTGCTTTGGTCTTTACCCGAGAGATCAGTATTTCATCTCAGTTTAGATGTGGGGGCACCAGACTGAAACCTAAGTGGAAAGGCAATCAGGCCAAAAGCAAAGATGAGGCTTTGTAAGTAAATCCTGGATCTGTTCTACTGAACGAACTCGGCCAAGCTGTGCGGTTGGCAAGCCCTGTGTCAGATGCAGGAGCTGAGAGGAGAATCGAAGACGACTCTTCAATTGTGAGGAACCAGCTGAAACGGTGCTGGCACGATGTGCCCGCGGTGCTGATGGTTCTGAAAGCCCGGCTGGTTTGATGCAACAACAGCCTGAATCTTTCAGCGTGTGACTGCTCTCGCTCGTACCTGTCACTGGGGTGACTTACCTCTTCACAAACTCTGCGGGTCTGTTTCCATTCCAGGAGCAGAAGGAATGGAAGAATCACTGTTTCGTGATGACAGAACAAGTGGTGGTGGTTTAATTCTTCCTCCTTCTGTTGGAGATATGAGAGTAATTTTAGAAGTCTCCTGGCTTACAAGTTGTCTCCCCTGATTCTCTCCTTGTAATAGCACTTAGCAGTTTGATTGCCCGCCACCCAGGTGAAGTGCTGTAGAAACAGATCTCTTGAGATTGAACGTTCTAACTGTACAACACCCAGGCTTGTAATGGATCCAGGTGGCAGTGTCACTCTGCTTCGGCTGGGAAGCACTCTCGCTTTGATTCTCCCATGGAAAGGCTCTGATCTCAGAGTCCTGCAGTCAGTTGTGGTTTGGCATCTAGTTCCTATTTCTCCAAGAGACACAGTTGCTCATCACCCGGCATAGGTGAAGAAAGCTGCACTGTGTTTCGAGATGGCTCCTGGAAAGCAGCTCTGGGGGATGCTTACAAAAGCAGGCTGCATTGTACCCCTGTTTTTCTAAAGGCGCTGTTGGTATGGCGTGCCACTTGCCGGGCATAATCACTAGCTGTCCCTGTTCCTAACTCTGTGGGGGTTATTTGGCTCTTCATTATGTGTTGCAGTCTCCTCTGTGGATCCCTCTGTGCTTACAGTGCTTTGAGGAGACAGTGTTTCTAGACGTTCTGTAGTGTCTTTCATCTGTGTCTGGGCACCCTTAGGAGGTGGGGTTTCTCTACACGGTGGCTCTGGACAGCCGTGCTCCTCACTGTCTCTGGAGTACCAGCTCCTTTGGGGTTCTTCCTTATAATTGCTTATCTCCCAGCCCCATGCGCTGTCTCGTTCCTGTTAATGCTTTTTTCATCTCATAATCACAGTGCAAGATGACACTGCAGAGGGCTGTTGTGAAATTAGTTGCTGGTTATAGCTGTGTGACTGTGATGTGGCCTCTCAAAATCCCCCTACAGCACGGTGTGACTTTCCTTTTCACTTGAACAGCCCTGTAAGCAGTTGGGAGCCTTCTGGAGCAGATGATGTCCTTGCACACCCCATTAGGTACACCAGGGTCCTCCTTTGCCTCTTGCTGTTGATCTAAGCCAGATGTAACCCCTAGGCTCTGCTCAGGAGAGAGGGTAGCTAACATGTGGTTGCTTCTGGAGTTGCTGCCTGTGGCCAAAGCTGCGTCATGCTTCAAGGAATCAAACTGATGCTTGCTGCTGCTTCTGGCCTAGCGAGGTGCCTGTGCTGAGCGTTTGGTGGTCCTTGCCTCACCACTTTGCTTTAGTTTGAGCTTTGTAAGAAAGCCTTGCTCACCCTATATCCTTTTTGGGTCTGATTTCTATCACCAAATGAATACTAGAGACCTGACTTTCTGGAGTTAGAGCGCTCTCCCCTCATTAATATTTGCCCTGGGCAGTGGCCTCCTCATTTTCCTTTGGAAGCCAGGTTGGTGAACAACTTGGATGAAAACCAAATCACAGAGGCATAAAGGCAAATTGAGAACCAAATTACCATTCCTGCTCCCACTATGGATCTGCTGTCTCTCTCAAATCATGAGTATGCAGCTTACTCAGGAGAACTGAGGGAACGAGCGCCTTGCGAAGTCAGCATGCAGATGGTGGAATATTGCGCCCATGACCAGAGACTGCTTCCTCCCCTCTCTCCTTTTGATCTGACAGTCTGGTGTAGGCTGTTTTGTCAAGGGAGCCCTACCTTTGACACTGAGAGTTGTGATTTCATCCATGTGTTTGGAAAAACATGCTCAGCGAGAGTGCCTGGCCTTCCTGTTTGATTATCTCTTTGAGAAGCTTTCCAGCCCAATGGAAAAACGGATGCGTGTTTGTCTAGCTGCTCAACCTTGTTGTCAGGGACGTGTTCCAGGGATAAGCAGGATTTAGCAGAGGTTAAGGGGGAACACTCGTACAAGAGCTGCTTGCTAACATATTAGTGATGACACGGCACAAGAAGATTCGCTTCAGACGAGCTCCGTGTGGCCTTGGCACGGCAGCTGGTCTGCCAGTGAGCTCCACTCTGAACTAGAGCTCAGTCTTGTGAGGTCCATCAGTTCCTAGAACAACACTGCTTTTGACATGTTTGAGTAAATGTTTGCACTGATAAAGACTGACTTCACAGTCGTCGTCTTTTGACCTCAGGCAAGGTGTAGCTGCACTGCGTTGCTAGCTGTTAGTACCCTGGTGCTTCCTTCAGGAGGAGGATTTCTTTGGCTTCAGCACAGCACACGACCCATGTCCTGCATATTAACTGCTAAGGGAGGATGAGATGCGATGGAACATGGGGCGTATCTGAATTACATGTGGTATTGCTGCGGGAAAGAGCCAGCTAATGTCCTTGTGTAATGCTTATATAATAGATTAGATTCTCTGCTTGACTATTCTAGTTGTCTCTGATGGTATATAAAAAGCTTGCCACCTTGCTAGTACTCAATTAGCTCATTCACCACGAGTAAACTAGTTTTCTAGCTTACAGGACCAAAGCACTTGCAATCCTCTAATTGGTTTATGTGTATAATCTTGACCACACACCAACAAGTGCAAAAGTTGACTAGCTAATAGAATCAGACAATAATGGGGGGGAGCAGGGGGGGAGATTAGATACCTAAACGCAAGCTCTACAGGCAGCCTGTACAGTAATAGCACCATTAGTTATCCTTCCAGCTGTTACGTGTCACCCTCACTAGAAAGAAGGTCTGGCTGCACCTTCCCCTCCTCTCTGCCTCCTTTGGAAGGGAGGAGGAGGAGAGGACCTGGACAGTGCGGTTAAGAATGGAGAAAGGTAATGAAGCCCCAGGAAGACTCAGTCTTATCACCACTCAGTTAAGTGTGGGAAATGCTCCTCTGAAAGCAGTAAGGTAGATGTTCTGGTTGGTGCTGAGGCTTCTTATTTAGTTTGAAACGAGGACTTGATACCCAAGAGATAAGCAAATGCTTTTGCCACTGTGCACTAGCGAACTCTATTACTCTAGTGAAGCAGAAGCCGTGGGGAGAGACACTGTGAGGACAGCAGGGTTAGACATAGCATCCACAACAAGTACAGAGAATAAGCCCTTGTGTGGAGGATACTGAGGCAAACTGTTGTGAAAAACACAGTAATTCTGGGGCAGTGAACCTCCCCTGTTTGCTGGGCAGTCTTTCCCACCCAGGCAGTTTACAGAGCTGTTCCCCAAGGCAGCCAGGGGAACTGTGAAAGGACTGAAGAATCATTTATCAAAGAAGCTGGATGTGGCATCTTCCCAAACACAGAGTTCCTGAGACAGAGATAATTGACACCTTGTAGGTTCTCATTCTGAAATGGTCTTGGAACAAATAAACCTCTCTCAGCTTCCCTTCTCCCTCAAAACGCAACTGTAGATGTTTCCCACAGATGGAGACGGTGACAGCGCACAGCGATGATCTTAATAGCTCTCCTCTTGCTGTGCTCTGTTGCTGAGGCTCTGCTGTCCCGTGACTCGGAGTGGAGGAATTTATTAGGTAGGAGAAGGCATAGGGAAGAGGAGGGAGGCTGCCACATGCCAAAGAGTTGAGAAATCTGCACTCTTCAAAAATAACTCCTGAACTGGCTGGCTGGAGTGGGCTGGCTGGGTATGGAAGGGGGCAAAAGATGACAGGGAAAAGCTTTTCTGGATTCACAACTGTGATTTTTCTTCATCAGTGTTACAGTCTCAAAAGAAGAGATGGAAACTCTTCCCTCTGAGGAGTTGGGAAGGTGTTCCCAGACCATTAGCAAGTCAGAAAATGCTAGATCCCTAGGTTTGTTCGAGTCCTGTCACCAATAATGGCTGGCAGGTCAAATCTCAGAGGACCCTCTTGGATCCCGCTTTGGTTAAGAAGCCACAGACCCTGTTGTCATATTTCACGCTGCTGTCTAAGCACTGTGGCTGTGTTATGTTGTCCAGGCAGCTGCAAACTCAGGCCAGCGAGGTGGGCTCTGGTCTTTCTCTGAAGCTGTCATCCCATGTAACTTTGCGATGAGTCTGCCATACAGCCTCACTTCACAAGATGCCCAGGGCTGGTTAGGGATGTACCTCGCTAGCCAGGGTGCATGACTCTGGTACCCTGGCAAAGTGAGCTGAGCAGGTCTGGTCAGGGCATCCAGGGTGCAGAAGAGCCCAGCAGCCACCTGGCAAATCTATAGTGATCATGCAGGGCTGCAGCCAGGCCAGAAGGTCAGCTTGTGCGTCAAGCGCTGGCCAGGAGTCAATAGGGCTGGTGGCCAGATGTAGTCATGGTGGCAGTGTAGCAGGATCACGTGCAAGTGATAGCATCTCAGCCTCAAAGCATCTTGCATAGGAAAGAGAAGCCAGCTCTCACGGAGGTCTCCCCCAGCACTGTCTGGAGAGCTCTGTTATGGTCACCAGCAGGAGGGGGGCCTCGATCAGTTGTGCCACCTCTTAAGTGGCTCCAAGCCCAGGCAGCCAGACCTCTAGGAGAAGGGGTATGCTCTTGGGACCCGTGCAGAGAGATAGAGGTGAGCAGAGATTCTCTGTCAGTTCATACGTCTGCCTGGCATTGTTTTAGCTGGTGCTGCTGCACAAAGTCTGGCAAACAAGATCGATCCTAGAACACCCATACTTGATAATCCTGTCAGAAGGAGGAGGTCAGATGGCTTGTAGTGGCCTGTGTTCTGCAAAGCCTCGTGCAGAGCCCTCAGAAGTGACAAACTGCTGTCAGATCTTTCTGGAAGGTCCCACAACCTCTCTTACAGTCCCTCTCTTGTCAGAGTTCAGCAGATGGTATCTCAAGAATGCCTGGTGTAGCACTGACCAGGGAAAGCTGTTAGAATCCTCTGAGGTAGCTATAAAGAGCAGGTTTAATCAGTAGGACAAATCAAAACACACTGGTGAGTCTATGATGCAGAAGCTTCCCTGGTGCTCTCGTGTGGTGCTCCTGTGTGGTGCAGAAATGGTGACAGGAGCTTTCAGGGGGGTTGATTCTCAATCATCGATCCCTTGTTGTTTATAGACACTGCTTTGAGGGGGAAGTCAGGACTCTCCTTCGTGTAGTGTCTGGGTTGACATCCATGAAATTTGAGTGACTCCTGAGGAGGAAAGCCAGGGAGGACATAATTGCTAAGAGGATTTATTGTTTGTGATGCAGATCTGCTTGAGATTCTTTGTTGAATCTCAATGGAAAGACTTCAGGCTATGTCCTGTGTTCTACAGATACAAAGCAATAGAAACTTAAGGTAGGTTAGACCTTACAGAACGCTGGTGTTCCTCTTGGAAAGGCCGTACTTTAAGAGAAAAACGCTTGCTGTTAACCAGTGAAGAAATCACAATCCTAGAATCACTAGGGATGGGAAGGGACCTCCAAAGCTCATCCAGTCCAACCCCCCTGCCACAGCAGGATCACCCAGACCAAGTGGCACAGGAACACAGCCAGGCAGGGCTGGAACGTCTGCAGAGAAGGAGACTCCACAACCCCCTGGGCAGCCTGGTCCAGTGCTCCGGGACCCTCCCTGGGAAGAGGGTCCTGCTGAGATTGAGAAGGAACCTCCTCTGTTCCAGCTGGCACCCAGTGCCCCTTGTCCTGTCCCCAGATGCCCTTGAGCAGAGCCTGGCTCCATCCTCCTGACACCCACCCCTTACAGATTGAGAGACAGGAATGAGGTCCCCCCTCAGCCTCCTCTTCTCCCAGCTCCAGAGCCCCAGCTCCCTCAGCCTCTCCTCATCAGGGAGCTGCTCTCTTTTCTTCATCATCTTGGTTGCTCTATGCTGGACACCCTCCAGCAGCTCTGTGTCCTTCTGGAACTGAGGGGCCCAGCACTGGACACAGTACTGCAGATGCAATCTCACTAGCGCAGAAGTGAGGGGGAGAAGAACCTCTCTCGTTCTAACCACCCCTCCTTCTTACTTGCCCATGAATTACTGTGCTTCCTCCATATCCTTCCATCCCTCTCATGACTGGAAAACATGGCTCCAGACCACTGGATGAGTAAGTGAAATGAGCAGTGGCTGAGGCTACAAAACCTAGCTCCACAGTGCCACAGAGCTAGCCACGATCAGATTTGTGGCGAGTGAGCTAGAAAATCTTCCCCTTGCCTTTACTGTACCCTTTAAACATCATAGACAGCTGTGTCCTTTCCCCACATTGTTGTTAATTCCTTCTTGAGTAGATAATGCCTCTGCCAGCGCTGCGTGTGCAGGGGGTTGTGGATTAACCATTTCCTAGCCACGCTTTCGGAGAGCAGAGTGTTTGCACCAGCAGCACCCATGCTTTGCCTTTGCATTTGTGTGTCAGAAACTCGGGGGTTAAAAATGCAATCACTTCCAGCCGTGTTCTTTTCATCATGCCCACATGTAAGAGGAACTCTGCTCTCAGCCATTCCTCTCTCCTTTTCAGCTGACAGTGTTTAAGGGAACAGCTAGTAGACCGCTTAGACGTTTGGAGACCTATAAGAAGGCCCTGTGTGCTGCAGCCGGAGGATCAGTCGGAGTGGATTCACCTTGGAGTGTAAAGTTGCCCTGGTTCTCGGTGGAACGCATCTCTGTGGTTTATCCTGGTGAACAGACAGTCTGCGGGGTTACCGGCAGTTGGATAACTATGGCAACAAGCACGGGGAGGATGGAGCGATTTCTGTTCAGGGTGTAATAAGCTGTTCAGAGTGTTGGGGGGCTTTTTTTACACTACCACTACTCTGCTCACAAGTCAGAAGTGCTAACGTGTGATATCTGCAAGGCTTGGCAGCTCCCCTGCTGTCAGATGAGTACAGTGAGGAATCGCAGCTGTGAAGAGGGGATGTAGACTAGTTTGTGATTTGGAGGAATAGTCTTCGGTAGAATCGGTGCCATTGCAGAGGGACTGCTCCTCCTCATGTGTGTGCGTGGCAAACGATGAAGACAAAGGGCTAAATCAGTGCCAGAAGAAGCTTTTACAGCAGGGAGGTGATGTTTTTCATAGCAATTAGCCATGAAACAGTCACAGATTCCAGCTGTTAATGATAGTTATAACAATGCCCATGCACTGCCCACGGTAGACAATGGAAAGGTCTGTCTTCAAGAAGTAGGATCAGTTTCTCAGTGAACTGCTTGTGAGGCTGAGGAATCTCTCAAGTCCTTCCATCTCAGTTATTTGTTGTGGATCTGGCCTTCTCTTTTCATAGATTCATAGAATGCTTCAGGTTGGAAGGAACCTCCAAGATCCTCTAGTTCCAACCCCCCTGCTGTGAGCAGGGACACCTCCCGCTGGACCAGTGAGACCCCATCTGGAGTACTGTGTCCAGTTCTGGGCCCCTCAGTGCCAGAAGGACACAGAGCTGCTGGAGGGTGTCCAGCGTAGAGCAATCAAGATGATGAAGGAAGGAGAGCAGCTCCCTGCTAAGGAAAGGCTGAGGGAGCTGGGGCTCTTGAGCTTGGAGAAGAGGAGGCTGAGGGGAGACCTCAGCCTGACGGTCGTGTGCTCCTGCTTGCTGCTGGAGAGATGCACTATTGCTTTCTCCCACGGTGTGGTGCTCAGAGGAGGTGCAAACGAGCAGAGGCTCTGCGGATGCCAAGCTGCTGAGTCTCGTACAGGTTACAAGAGCAGGGGCATCATCTTCCTCACACAAAAGAGCAGTTGGTTGCTGATTGTTGTGATAGATGGAGAGAGGGAGGGAAGAGACCTTGCAGCCTCTCTGTTCCTTTCTCTTTCTCCGGCTGTGCACAGGGGGAGTTATCAGACAGGGAGGAAATGATCTGCTATAAATAGGCTGAATGGATTAGCTCTTCATTCTTTCTCTTGAGCTGTTCCATCTCGGTTGTAGATTACTCTGTTGTATTATGCATCCTCACGCAAAGGGCACTGCTGGCAGCCAGGGCAAGGCATGGGTGCATGGGGCTTTTTTCTTCTCAGAGCTATACATCAGTATCAGCAGTAAGCCTGGGCTCACAAGAGCGACTCCTGAAAGTTGTGGTGTAGAGGCTTGGTGATGGCATTGTCCCTCTCTGATCTTGCCTGTCTGGGATTGATTTTTTCCTTTCAGTGACTGCTCTTTGTTCGTTTGCTTTGGATTCTGCCACTCCAAGGCTGTTTCTTTACAAATGACTTTAAAAAGGCTGATGCTGTTCCCAGCCCTGGCTCCCTCCCAGCAGTGCCTCATCACCTCGCTGCTGGCCGTTACCACCTGAGCTGCTTATTCTGCTATAATAGCAGGGCACTGCATGGCTCTGTCTGAGCAGAGCACACACCCCTTACACCTCCTGCTACTCTTCTGCCTTGAAATCTAGAGTAACTGCAGGGTCTGTGCGAGAGGGTGCTGAAACAAGCAAACAAGTTGAACAGAACTGCTGTGACAGTAACCTCAGCAGCAGCTGGGAGGGTTAACTGTGTGATAGAGGTTTAACAGGACACGAGTGAACATTTCTGTGCTCTATCACCCTGAATTGTTTCCTGTCCCTACACCTTCAAGTGGTTGTGACAATGTTGTGCTCTCGTTCAAGGCCAGATGTTGGCAAAGGACTCCTACAGCTCTGGGTGGGAACCTGCTGTTAGAAACCACACTTGCTTGCTGTCAGGAGCTGCCTCCCCATGGGATGTGGTGGTGGTGTCCCCATCTGTTGAGCCTCGTGGTCTGTGTGTCGGAATCACTTGTGTCTGCACCAGGGGAGGGTTACACTGGACGCGAGGAGAAATACTGGCACAGCAGTAGTCGGGGCTTAGAACAGGCTGCCCAGGGATGGGATTGAGTCACCACGCCTGGAGGTGTCTGAAGGTTATTTAGATGAGGTGCTGGGGATCTGGTTTAGGGGTGACCTTGGTAGAGTAAGGTTATTAGTTGGACTTAATGATGCCGAGGGTATTTTCCAAGCTGATTCTGTGACTGTGCAGACTGGAGAGAGCCTCTCTAAGCATGAGGCAGTGCCAGTACACTCAGGAGCAATGAGAGATCACTAGGACTAGCACTGGGTGCAGCACTGTGGTGTAGAGCAGCATGAAAGCAAACTCATGACCAGTACCTGCGTGTGGGGTTAGCAGGAAGTGAGCGGTGAATGGGTGCTGCTCTGCAGTTCTGATCCAGGTAACGTTGGCCATGGATAGGATGGTTGAATTGTAGTTGACCCAAGGTTTTAAATTCTGCCTTTTCCCAGTATCTGAATCATCACTCTGTATTGTGAGTGGTGCTTTCAGGTGAGAGCTGTGGAGGTTGTGATAATTATTTATAAAACTATGAATTTTCATCAGCTCCAAATTGAAAAGACCAGGTAGTGATTGCTAAAACAAATAGACCTGGTGTTGGGATGAGAAGGCAGGGCCTGAAGCTGCCAGGGGAGGGTTAGGTTGGTTGTCAGGAAGCCCTTCCTCAGGGAAAGGGTGCTCAGAGCCTGGACTGGACTGCCCAGGGCAGTGGGGGAGTCCCCGTGTCTGGAGGTGTTGAAGGACAGCCTGGCTGTGGCCCGTGGGGTGATGTTGGGTCCTGGGCTGGGCTGGATGAGCTCAGAGGGCTTTGCCAGCCTCAGTCATTCTGGGATTCTGTGCCTGAACTGCTTTCCAACTGATGAGCATCCCTGTTGTGTGGAGAGAGTACTTGTTCCCAGCAAGCTCAGGTGTGCGAGCACCTATAGCGATGCCCCCACATGTGCCAAGTGGTCACCCTGGCCAGCTGCTTTTCCCAGTCTCAGCTCTCCCCACATACCCCTTGTGGGCACTGCTTTCACGCTGTGCATCGCAGTACTGTTTTGCCCAGCAGCAGCTGCCTGACCAAACTGGCTGCACTGATAGTATCCCAATGTGAGGAGGATCTTCTGTTCCTCCTCTACTGTGGAGGAGATAGTGCTAATGAGAAAAAGAGGCTGAACATCCTTAAACAGCATTTGTAGCTGCGCCTTGGCTACCAAATCCTGCGCTCAGCTGGGGTAGCTGTCTCTCTCACCTGTCGGGGGATGTTCATGAGCAGAGATGACCCAGCCTGGGCACTCAGTTAACATTTAGCATGTAGTGCAGGGATGTTCACCTCCTCAGCAGATGGAATATGCTGGAGGCCACTCCAACACAACACCAACATTCACAGGAAATCATTCCTGCCCCACTGCCATTTTGCTGGCTGTTTTTTCTCAGGACAAATGAAAAGGCAAGCAGGCAGGTACTGGACAAACAGACATCACCCAAGGAAGCGTCTTCAGCTAGCTCCAGCCTTTTATTAACATCACCCTGGTTTATGTTTTACCGTCAGGAAGACAAATACATTGCAGTCCACCCCAGGGTTCAAAACAGCACCAGACCCAGAGGTTCCTATTCCTGCATGCTGTCACTGCCTCTTACAGACCAGTTATTCCAATCAGGCAGAGGGTTCTTCCTCAGAAACAACCACCCTCAGGGTGTTCACTAGTGTCACTGTAACACTCGCCACTCGTTAAGGGACACAGTAGAAGGGGTTAGTGCTTCTTGTTCCTCCTCTTTATCTGCCATAGCAGCAGCTCAGTAGCAGAGTCCTGTGGAGAACTTCAAACGGTTCCACTTAAGAGCTGAAAACTGAGTCCACTGCCGGTGGCAGAAGGGAGCGCTCTAAAATCTGCTGCTCCACCTGGTAACACTAAATAAACCCCGCTGCTTTAGAGAAGCCATGGGGTTAGCAAACGTGTGGCGCTAGTTGTGTCTGAACAGCTTAATTCCCATCCAGGTCCACAGGTGGAAAAACACATAAACCGGTATGGTGAGAGGAAGGAGCAGGCTATAGAAACACAGACTGCTGGCGCTGGTGCAGCCCTGCGGGAAGCTTTCGTCCACGCTGGCGGAGTAAAACAAGCCGGACAGGGAGAGGAGGGGGATGAGGACAGTCAGGGTGGGCAGGGAGGGCACCATAGCGGCCCTGGCCATCGGGCCTAGGTCAGCGCTGGCGCTGCAGGGGGGGAGCTCAGGGTTGCTTCGGCCCTTCGGCTGGTGGCCGCTTCTGCGTGGAGCGGGCAGCCTCGGGGATCATGTTGGGGATGCCGTCGATG
>VZRI01003745.1:390548-454112 GCA_013397515.1 Upupa epops | reverse complement strand
GGGGCTGCGGCGCAGGCCGGCGGGGGCTGCCGGTGCGGGTCGGACCCGCAGGGTGGAAGTCAGGGAGGTTGCGCTGCCTGGGACCGCAAGATGGAGGTGGCGGTGGCGGTGGCCCCGCTGGGCTGCTCTCGCTGCTGCTTTCCCGTTTCGCCCGGAGGTGCCCGGGGCAGGGCCGGTGCCAGGGGCCAGGGCACAGGCAGCTTCATTGAAACGTGAGGAGGAATTGCTGTGCGGTGAGGGGGACGGAGTCCTGGCACAGGCGGCGGAGTCGTGTCCTCTGGGGACGTTCCAGCCTGCCTGGATGCAGCCCTGGGTGACCTGTCCTAGGGGAGGGAGACTGCTCTGGCAGGGGGGTTGGGCTGGGTGATCTCTAGAGGTGCCTTCCAACAATGCTTGGGGGTCTGTGAAGGACCTTGAGGAGCTGGAGTGGATCCAGAGAAGGGCAGCAGGGTTGGTGAAGGGTCCGGAGAGCAAACCTTGTGAGGAGTGGCTGGGAGAGCTGCGGCTGGTTAGTCTGGAGGGAAGAGGGACAACTTAGTGCCATCCAGAACTACCTGAAGGGAGGATGCAGAGAGGTGAGAATTGGCCTCTCGTCACAAGGAACAAGTGACAGGACAAGAAGAAATGGCCTCAAGCTGTCCCAGGGGAAGGTTAGACTGGATTTGAGGAAAACTACTTAGTTGAAAGGGTCTTCAGGCCTTGGCACAGGCTGCCCAGGGAGGATGTTGTATTTCTGTCTGTGTTTCACAGTCACAGAGGTCTGG
The DNA here is from genome assembly GCA_013397515.1 of Upupa epops. Classification (NCBI taxonomy): domain Eukaryota; kingdom Metazoa; phylum Chordata; class Aves; order Bucerotiformes; family Upupidae; genus Upupa; species Upupa epops. Next base: position 453,348 of record VZRI01003745.1, on the reverse strand, counting down.
AGCTCAGGGACAGGGCTTAGCAGTTGCCTTGGGACAGCTGGGGTGATGGCTGGGCTCGATCTTGAAGTTCTTTTCCAACCTAAACTGTTCTGTGATTCCATGAGGGCGAAGAAGACAGTGGGCTTGGAGGTTTAGCGATATAAAGTAGTAAATCCCTTCCTTGCTGGGCAGTGCTAAGGGAAGAAGCTGTTTGCTGGCTGAAATCTCACAAACAACAAGGAAGGGAAAAGTCTTGTTTGTTTATCTATCCTGTGCCAGCTGGGAGAGCTCTCTATGTTGAGAACATTCAGCCTTGAGTATTTCATGTAGCGAGCACAAGGTTTATGTGAGATACTTTCCCAGAGAGGCTGCAGGTGCGGCCTCAGCTATGGCCTTAGGTTTGTACCATGGTGAGAAGGGACTGTGTATGTTGTGGTGCTTATTACAACGAAGGAACAGAGACAAGCCCCATCCTGTTAGGATTGTATGTAGATAGTGTTAAAATAGTCCCCGTGGTGTGAGATTTCCCTGTCTGTGGCTGTGCTGTGTGCTGGCACCAGGTTTGACATCTGAGGATGTCGGGTTAAACCTTTCCCCAGTCCTTTCTTAATGTTCATGGTATGCTGTCTGCATGTGTCTCATCCCCTTGAGCCTGGATGCCGAGCTGTGTTGTCATCTGTGAGGAGCACAAGTAGGTGATGTGGTTGGGTACTGCAGCTCCTGTGCCTTTTGCAAGCCAATTTTTAACTGGTGACCAGGTACCCCAGTGCAGTCAAACACCTTCCCAGAGGGTTTATCTGCCGAGTGTAAGCACTTGACACTTCCAAGGTGTGTGGAGAAATAATTAATCACTTGAAAAACTTCAGGTAGGGGAATACACACCTTACCCGTGGTTCACGTACGTGTGCACTTGCAGACACGTGTCTGCTTTAGTACAGCCCACACCAGCAACTTCTTGCAGAACTATTGCAGCGTAGGAAGAGCATGCAACTCACTGAGGTAGCGTGCAGCATAATACACAGTCTTCTGTCCTCCACAGACCCCAAAGAGGGGTCACTGCCTTAAACGGCTTGGAAACAGAGCGTGAAATAGGCATTTGAAGCCTCGCTGAGTCTCAGGATGCAGCTCCTGCTTGAATACACAGTGTGCAAAGACTGGCAGCGGCCTTTCTGGGGGGAGGAGGACTCCCCCCCAGACATTGTGGTTGCTAGAATGGGCTTCTAAAGAAATAGATCAGCGATATGGCTCAGCAGGATGTGGGACAGTATTGATCTGGGAAGGGTCTGTGGTGGTGTTCACTCAGTAGCAGGTGCTGCTTGGGGCCCTTGGAGTAGGGCTGCACGGGGAATTAACAGCAGAGTGTTTGGAGGATGGGGGGGAGGCATCCAGAGGACTACTTTACAAACTTGACAGCAGGGCGAGGGACATCATTCCACCCCTGGACTGGGCACTGGGGAGGCCTCACCTTGAGTATGGGGGCCCCTCACTTCAAGAAAGAGATTGAGGGGCTGGAGCAGGTGCAGAGGAGCAATGAGGCTGGGGAAGGGACTGGAGGGAGAAGGGGTGATGAGGAGAGGCTGAGGGAGCTGGGGGTGTTTAGCCCAGAAAAGAGGAGACTCAGGGGAGACCTTGTCCCTCTCTACAATTCCCTGAAGGCAGCTGGTGGTAAGAGGAGAGGGCAGAACCTGAGGCTGCCAGGGGAGGGTCAGGTTGGATGTCAGGAAGCCCTTCCTCAGGGAAAGGGTGCTCAGAGCCTGGACTGGACTGCCCAGGGCAGTGGGGGAGTCCCTGTGTCTGGAAGTGTCGAAGGGCAGCCTGGTTGTGTCTCTTAGTGTCATGGTGTGGCTGATGTTAGGTCCTGGGCTGGGCTGGCTGGCTGAGCTCAGAGGGCTTTGCCAGCCTCAATCCCTCTGTGCTTCTGTGAGGATCTGGTTAAGAGCAGCCTTTCTGATGGGTCTTGCACACCTTGTTGTTTGCTGGAGGAGCTTTGGAGAATCAGGCTGCTGAGAGTGTGTGAGGGTTACCCTCCAGAGGTGCCACCCTAGGGTGCTCATGAGCTCCTGGTGCTTTGAGCTTTGCCTGGTTTAAATAGTGTTTTACCCAGAGGAAAACCTGTCCCTACCACTCACATCCCCACTGCAGCAGCTTCTTGTGTGGATTGTGAGTACAAGGCAATTAATTGAAGTATTTTTAGCACTTTAAATGAAATTAGCACTAGGACAGATGGCTGTAGCCTATGGGGAGCAGCCTGTCCAGGCCCCTTTTTAGGCAGCTATCCCAAATTCACAGGTAGCTGGGGCTGTACGATGTCCTTACAGTTCCTGTTGTGCAGTGGTGAAACGGTTTTCAGTTCAGAGGCAGCATCCGAGCAGAGGATATGATCTGTGGATCTTCAGGTGTGCTGCTGTTGTGCTGTGTATGTCCTCAGTGGCACACACAGTCACGAGTGACTGAGGCTGGAAAAACCCTCTGAGCTCCTCCAGACCTGCTGGACCCAGACCTCCAGCTCCTCCTGAAACTAACATCACCCCAGGGCACTCAGGGCCACAGCCAGGCTGCCCTTCAACACCTCCAGACACCTCCAGTGGGACTCCCCCACTGCCCTGGGCAGTCCAGTCCAGGCTCTGAGCACCCTTTCCAGGAGGAAGGGCTTCCTGACATCCAACCTAACCCTCCTCTGGCAGCTCCAGGCCCTGCCCTCTCATCCTGGCACTGGGTGCCTGGGAGAGGAGCCTGACCCCCACCTGACTGCAACCACCCTGCAGGGAAATGGAAGGAGGGAGAAGGTCCCCCCTGAGTCTCCTCTTCTGCAGGCACAACCCCCCCAGCTCCCTCAGCCTCTCCTCATCAGCTTCTCCCTCCAGTCTCTTCCCCATCCTNTGGCCTTTGGTGCCACCTGGGCACCCTGCTGGCTCCTGTTCAGCCGGCTGTCACCCAGTGCAGCCAGGTCCCTCTGTGCCAGGCTGCTCTCCAGCCGCTCAGCCCCCGGTCTGCAGCTGCAGGGGGTTCTGGTGGCCACAGTGCAAGGTCATTCCCTGTGCTGAGGGAATTCTGCTCGTTCGGATGGCAGGTGTGAAATGATTCCCGGCCCTAGCGCTGCCTCTGCTGCTTTGCTGGGGAGGTTTGGGGCGAGAACACGCAGTTCACTACAAATATAGCAGCCGTGTCATTTACAGCACACGCGTGCGCTCGGGCCTGACTGCACCCACAGCGCTCCTATTCTTAGCGCAGCCAGCACGGCGTGTGTCTTCCATCGGGGTTTTGTGCTGAGGGCAACCAAGTACAGGGTGTGCACATGACTGATGGGACTAGACAGCCCTGCTGCCGCCTGCTTTTCCCTCGGGTGACTTTGGAGCCGGCCGGTGGCGAGCACACGCGTGTTTGGGAGTGAGCTGGACCGTGCGGTAAAGGAGCGTGGGGTTGCTGGGGATAAGTGGGACTCCTAGGATGCTTTAAAGCGGCTAGTAAGAGCTCTCGGTAAGTGGTTTGTGGTAGGAGGTTGTAGCACTGATAAAGTACCGCTGGAAAAGCCCATCCTCTCCCTCCCCCATCCAGCTCAGCCCTGCCTCTGTGTTCGAGACCGCAGCAGACAGGCAGGGGGACGGCGGGAGGGATGAGCATCCGTCGCTTAGGGCTCGGATTAGGAAGGGCTTTATTGCTAATACCCAGAGCTGCAATTAGCACTGGGCTTGGGGAGCGAGCGGGGTGCGCGTGTTTCCTAGCTGCTGGGAGCGGGAGAAGGAATCCTCTTTCCTGGAGGTGCTTCAGGGGTTACCTGCAGCTTTACATCCACGTGCTGCGGCAGCAGACGCTGCTGCGCTGCGCATTGCCTTGCTCTGACGTGCTGGGCGCCGTGAGTCACAAGACTTGGTGTCTCAGACCCTTCATTTTCTTGTCGTCTGTTTTAATCTCTTGACCAAGGAGCTCTAATCGGTTTCTAGCTCAAGCAGAGGAGTTCTCAGTGTCTTGTTAGTGCTTAATGTTCAGCAAACAACCCAATCCCCTGGAGATCAGGAGTGACTGGGGGGTGTTACTGAAATCTCTCACGTGTGGCTTCTGAGTGAGCGCTCTTTCCATCCCCCTAGCATCCTGATGTCATTCCTGAGTAATTCCTTGGCCGTCTGATACTGCTGTGGGTTTTCTTTTCCCTTCCTGTATTACCCCGCTCTCTGAAACCCCTGGCTGTGATGGAGTGCAGCACAGAAGGTGACTCCTGACTGCTGACAAGTGGCATCGGTGTTCTCTCTCCAGTGCAGCTGCGGCCAAGCTGTCGGTGTGCTGCTGCTGCTGCTCCTCCACGTGAAGTGCTGCTGGGGTGACTTGCGGTGCAGGCTTGGAGTGTTTCTTGAAGCAGTGGCCCCACATGTGACCCTACAGCTGTAAAGGCTCAGTCTGGACCTGGTAGTCTCAATCGTGTTGCTGGTGGTCCGGGCAGTTGGTTGATCTCTAAGCAGCTTCTGAAGCAGAGCGACTTTGCTGAAGTAAACTCTTGTCTGCTGGGTTTCAAAACACTTCTGCTGCCTTAACAGATGGGGATGGCCAGGGTAGGAAGGTGCTGACTCAGTACCTGAGCTGAGCTGTCTGGATTCCATTTCGTTTGTGTAATGGTTGAAATCTGTTCTTACTGGCAGCCCAGCCGTGCAGGAGCACCGTGCTTGGCTATTTCAGTCTCCTGCTGCTCAGAGCAGCTTACCTCTGTAGGCTCCCGCACTGGGGACTTGCTTCGCTCACACTTGTCTCTGCTCCTCTTGCGCAGGAAGGATACATGACCTGCTGAAAGGAGACAACAATGCTATGCTGGGGATACTCGTCTTTTGGACAGCCTGGCATCGGCAGCAACCTCCAGGTCATCATTCCCGAGCCGCGGGTGTATGGATTTGTCCACAACAGGAACGTCAAAGAGGTGGCATGTGGAGGAAACCACTCTGTGTTCCTGCTGGAGGATGGGGAGGTGTATACGTGTGGCTTGAACACCAAAGGCCAGCTGGGCCACAACTGTGAGGGCAGTAAGCCAGGTAAGGCTGCTTTCTGCACAGCTTCAGGCTGTTGGGCTAATGAGGTTATGGGGGCTGTGTTGTGTCCACTGCTGTGGAGCTGGGGCTGCTTACAGAGCTGAAACCACCTGTGTAATTACACAGCACCTTCAGCTGTGGCTCTGGAGAGCTAAGGCTGAGCTGCACGGGCAGGCAGGTCTGCTCAGTCTGGGAAATGCATGCGAGGAAAGGTGAGTGCTGATGGTTTGGGCAGGATGGAAGAGCTGGCACGGTGCTGCCCTTTTCCATGAGGAAAGAGAGAGCTGTGAGTCACAGGTGTCTTCTGCTTTGTCTTTCCAAGCAGCTCTGTGTCCTTGTGCCCAACTGTTGTTCTGGTTTTGCTGGGAACTCTGTCGTTTGCATCAAAAGCAGGAGACCCGCGAGTGTGGTTGTGGAGTTGGGTGTGCCCAAGAGGGCTTGAGCTTTGTTTTCCTGTCTTGAGGATCTCTGGTTGTCTCGTGCCTTCATCCCTTGACACCCTGTTCATCTGGAAGGCCATTGCAGCACTGCTCCTCAGATTAAGAGCATGTTTTCTTCACCGTGTGTCAGCTGGGCGTGCAGAGCTGTGGCTGCTTCACACACCTCTGCTGCTGCTCCTTCCCAGGGTGAACGAGTGGTTTAGCTGTTTATTGTGATCTTGAGAGACTCTGAAGCCTTTCTCGTCACCTGCCTTTTGAACACTGACCTTGCAGTCCCCTTCCACCGACCGCTTGGGTTTGGCCTGTGTTACAGGTGCGGGTGTGTGTTTGCAATCCCTCTGTGGGTAGTTAGAGCACCAGGACATCTTTCCTTGAACCACAGCCTGCTCTCTCCAGGGCTTGGGCCTTCTGTTACGGCACCACAGGGAGATAAGTACAGCATAGCCCCAGCTCCCCATGTCCTTCATGCAAAGCTGCCCTGACTGCTTCCACTGCTCCCTTTTGGTTGTGTTTTTAGCGTCTCTTTCACAACGAGGTGGTAGATGTGGGATGCTGGGTGTCTGTGATGCTGGATTGTAGGAGCTGATCTGTGAGAGAAGAGTCTGTGCTTCTGAGCTGACTGTGCCTCTGCCTCTCTTGCTTTTCCTGCGGGTGGTTTCCAGACAGTTAATCAGAGGCTGAGATGGTCGAGATGGCTCCAGTCCTCCGTGCGTAACCACTGCTCGCGTTCTGAGGACCTGTCAGTTTAGGCCCTGGGATTGGTGAGATGCTTGGTGGAAGGAAGCCAAGCCTGGTGAATGTTTCCCCCAGCCTTGGGAGGATGCTTCATCCTGCAAACTGCCTAACGACAGCTGCACGGTTCTGGTGCAGGAGCCCCTGCAAAGACTTGTGGTCTGAGAATAAAACACACGTGGCAAAGGGAGGCTTCACAGCCCGTTAGAGCAGAGCAGCAGAGGGGATCTTAGGGACTCTGAAGCGCAGACCTCTCATAACTAGGGTGACCTGCCTTCAGCTAGGGCTGCAGGAGAGGGGTGCTCTGAGGTTTAGAAATAGAAGTTCTCTGGGTTCTATCCCAGCTGTCCTACTCCTTTCACAAGGGGACTGTCACTGACACAACTCCCAGTTGTCCTGTGATGTTTCCTTTATTCTGGAAAAGCTGCTGCGCTGCCTGTGACAACTGCAGGGAAAGCAGGTTTCTCTGCTGACACAGCACCACCAGCTCTGCTTGCAGTGGGGTTTCTGCTGGCTGGGGCAGGCGGGTGGGTTGTGCTGTAGAGCAAGGAACTGCTTAACTACTTAGCTTCTGTTGGAACAGTCGCATCAGTCACTGTGAAAACAGTAAACTGGAGGAGAGTCCCGTCCCACACACAGCTTTGTGTGGGTCTGCTTTGGCTTGAGGTGGATTTTGTAATCTCCTTTGTGAACAGAAGGATCCGATCCTTCCCTTTCACCCACACCTCCCTCCAGTGAGGTAAGCGTGACCTTGCACCTCGGTCACAGAAAGGCTTGCCACACTCATGGTTCTCATCCTTTGTGGCTCTTGTTCTTTATTGGTGAAGCCTTGTCTGCAAGGAGGTGAAGACAGGGCCATGAGCTGATGAAGGGGGAGGAGGAAGCCTGTCAGGAGGTGTCTGAGGTAGGGAGCTGGAGAAGAGCCTGGACCTGGCAGTCTTACAGCCGCATCAGTACAACCTCTGTTGGGCAGGGCAGTGTGGGCTGAGGCCTTTGGTTCTACTGCTTAGGGCTTGATTCTGCCTGGGTACTGAAAGCCACTGGGGAGAGCCTGACCTCTGCTCTGCTCTGGAAGTGAGCCACATCCTCTGTTCTAGGACACTGGAACACCGTGCTGATTTCCCCTCCACGATGGCCCTCTTGAGCGTCCCTGGGCTTCAGAAATGCTTGCGGTGGCCAAGTCGTGTTGTTGAGTGTCTCGGCTGTGTTTGAGCGTAGCAGCAAGACCAGAAAATATACAGGGGGCCTTGATCTTTTGGGGAGGTGTGGTACCCGCATGGATGAGAGCAGCAGACAGAGAGTGCAGCTGTTGTTCAGGGGGGATGTGGTTTCCCTGTGGGGTTTTCTCTTGCAGAGCTCGGTGCTTCCCACACCCTGGTGTGTGGTGCTGGTGTGCAGCCTCGGCGCAAGCCGCAACAGGCATTAATGCCTGCTCAGCAGAGCTGGGCAGGGAGGAGGAAGGTGCCAGCAGCAGGACGGTGAGGCTGCTGTGCAGGGCGGCTCTAGCTGTCTACATGCTGTGTGTGTCGTACGCCTGGCCGTGCCAGGCTGCAGTAGTCACAGGGGTGTGTTCCTGAACGTGTCCAGCAGCACCTTCCTTCTCCCTGCGAACCTCTCTGGTTCTGCTGACAGAGCACAGCCTGTGGAGCTGCCGAGAGTGAAGCCACAGGAGCGGTTGTAGCTGCCTGGGTCAGATTGTGTGTTCTAAAGCAGCAGGCAGCTTGGGGAAGGCTCTGTCCTGCTTAGAGTGGTTTCTAGAGACTGGTTTCTTCAGCGCAGCCCCAGAGTACAGGTGCTGTCTGTGGAAGCTGTCACCGTGACACCTGGACGGTGCAGAGGGAAACCACAGGCTCATTCCTTGGGGCTTGAAAGGAGAGAAGAGGCAGAGAACCCCTCACAGTCAACATTGTTTTCCTCTCCCCAGTTACCAGCTTCCAAGTGGCAGAATCACAGCTGCACAGGGAAGATGTTTCCTGGAGAAGCTGGTGAGTGTACTCGGAGTGCTAGTGCTGGTGCAAGCTTCGAGTAGCTCAGATTAGTGGAGCTACGTTGACAAAGAAGTCTCCAGAAGGGGAGGAAGCACTCTTGATGTACTTCTGTGTTGTTCTGGTTGGAAGCCTTTCAGTTCCTGCCCTTTGTCTCTCTTTCCAGTTTCACTTGGATCCTCAGCTTTTAGGAGAGGCTCCTAGCTGAGAGAGTGGCCGGGCACTGGACCAGGCTGCCCAGGGGAGGGATGGAGTCCCCATCCCTGGAGGGGTTTAAAAACCGAGTAGCTGGAGCCCTTGAGGTCATGGTCTAGGGCTTGGGGAGCTGTTGGGATGAGGACTGATCCTGGAGCTCCTTTCCAGCCATGAGGATTCCAGTAACTAATAACTGACTTCCAAGTACTGGTGCTGTTGGGAGGCAGCTGGTGGCTTCAGGAAGAAGTGTTTAGGTCAGTGTGTACTTCTTGGAATCCAGGCTTTCGTTTGGGGGGGGGGGTTAAGTCTGAGGACATGTTGAAACACTGCATTGCATAACCCCTTCAGCACTTCCCTTTGCTGTCAGGAAGGCTGCTCTGCTCAGCCTCGTGTGCGAGTGTCCGTTGAGCTCCGTTTGACTGCATGTAGTCATCAGCTGCTGCTGTCGACACTAGGAGCAAACCTCACCCTTTGCATCCTTCTCTGGTGTGATGAGGTGCCTGTGTTCTGAGGAGCTGATGGTGTTGTGAGGAGCTGGAAGTTACAGGTCTACAAACCACTGACACGCCCTGCATTTCGATCTGAGGAGATGCGGGGGGTCACCTCTTGGTAGCACTGACCGTCTTGGTGGGGAGATGGTGCAGTGGTGGCTTGGCAAGTCTGATGGTGGACTGGAGCCTTGCTGGATGGCCTGGGCAGCCTGTGTCCCCCCTCTGATGCCAAATTAAACCGAAGGTGGTGTCTGTGGAGAACGAAGTGATGGCTCTGGATCCTTAAGCCTGTTTCCTGAGTGTCCTGGTGTGTGTGAGTTCTCCTGAGACCTCCTCTCCAGGTCTGGTACTGCTGTGTGGTCCGTCCTGCCTGCTGCAGGTCCTGATGCTCACCTTTGGCCACCAGAGTCTTCTGTCACCTCCTCAGGATGCCCGATGGCTCAGGAGCAACTCCCAGCAGTCATTCCACAGCGGATGATGGTGTCCTTGGAGCATGCTCGCCCAGGAAAGGCTGACAGTGTGCAGGGACCGCTGGAGGCAGAGCAGGCTGCTGAGATGGACCAGCTCTAAGAGTTTAAGACCCCTGACCAGTGGCCACTCCCAGTGCTCCCCAGTTAATAAGCTTAAAGCAAGCCATGAGCTAGTGGATTAAAGGGGCTTCCTGTGAGGATGAGGATGGTTTCACACCTCTCATCTCTTAGCTGTGGGATCCTCTCTAGCAGAAGCTTTAGTTTCAGACCTTCAGGTCCCAGTGCTTGCCTGAGCTCTGCTGGTCTGTTGGGCACAGGGACTGAGGCAGAGACAGTAGCCACATGTGCTGTTGAAGTGCCTTCTCTGTTGCTTGTGACTACCCTCGACCAGCCTGTGCGGGTGCTGGTCGGTGGAGCTCGCGGGCAGCGCTGTGGTCGGGTGTTTATGGGCCCACAGGTGTAACTGGAGTTCCTGTCCTCAGGACCTCTCTGCACCTTTGCAGTAGGACTGGGTGAAATTGGTCCTGCTGGATGAAGGGTGGTGGTGGTGGCAGCAGCACGGTGCTCTGTTGAATGCTCCTGTGAATCACTGTCACCTTGCTCTTCCATAACATCCATTGGAAGGGGTTCTCCTTTCCTTGTACCCGGACCCAGAGGACAAGCCCTCCTCGGGGTGCCTGCCTCCTCAGTTGACCGAGTGCACTCGGTGGGGTCGCTGTGCAGCTTTTGCTGTCAGTGTGCCCCTGGTTTCCTCCTGCCCTTGATATCGGGTGTGGTGGCCATGGGCTGACAGGTAACTGCACCCTCCTCTCACAGGGCAGGTGAGTGGGGCTCACGGTTGAGGGTTCTCTTCACCCACCCGAACTGTTTGTATGTATTCAGTAAAGATAAAAAGAAAAGCAGCTCTGCTCCTGCCTGGCTGGTGGGGGGAGTTTCTCCATCAGCCACGTGGCACTCGCAGGGCTTTGTGGTGAACAGGGTGTCCTGTCCTCTTATTGAGACCTGGGTGCAGTGGATCAGGTGTGCTGGCTGGTTCTGTGAGAGTGGCTGCCCAGCGAGATGGAGTAAGGCAGTGCAGGTCCTCTAGAGGATCGAGTGAGGTTTACCACTCTCTCCAGCTACCTGAAAGGATGCTGTGGAGAGGTTGGTGCTGGTCTCTCCTCACAGGTCATTAGCGACAGAACCAGAGGGGAGGGCTTCAAGCTGCAACAGGGGAGGGTTAGACTGGACACCAGGAGAAAGCTCTTCATGGAAAGAGTGGTCAAACCCTGGAACAGGCAGCCCAGGGAGGAGGTTGAGTCCCCATCCCTGGCTGTGTTCAAGAGTCACTGAGCTATGGTGTTAGGGGATAGAGTTTAGGGGTGAACCTGTAAACAGTTGGACTCGATGATCCAAAGGTCAGTTCTAACCGGAATGAGTCTGTGATTCTTGTTCATCTCTTATTCCTTCACAGAGCCCTTCTGCCTTGCTTTGTCTCCTGCGATGCTCACTGAAGGGTGCGGGACAGTGGCAGGGTGACACTCAGACGTGTTCTGAGCTCGGTGAGGGGGTGTTGTAGCACTTGCTGTCACACACCAAGCAGTAAAGCAAGGTGGGGATGAGTAGATGAAGTCTGTGAATGACTCGCCCTCACTGGACTCAAGAGCTGACAACATCAAGACTGAGAGAGACTGTCTGGGAAGCCTTGGTCTTAAATAACCTGCTGGGTTCCCCCCATCTGTGGGGCTGTGTACACTCGGTGTATGATGACCCTGCCTCTCTCCTGCGGTTGGCAGACCAGCAGCAGCTACCTGTCTTCAGTAAAACCCTGTGCTTTTATCTTGTAGGAATCGTTTCAAAGCTGACCTGGGAAGCAGAGTCCCCGTCTGAGTGGTGCTGCTGCGTGGGGATTTGCCCGGTCCTGGTGTCTGGCTGTCACTGAGATCAATTTCTGTTTCCTTCAGAGCAAATCGGAGCCCTGGCTGGCCAGCACATCGTGCACGTAGCCTGTGGAGAGTCTCACAGCGTGGCGCTCAGCGACCAGGGCCAGCTCTTCTCCTGGGGGGCTGGCAGTGATGGGCAGCTGGGCCTCACCACTATAGAGGATGCAGTGACAGTACCGAGGTAACTCTGGAACAGGTTCAGTTCTGCTGAGAGCAGCTTTGTGGAGCAGATGCTTCACGGGTTGCTCATGCTCCAACCTGGAGTCAGTGCAGGGGTTGCTCTTTTCTTAGAGGGGCACTAATCTGTTCCTTGTCATCTAGGGAGGGTGAGAGTGGTTCCTCTTTTGTACTGGGGCTCGGACAGGTCTTCTGTCCGTGGGTGCTTGGGGCAGGCAGAGAAAATCACAACACACTCTGCTTCCTCGCTGCAAAATGCTGCTGCATCCTGGGCAGAGCAAGGAGGGAGAGCCCAAACCCAGAAACATTGCATGTGACACCCATCTCTGTTCCCTGACCTCAGAGGGACTCTGAGACAGGAGATACCTTCCAAAATGGGGAGGAGAAAAAGGGCTGCCTCAAGTGAAAGGCTCCGTGGGAGGACAGTCCCTTCCTCTGCAGTGGGGGAGTCCCTGTGTCTGGAGGTGTTGAAGGACAGCCTGGCTGTGGCCCTGAGTGCCCTGGGGTGGCTGCTGGGGTGATGTTAAGTGCTGGGCTGGCTGAGCTCAGAGAGCTTTGCCAGCCTCAGTCATTGTGGGGTTCTCTGAGAGCACCGGGGAGGTTTTGGTGCTGTAGCTCTCAGGAGCTGCTGCACCCCAGCAGTGTGAAAAAGGCTAATGCCTAGCGAGAGAGGCACTGAGGCCCAGCTGCTGCCATCATTTCCACATGGCTGGGTTCAGCATTATAGCAGGTCATGAAGCCTGAGTTAGCAGCCAGGTGTGTAGAGATCTCCATGTGTGGAGCTCTGCCACCATGGAGAACCTGTCCCTCAGCCTCCAAACCACAGGCTGTGTGGCTGGATGGAATGATTCTCAGGTGGAAATCAGACTTCCAGCCTGAGGTGACTGTGTGTGTGCGGACAGGAGCTCTAAACAGCGCTGTTGTTGTCTTCAGGCTGATCAAGAAGCTGAACCAACAGACAATACTGCAGGTGTCCTGCGGGAACTGGCACTGCCTGGCTCTGGCAGCAGGTACCGTAACGCTCGCTGTTTGTTACCGGGGCTGGGGCTGTTCCTGTGCGCAGCGTCCAAGAGCCTGTGCTCCTGCCTGAGAAGCCAAGGCCAGCCCTGCCCCAGTCGCTTTCACACCAGGGAGGAGGCTATTAACCATCAGGTGCCATGAATACTGAAGAAGAGCTTTGGCACCTGCTGCCTCCCAGGCGAACCGAAGCAGGAGCCCTTCACAGCTGCTGTAGGGAAACGAGAGGCACTGATTCTGCGGAGAGGGTGGCCTTGGCTGTTGACACAGGCTGTTCCCGTTACGCTGCCACAGCAGTCTGCAGGCTGCATGTTAGCTTTATTTCCCCGGTGCCTTCCGACTCTGCTCTTGTTTTAAAACACATCTTGTTTTAGTGAAGGATGTGTTGCTTAGTCTTTCCATGATGAAGCTTGGGTGGCTGTGAGAACCCCCAGCAGCAGTTCTTGCTCATTTGGATGTCTCCTTTTCTGTTGCCTAGCATTTACCTGCTGTTCTCCTTCTCCCTTCCTTTCAGATGGCCAGTTCTTCACGTGGGGGCAGAACAGCTATGGCCAGCTGGGCTTGGGCAAAGAGTGCCCCTCCCAAGCCAGTCCACAACGCGTGAAGTCACTGGATGGGATCCCTTTGGCTCAGGTGGTTGCAGGTGGTGCCCACAGTTTTGCCCTCTCGCTCTCGGGAGCCGTGTTTGGCTGGGGGAAGAACAGCTCTGGACAGCTGGGACTGAGCGATGAACGAGGTACTGGAATGATCCTCCTGGGCAGAAGAGGAGTGGACTCCTTTGGTCTGCTGTTAACTTTTGCATCGACAGTGTAATTTCAGCGAGCAATGTGTGACTTTCCACAGCCCCTCTTGGGAGCAGAGGCAGAGGAACAGTCTCTGGTGGACTGTGCAGATACTTCAGGTTTAGTAGGACTAGAAACATTCCCCCTGCCTTCTTTCTATCCTTAAAAAGACCTTCAGGATCAGAGTCCAACCATTAACCCGGCTGTCCCAGGGCCTCCTCTAAACCCTGTCCCTGAGCTCCAGATCTCCATGACTTTTAAACACACAGAGGGATGGAGAATCAGCCCCCTCCCTGGGCAGCCTGTTCCGAGGCCTGGTGACCCTTTCAGTAAAGATGGTTTTCACTAATGTCCAACCTGACCCTCTGCTGGTGCAACTTGAGGCTGTTTCCTCTTGTTCTATCACTTCTTGCTGATGAGACCAGCCCTGATCTCTCTGCAGCCTCCTACCCTCCAGACTGAGCAGCCCCAGCTCCCCCAGCTGCTCCTCACCAGGTTCGTTCTCCAGACCCTTTGCCTACCTCGTTGCCCTTGTCTGGACGCACTGCAGCCCCTCAGTACTGAGGTGCCCAAAACTGACCCCAGTATTTGTGTGTGGCCTCCCTGGTGCCATTCGCTTCCCTGCTCCTGCTGGCCACGCTATCTCTCATTCAAACCAGGGTGGCGCTGGCCTTCTTGGCCACCTGAGCATACTGCTGCCTCATGTTTAGCCCATGATCAGTCGAGTCTTTCTGCCCAGCAGAAAAGGTCTGAGGCAAGGTTTAGGACAAAAGCGTTGGCAGTTGTTGGTGAGGAGTGGGGCTGGGTGGAGAGCGGCTGTAGCTACCCTGCTCTCATCACCCCTGCCTAACTGCCAGCGCACGCTGAGTCTGTCCAGGGTTCTCAGTGCTGGCATTCCTGCTCTGGATGAGCCAGGATAAACCTGTGAAGAACTGGAGATGGAAGGCAGCAGGGAAGTGCTGGACACGGGTGTTTTCCCCCAGCTGGTGCAGCTGCCGTCGCGCACACACAGATGCTTCCGAAAGCGGAGCTGCCGGTGCTTTCCAAAGACACTGAGGCTGTGTTTATGAAACAGCTCCTTCCTTTTCTCTTCCTTCCCTGCAGACCGAGAATCCCCCTGCCACGTGAAGCTGTTGCGGTCTCAGAAGGTTGTCTACATCAGCTGTGGAGAGGAGCACACAGCGGTTCTCACGAAGGTAAAGCTGCCAGGCTGGAGCCCTGGCTGCTGTCACTGCTGTCTGGTCTCCTGGGTGGTGGTAGAAAAGAACAGATGGGCAGAACTGTTCCATCTGACCCCAGGAGAAGAAACCAAGTGAAGATGGAATCGTATTATAACACTGAGTGGCTTTCCAGTCACTGAAGGGGGCTACAGGAAAGCTGGGGAGGGGCTGTTCCCAAGAGCTTGGAGTACTAGGAGCAGGGGGAATGGTTTCCAGCTGGAAGAGGGGAGGTCTAGACTGGAAGTCAGAAGGAAGCTCTTCACCAGGAGGGTGCTGAGGCACTAGAACAGGTTGCTCAGGGAGGTTGTGGCTGCCTCGTCTCCTCCCTGGCAGTGTTCAAGGCCAGATTGGCTGGGGCTGTGAGCACCCTGGTCTAGTGAGGGGGTGTCCCTGCTCGTGGCAGGAGGTTGGAACTAGATGAGCTTGAAGGTCCCTTCCAACCTGACCCACTCCATGGGTCTGGAGATTGACTGCCAGCGTGATCCGCTGTCGCTTGGGAAGGCAGCGATGCCAGCGGCGTGATACTCTGAATTGCTCAAAGGAATCTGCTCTGAGCACAAAAGGAAGGAGCCACCGCATCCAGAGGCCGGTGGCAGTGCTTGGTGGAAGGGTGATGATGCTGTGCGTCAGGGGAAACCGGGACCCAAGACAAGGGGGAGTTTAAGCAAAGCATTGCAGTCTCACAGCTCTTACTAGAGCTCTCCAGGTCCAGACCTGCTGCTCCCAGCGCTGTCTGGGGGACAGAGGACAGGGCTCGGGGTTACAAGACCACTGCTTGGTTCCTGCCTTGCCTCTGCCTTTTCTTGGGTGTCGCTGCCTGTTTTGAGTGCTTCAGTGTTCTCCCCTGAAATGAGTTAAGCTCCTTGGGATTCCTGGGGGGGAGCTCTGCTGGGGAGGGTTAGCTCTTGGGGGCTGTTCCTCAGAGAGGTCACGGTGGGTTTGGTCAGAGCTGGCAGGGCTGTGTGTAACCTGTGGTGGAAGTGGATGCTGCTTGACCCTGCCTGGGATTTCACACCCCTCTGGTGATGGTGGGGAGAAGCTCCGTTAGTGCAGACAGTGCCTGCAGGGAGCCCTTAGTCCTTGACGGGTGCTGAGGTGATTTGGTCAGAAGCTGCATGAGCAGCGCCCGAGTTTACTTTCCCAATCCTCTAGAGGTCACCGTGTGTCTCTACCTAGGCTGGGGCTCCGGCTGGAACTGGAGCCAGGGCTGCTGCCGAGTTACGGGTCCCTAAACGCAGACTGTGCTGTTTGGTTTGCTAACAGAGTGGAGGGGTGTTCACGTTCGGTGCAGGTTCCTGCGGGCAGCTGGGTCACGACTCCATGAACGACGAAGTGAACCCCCGAAGAGTTCTGGAGCTGATGGGTAGCGAAGTGTCCCAGATCGCCTGTGGCAGGTGAGTCCTGCGAGCAGGCAGAAACTCTACGTGCTGGGAGTAAAGAGGGAGGGGAAGCATTGCCCCCTGTGTGTCAAAACCAAGTTAGCTTCGTTTTTACTTCACAGGAAGAGTTTAAAACCCTCTGAAGGAGGTTGGTGGTTAATTGGGGTTGTGACCTGGTGAAAGGTACCCTTCTATCTGACTAATTCAATGCTTTAGGGCAGCAGCACCTGTGGCCACAGGTTTCCAGGGTTAGTAACACTCGTGCTCTGCCCCTGCATCTCGTATGCACGGGCTCAGCCAGTGACTGAGCTAATTCCACACTGCCCCTGCGCTGCCTCAAGCTGCTGTCACTTGTACCCAGTGCCCTTCATCCCACTACCTGCTGTCATCCATCAGGTGGCAATAGAGGAACGTGGGTGCTGCTGTAAAGATGCTGCCCTGCCTCAGCTCTCGAAAAGACCGGGAATAGGTTCTAATCTCTGTGTTTCCTTTCGTGTTTTTCGTTTTAATTGTGAAACAAGGCCCAGACTCTGTACCCATCTCTGTTACAGACATCATACTTTAGCCTTTGTGCCTTCTTCTGGAATGATCTATGCATTCGGCTGTGGGACCAGAGGCCAGCTGGGCACGGGACACACGTGCAATGTGAAGTGTCCCTCTCCTGTCAAGGGTCACTGGGCAGCTCACAATGGGCAGCTCTCAGGGAAACCTGGTACGTCCTGCACGTGGAGCTGCAGAGGGACAGCGCTAGCTTCTCTTCTCCCGTGGCTGTCTAAAGACACCTTGATGTCACTGTCCTGCCAAAGCCCTTGAAATAGCATGAGAAACTCATTCTCCTGCCCCAAATGCTGTACAGGATTTGCTAGGAGACCTCCTGCCCTCCCTGCTAACACGTGCCTTTCCCTCTTCACTGCTGAGCTCAGCACTTAATGATGCTGACCCTTCAGAGTGTGCTAGTTCTGATGTCCAAAGGCCTTGCTTTCTCTATAAAACTCCCACTGCAGTTTCAGAAGGACTGCTCTTCCCTAGTGCCTACCCCCCTGTATCGCTCAGAGCGCTGCAGTGCTTGAGTCCCAGTGCTTCCAGCCTGGCCCCGGGTGCTCCTTGGGGTGTAAAACCCGACATCTAGCGCACGTGGAGGAGGAGGAGCACTGGGAAGTTGCAGTCACCAGCCTCTGATGGAACTGTCTCTCTCTTCCTCAGATGCCTGTAAATACCACATCGTTAAGCATATCTTCTCTGGAGGAGACCAGACCTTTGTGCTTTGCTCCGAATATGAGGTACGACCAAATGGAGTAGCGGTCTCAGACCCCAGCCCTCACAGTGCCTCTGGGTTTGCTGACGTCTCCTGAGCATGAGGTGTTGCTCTGGAGTCTCACATAGCTCTCCAACAGTGGCAGGAGATACAGGTTACAACCAGGCTGGAGGCTGCTGCCTCTAGAGACACAAAGAGCTGCTGGGGACAGTGATTCCAGCTTTATTGTCAGCGGGGGGGATCCTGTCTCCTTTCAGATTGGAAACGAGGGACTGTGTTCCTCCTGAGACAGCAGGCTCTGCGTGATCAGAGTGCAGGGCTGTAGCTCACTGATGTTGGGGCTCAGGTAATGCCAGACAGAGGGCTGAATTGCTGATTCTTTCTTTCAAGAAGTGTTTGGCAGACACTCGCAGGGTGTGAAAGCTGGTCTGGAGTGAGCGTACTCGGGCTGCAGGTTCTGCTGCCTTGGGTAGCTTTAAGGCAGGCTTTATTTCATGTTTCCCCTCTGGAAAACGTACTGGGTGATGGTGTTCTCCGTAGCTTTCCAGTCCTTTTGGACTGAATCGCAGCCCAGAAGGCCAGTCCCGTCCTGGGCTGCATGAAAAGAACTGTGGCCAGCAGATGAAGAGAGGTGATTTCTGCCCTGGTGAGACCTCACCTGGAGTCCTGTGTCCAGTTCTGGAGCCCCCAGCACAAGAAAGATGCAGACAGATTGGAGCGTGTCCAGAGGAGGTCACCATGATGCTCAGGGGATGGAGCGTCTGTCCTGTGAGGACAGGCTGAGAGAGCTGGGGCTGTTCAGCCTAGACAAGAGAAGGCCCTAGGGGCACCATCTTTTGACCTTCCAGTCCCTGAGAGGGGCTCGAGGAAGGCAGGGGAAGGTCTACTCTAAAGGGATTGTATGGATAGGACAAGGAGCTCTGGGTTCCAGCTGGGAAAGGAGAGAGTGTGGCTGGAGAGGAGAAAAAAGCTCTTCACTGTGAGGGGGTTGATGGCTGCAATGGGCTGCCTGGGGAGGCGGTGGGGGCCCCATCCCTGGAGTCACTGAGGGTCAGGCTTGAGGAGGCTCTGAGCAACCCGCCCTAGGGAGAGGTGTCCCTGCCTGTGTAGGGAGGTCGGACTGGATGGCCCCTGGAGGTCCCTTCCAGCCCGGAACACTCGAGGGCTCTGTGCCTTGTAAAGCCCTGCCTTCCCGACCGAACTCGCTGAGAGGCCGCCCTGAGGAGGCCGTCGGTTCTGTGTGCAAACCAGAGTGTGGGTGCGGAGGAACTGTTGTACAAGCCTTGTTCTTTGCTGAACTCTGTATCTTCTCACAGAATTCCTTGCCTGCCGATGATTTCCGGACCATAAATGAAACACGTTACACCTGTTTAATAAATGATGAAACTATAGATGTCTGGAGGCAAAAGCTTTTAGAAAAGAACAGTTCTAATGCTGTCAAGTAGGTATTGTGGCACTGGACGAGCCTTTTCTTCAAGTTGTATTGAATCATTGTGTTGGCTTCCGTGCCACGCGTTCACCTGGAGCGAAGCAGCCTTCTCCAGGGTGGCTCCTGGCCTCTTCCCAGGGGAGGGCAGTTGCCAGTCACTAGGCTGCCAGGTTAGACCATCTGAGCAAAACCAGAAGACGTGGAGACTACCTTAGAACGTGGCAGGTGGTGGGTGGGGAGTGGAAGCTGTCCTGTGTTCTGGGCTTGGAGTTGCTGAAAGCAGCGAGGAGCGGTGAGCAGATGGGTTAGCTGCTGCCTCCCCCCCGTGTGAAGCACAGAGCAGGTGGGAAGGAGGCACTGCTAGCACCCCTCCTGTCAAAGAGGGGCAGTATGTGGTCCTGAGTGAACACACCCTCTGTGCCTCTGGAGGGCTGATGCTGACAGTGCCCATAGAGGGGGAAAGAGCTGAAGAGGGGCGCTGGGACACCCGTTTGTAACCTGTGCCCCTGTTCTCTCTTGTCTTCCCGCTGCCAACAGCCATGTTGTTCAGATACTGTCCTCAGCTGCCTGCTGGAATGGAAGCTTCCTGGAGAAGAAGTAAGTAGCAGCGTGGCTTTCCCTTGGGGCAGACTGGAGTCCCTTTCCTTCACGCACTGCTGCGCTGGGCTTTGATCTCTCTGGTCAGGCAGGAGACGGGGGCAGAGTGCCTGCTGAAGAGGTGGGTGGATGGAACCGGGTAAGGAAGGCAAATGGTCTGGAGGGCTGTGAGTGGCACAGAGCCCTTGGGGATCTCTCGGTTGCTGTGAGATGGCTGTCAGCCTCTTCAAAGCTATGCCCCTACCCCGCTCTTGTGAGGGAATAGCCTCTTACCCAGCTGAGTGAGCTGGTGTGTGGGGAGGTAGCTCTTGAGAAACACGCCTGGGGCAGCGTAGGAGCCCTTTGCCGTCAGGTGACATCAGTTGTGGAGGGTTTTGTGCTCCTGCTCACAGCAGCAGTGATTTCAAACGGGCGTAACCAGTAGTAGGTGCTGACAGGGGTGCAGTCTGTGCAGCTGAATCAAAGGCTGGGAAGGTGGCGTGGGCTGTGTCTGTAACGCTGGGGACATAGCACCGTAAGATGATGAGGAGAGAACCTTTCATCTACAGGGCTGGGCTTGATGATCTCAGAGGTCTTTTCCAGCCTCAGTGGTTCTGTGACTGAACACTGGAACAGGTTGCCCAGAGAGGTAGCCAAGGCCCCATCCCTGGGGATCTTCACGGGGAGAGGCTGGACAAGGCTCTGGGCAACCTGCTCTGGTGTTGGGGCTGTCCCTGCTCTCTGCAGGGGAGTTGGACTGGATGCCCTTTGGAGGTCCCTTCCAACCTGGACCACTCAGTCACGTTGTCTTACACCTTGCCCCTGCCTTTCTTGCTGGCTGTGACTGAACAGACGTCGCTGTGCGAGCAGTGCACGCGGGTTTTCAGCAGGCTGGGCAGCCTCCTGGAGCGAGGAGATTCCAACATCTGCTTTGTTTCCAGCGTGGTTGGCACTCAGAGGTCGTTCATCCCTCGCTGGCTGCTCTCAGGCCATGCCTGTGCCCAGCTAACGCTGTCTCTTGCCTAACCTCACGCCTGTCTGTCTGGGCTTCTTTCAAAGAATCGATGAACATTTTAAAACCAGCCCCAAGATCCCGGGGATCGATCTCAACTCCACCAGAGAGCTGTTTGAGAAGCTGATGAACTCTCAGCACTCCGTTCTCCTAGACCAGGTACTGCTCTGCTGGGGTTTGGGGTGTTGAGAGGGGAAGAGGAGGCTTGGTCCCTCTGTAGCTTGTGAGTCACAGCAGCTTTTTGGGGTGAGAGCATTCGTGGCATCGATAGGTGCACCCGCAGTGCCCTGGGCTGATGCTGTTGTCCTCAGAGCGTGCCTGTAAGGCTTGTGCCTCAAACCATCCTGTCTCGGGCACTTAATACTCGAAGGGCAGCTGGAAGTGATGCTGCGTTACCTATCGGTAACGACGAGGTGTTCGTTTATGGCCTGTGAGGAGGTGAGAGCTTTACGGTTGGATCACTCCCTGTAGCTGGGAGCCTTGCTCTGATGGAACAGCCGTTCCTGTGCCGGTTGGAGCTCTAACTTTTCTAGCTTTAATTGCCTCTGGCCTTGACTTGAAAACAGGGCTGTGACCTCGGTGAGAGGTGCTAACTAACCTGCAGCCAGCCCTGGTAAAGCCTGTCCCGGTGTTCATGCGTGTTAGCCCTGTCCTGGGGAGCATTTCATGGGGACCACGAGCACGAGCTGCTCTGTTTCATCAGTCCCTACGCTCGATCTACGTGGTAGCTGCCCCTGCACCCAGCATAAGGGGTCGTCTTGTGTTCTGTTTTCCTGTAGATACTGAAGAGCTTTGAAAGCTTTCTGATTCCTCAGCTCTCCAGCTCACCGCCGGATGTCGAGGCCATGAGGATCTATCTGATTCTCCCCGAATTCCCACCCTTCCAGGACTCCAAGTATTACATCACGCTGACGCTTCCTCTGGCGATGGCTATTCTGCGCCTGGACACCAACCCCAGCAAGGTTCTTGGTGAGGGGCTGCCATGCTGTGCCCATTTCCCCCAGGGTCTTCACGCAGGGTCGCCTTCAGGTTTTGCAGAGAGGCTGAGGTTGCTGAGGGTGTTTAGCCTGGAGAAGAGGAGACTCGGGGTGGTGGTGGGGGACCTTCTGCCTCCCTCCAGCTCCCTGCAGGGAGGCTGCAGTCAAGTGGGGGTCAGGCTCTTCTACCAGGCAATGAGAATGCGGGGCCAGAACCTGCCGGGGGAGGGTTAGGTTGGCTGTTAGGAAGCCCTTCCTCAGGGAAAGGGTGCTCAGAGCCTGGACTGCCCAGGGCAGTGGGGGAGTCCCTGTGTCTGGAGGTGTTGAAGGGCAGCCTGGCTGTGGCCCTGAGTGCCCTGCTCTGGCTGCTGGGATGATGTTAGGTGCTGGGTTGGGCTGGCTGGGCTCAGAGGGCTTTTCAGCCTCAGCCCCTCTGTTTTGGGTTTTGTAAAGGGTGTTTGTAGTTCTGCCTGCCAGAATCTAGTGCTGTGCTGTCCCTTGAGAAGCTGAACTGCTGCTTGGTTCTAACAGCTGACCTGGTGGTTTCTCAGGCTCCAGCTTCTGCTTTGCAGGTGGATTGACTCCAGCTAAGAAACTGATCGTCAGGGCCCATTTGGAGGGGAGACGTGGGGATGCTCTGTCCTTGGCAAGAGTGAAGTCAGCTGTGCTTCAGAGGCTGTGTTACCTTGAGGGCTGAAAAGCCTGGAGTTCAGGCTCTCACAGAGACATGGGCTGGGTAGTGTGGGTGGAAAGGGAAGAGCTTTTCAGTCGCTTCTACCTAGCTGGCTGCTCGTTTCCCTGTTGCTACGGGGAGGACAGAGACAGGCAGGTGTTTCTGACAGTCCTTAGGGGTGTCCCCTTACTTTCACCTGTAACCCCTCATGTTTAGAGGTTCCTGGGGCCTTTTAACTGAGGACTGACATGGATGCTCCTCTGCTTTCCAGATAACTGGTGGTCTCAGGTGTGCCCAAGGTATTTCCTCAGGCTGGTGGACCTCTATAAAGGAGCAGTGGTTTATCTCCTCAGTGGAAGGAAGACGCTGTTGATCCCAGTCCTGTTCAGTAGCTACATTACAGCTGCTCTCCGGCTCCTGGAGAAACTCCACAAGGTGAGAGGAGAGCCTGGGGGTGTGGTGGCTCAGGATGATGGCAGGCTGGAAGGGGCAGATTGCTCATGGCCCTGGCTTATGAGCTGGGTCATTGCCCACCAAGACACTGCATAGGGAAGGTGTTGGTAGCCTTCCTGACTACAAGTACTTGAAAACTGTGTTGCCCTGTCTCAAACACGAGGGGAAACTTACCCTGCAGCCCACTGCTGCTGAGCCCCCGGGCTGTGTGCACTGTGCCCTGCAGATACCTGCCCCTTAGTGCTTTCTGCTCCCACTGCAGTGGTGTTGGGTGAGAATGAGAGGAGCTAAAGCCAGAAAGAGTCTGACCTTGATTCCTCTTGCATTGTGCTGAGATAGAGGGGGCCCTGTGTTTTTACAAGAGCATCTGGGTCCTGTTGCTGCAAGCTGCTGTAATCAGTGTTGTGAAAGCAGGCCTGCAGTACTCTGTTTTAAAAGCCATCTGTTGCCTCCATTAGGTCAATCAGAAGGTTAAACACGTCGAATACGATAAGTTTTACATCCCCGAGATTTCCAGTTTGGTGGACATCCAGGAGGACTATCTCATGTGGTTCTTACACCAGGCTGGAATGGTGAGAGGTTTGCTGTGTAACCATGCAGTAGCTGTCTGTGCTCGCCTGTCGGGTTGCAGTCTCTGTTTCTAGTACCCCTGATGAGTGCAATATATCCAGTGTGGGAACATCTCTGTGTTAAGCCTCTCAGATTTGGCTACCTGGTGGCCTGACAAAGCTGCCTTTGTCATCAGACTGTGAGAAGAGCTGGAGCTATCAGTACTCAGCTGATGCTTGTGACGGTCTCTGGTTGTTGCTGTGAGTCCCCTGCAGCCCTCATGCTGGGGGATTCATTCAGTCCTGGATCCTTGTTGTTAATCAAGACCTCAGGAGCCAAGTCTGTATTCTGAAATGATGGGTTTTACCCTTTACTTCTGCTGTTCGGGCAGGTTTTGTGAATAAAGTAGCCAGTGATCTTAAAAAGTTCCTCTGTAAGAGGAGGCAGTGAGACCTCCTGGCTAGGGGGCTGAACCAAGACTCGAGAGATGTGGGTTCTATTCCTGGCTCTTCCAGTAACCTGCTGGGTGACCTTGGGTGAGACCCTCCGCCTCTTCTATTGCCTCACTGTCCTGTCTGTAAGAGAGGAGAGAACTAAGCTGAGGGCTGGCACATGCAGCGCAGGAGCCCCGTGAGCCAAGAGGTGGTTATAGCAAGGGAAGGGATCCTGAGTGAGGAGACGCTGCGGGGTGCTGCAGGAGTAAGACCTGGCTGCAGCGAGAAGTTGTGTGCTTTCCTAGACTTGCTGAGTGTTGCTGTGAGCCCCACTGCGTGGTGTGAACAGCTCTGCTCTGTGCTTGGTGAGCACCACAGTGCAGTACCGCTGCCGAGGAGCCGTTAGCACTGCAGCAGTGGCCCTCCTGTCATCCTGTGCCCTCACCTCTGCTCTTCTCCCTGGTTTCTGCCTCGGGGCAGGGGGAGGGTTCTTGTTTCCCTAACCTGAAGCCGCGCTACTGCGGGCTAAGGCAGGCTGCTGTGTGCAGTTAGTCCTCTCGCTACTGCTCGCTGTTCAGTGTGTGACTCTGACCTGCGTGCTTTCTCCACGAGGGAGCTGCCCTGCTTTTCTTTAAGAGGACAAGACCCTAAGTCAGTCCCAGAGGAGAGAGACTTCCCTGGGGTCATCTTTAAACTAGTCCATCAAATAAAACCCCAGGCACAAAGCCAAGATGCTCATGTTTGTCTTTTTCCTCCACAGAAAGTGAGACCCTCTATCATGCAGGTAAGGAAAGGCTTTTTCACTGCTCTTGCTCGGAAGTGCTGTGGAAGCTGTGGGTAAGAACCAACCTGCCTGCCTTCCTCACAGGATGCTGTGACGCTCTGTTCTTACCCTTTCATCTTCGATGCTCAGGCTAAGACCAAGATGCTGCAGACAGACGCAGAGCTACAGATGCAGGTAAACCCTCCTCTCTCTGCTTCCCAGCCCTGTTTCTTTTTCTCATAGAGGAAGTCTAAGCTGTGTGGGGAGAGTACTTGTCCGTGCGCTGTCAGTGATGTCTGAGAAGCAAGGAGCTGTCTGTCTGGAAGGGCAGAGGAGCCTTCAGACACATGGACCCCTGATGTTCAAGTGTGCCTGCTGCGGGAGTGGTGGGGTCGGAGGTGAGGGCTGAGCTTGCTGGCAGCAGCAGGCAGCAGCTGTAGGCAGCAGCTCACCCTGCTGAGGGCAGTTAATGAAGATGAAGATGCTCTGAGTGGACTTGGTGCTGACACCAGAAAACCCCCTTTGCTCTGGGGAAAGCAGCCTGGCAGCGAAGGAGGAGAGAAACACCGGGTATACGGTAGCTGTTTGCCTTCTGTAGGAAGAAGGTGCTGAGCTGGGTCTGTTCTCCACCCCTCTCCTGTTTGCAGGTTGCAATAAACGGTGCAAATCTGCAGAACGTCTTCATGCTCCTCACCCTGGAGCCTCTGCTGGCCAGAAGCCCTTTCCTGGTCCTTCACGTGCGCAGGAGTAACTTGGTTGGCGATGCTTTGCGGGAGCTGAGCATCCATTCAGACATCGACTTGAAAAAGCCTCTTAAGGTAAGCCTTCCCCACAGCTTTAGCACCCTCTGATCCAGCCGGCCTTTCTGCAGCCTTTCAGACACCGACAGGGGGGAGACAGTGTGTGTGGCACCAAGCAGCCCCTGCTATGCTCTGCTGCAGGAGCAGGGCCCCTCACAACGGGGGTGTTTCACCTGAGAGGTCGCTAGGGAACTCAGCAGCTGCTCTCCTGCTGCTGCCTCCGTGGCTGGGGAGGTCGGGGGGTGTTTGAGTGGCATCAGGAGCCAAGCATGTTTGGCCACCCCCTCTTCCCTCTCCCTCCCAGTGAGCAGAGCACTAAGAGGCTTATGGGCTGCACTGGGCTTGGGCACACCTGACGGCGTGGCTCCTGAGAGGGAAGACGCCTGATTCGCTCAGCCCCAGCTCTGCATCCTTGGTTCTGATGTGCTCTTTGCGCAGGTCATCTTTGACGGGGAGGAAGCTGTTGATGCTGGAGGAGTGACAAAGGAGTTCTTCCTCCTGTTGTTAAAAGAGCTGCTCAACCCCATCTATGGCATGTTCACCTACTACCCCGAGTCCAACCTGCTGTGGTTTTCAGACACGGTAAGCCCTTGCCCTCTGTGTGCAGACTGTCGTGGGAGTGGGAGCTGCTTGGCTTTGGGGCAGTGGGAATGGCAGCCTTTCCCTCCAGTCCCTTCCCCAGCCTCGTTGCTCCTCTGCACCCGCTCCAGCCTCTCACTCTCTCCTGAAGTGAGGGGCCCAGCACACATCAGCGCCTCGGTGGTGTGGGGACGCAGGTCCTGCAGCCCTGCTCCTGTAAGGAGGGCGGGAAAGGCAGGTGGGGTGGCAAGCAGCTGCTGCTCTCCTGTGGAAGTACAGGGCTGGGTTTCTGCCTCTGTCCCCGTGTGCTGCACTCCGTCAGGGAACTCGATCGAACCGGCACCTGATGGGTGCTCTGATTTTGTCCCAGTTGGAAAAGCAGGAGCTGGCTGCTCCATGCCCAGGGTGGGGGGCACAAGGGGCTGTGCGTTGCAGCAGGGGCAGGGTCTCATGGGGGGTTTCTCTGGGTGCTTTGGCAGTGTTTTGTAGAGCACAACTGGTTCCATCTGATCGGCATCGTGTGCGGGCTGGCCATCTACAACTTCACCGTGGTGGACCTTCACTTTCCTTTGGCTCTCTACAAAAAGCTCTTAAACGTCCAGCCCTGCCTGGAGGATTTGAAGGAGCTGTCTCCTACGGAGGGCAGGTATGAAGCACAGCGAGGGCAGCCTTGCTGGGCTGGAACCCCGTGCTGGACTGGGTAGGAGCCGTTGAGTAATGCACACGCACACAGGAGGTGTCTGAGCTCCTGGTGAGTCTGCAGTGTGATCCTAGCAGGATCTGGTGAGAGCACTCATGAGTTTCATACAAGGCCACCTGCTCAGGCTCTGTAACCTCATCACCCTCCTCCCCAGCCCCAGAAAGCAGAGACCAAGCACCAACACAGCCAGACGCCCACCATGCTCCCCTGAAAATGGCCCCGGGGCTGTCCCCCCGCAGCGGTGTGGGGGATCCCAGATCCCACCCTCAGCCTTTCCCGGGTTGGCAGACAGATCCAGCTCGTGGTGCAGCCCAGGGTGGGCTGTGTGGGCAGGGTATGAACTGGCCCATCCATCTCTGAAGCCGCAGAGATCTGACCTGCTCCTGTGCCAGAAGGAAGGAGTCGGGATGGAGTGGAGGAACAACTGTGTAAGGGTGCTTTGAATCTCTCCTGCCTGGTGTTGGTTCCCTCAGGCACTGAGAGGTTAAGATCCCACTGCTGTCTCTTGCCTCCCAGTTGCTCTCTGATTTGCCCTCACAGAGACAGCGGTACTGAGCAGTAGTGAGGTGAGAGGCCAGGAAGGCAGCAGCAGGACAGGAGAAGAGTGTTTTCTGCATGATGGGGATAAACCCCACGGCCCTCTGTTCCTCCACTCCCTCCGACTGCTCGTGGGGATCCTTCAGAGCTAGAGAGGGCATTCTGCTGCAAGGCCAGGATCCTGGCAGGGGATCTGTGTCGCTGTAGGGGTGAGCTCTGTTGACAGTGGGTATGGACCGGCATCCTCCTCTTAGCTCAGCAGCCCTCTGTTCAAGCTGCATTAAGTTCTTCCCCCCTCAGGTGACTCTGAGGTGCTCTGGCAATGCTGTTGCCCTGATTTCCCCCTGGAGAGCGTGGCTTCTTGAGTCTCTGACTCATTTTCTCTCTCGTTGCTCTCCCTGCCTGTTACCCAGGAGTCTGCAGCAGCTTTTAGATTACCCCGGGGAAGACGTCCAGGAGACTTTCTGCTTGAATTTCACGGTAAGACAGACACGTGGGGCACCTTCCTCCTCCGAGCTGCGAGCCCCTGGCTCTGCCGTGGCAGTGTTTGACCGGCCCCGTGGCAGTGGCTTTGCTTTACAGTCCTCTGCTCTAGCAGGCTGTGAGCGATGGGCTCATCCTGAGCCTGCTCGGGGCACTTGGCTCTGACCAGGGCACCGGGAAACTCTGCCACGCGCAGTGAAGGCAGTCCTTGCTGAGCCAGAGTCTTTCACAGCTCCCGAGTGACAGCGTGTTGAGTCTCTTGGGTAGAACCTACCTCTGCCTCTTGCACGTCAGAACCGGCGCCTCAGTTGCGTCTGCCTGCTTGGCAGGGGATCCATTCCCACTCTTCCGCGGTCTGTGGGTGCCCAGGGTGCCGTCCTAGGCCCGGCAGGCACAGGGGGCTGTGTGCTGCTGTTGCCATCTTGCAGCAGAGCGCAAACCTCTGAGCCCCCCTGTGGGAAGGGGAGCTGTTAGCAGGAAAGTACCCCAAATCCTTCCGAGTTTGTGTTTAGGCTGAAGAGCAGCTGAACAGCAGCCGATGTCGGTGCTGGAAGGCGCCGGGGCATCGTGGACAGAATCAAACCTGCTCTGCATAAACCCCTCAGGAGCCGGTCCTCGGCGCTGACTCCGCGTCGTCCTGAGGCAGCTGCCTGGGAAGCACGGCAGCGGTAACGCGTTCTGGTTCCCTGTAGATCTGCAGGGAGAGCTACGGCGTGACGGAGCAGAGGAACCTGGTTGAAGATGGGGATAAGATCCTGGTTCAGAGGGACAACAGGTGGGTGAGCGGTCTGCGGGGCCGGGCTCGCACGCAGGGTCAGGCGCGGTGACCGTGAAACCCGGGGAGAGTTGGAGTCACTGCCAGCAGATGGCAGGAGCAGCAGTGCGGGAGGCACTGGGTGCCACTGGCACTTGGTGGGAAAGGCTGGCAGCGTCCTTGCCCCGATGCTCCCACACAGACCCCTGGCAGCTGTCCTGTGGCAAAGAGAGGTTGGAACGAGATTGAGGGGTTGGGGGGAGCTGTATGCGACCACGAAACAGCCTGGTAGCTGTGCTGTTAATAACGGAGATGGAAGCCCTTGCTCCCGAGTCAAGAGCCACCATCCCTGACCAGAGCCAAAGGCTCTGCTGCACAGGGCTTGCCTTCCTTTTACAGAGCACCTGAGAGCTCTGAGCAGCACAGCTCCAGCTGCGGGACTGTTTCCTTTCCTCCTCCTCATCCCCTCAGGGGCTCCCTGCTGATGCCCTTGGTGCTCAGAGCAGCCTCGCATTCCTTCTCTGCTGGTGAAACAGCGAGAGCCAGTGACCGGGCCTGTGCTTGGGCTGCTGCTGCCCTCGCTGGGGAGGCATTTCCTACTGATCCCACTAGTTGCAAGAGCTCTGCCTGTGGCTAGAACACACAAGCCCTGTCTGTGCTGCCGCCTCGCCTCCCGCTCTGCTGCCCGCGAGGAGCAGGTTACAGCTACATGGCTGCCCCTCTGCAACCCCCCCGTGGAGACGGAGCGGGGTGAAGGCTGGCTCCCTGCACAGAGCCTTCAGGGGAGTCCGTGTGGGTTAAACTCTCCACCGTGGCAGCGAGGCAGAGGGGAGAGTGCCGGTGCTGCTGCCTGCTCCTGCTCTCGACCGGGCGGGTAAACGCCAGTCTCAAACAGCCACTTGCTGTTGGCTGCACTGGGCTGGCGGAGAGCGGGGAGCTCTAGCTGGGCGGGTGTTTGGGCAGAGCACGCAGCGTGGTTCCTGTAGCTGTTCACTCAGTCAGAATAAGCCACCAGGGAAGAAAATCCTCCAGCAGAAACAGCTTTGCCTGAGGTGAAGCCAGCAGAGCTGGTCTTGAGCAGCGGTTTGAACTCCAGTTAACCCCTAAATCTGAGTCTAGACATCCACCTCCCAGTGCTTAACCACTTCCTCCACCCCTGCAGTTGAGTCCAGGAACCAGTTTGCTGCCCTCCTGGCCTAAATGGGCACCGTGCTGTGTGCTGGGCACCGTGCTGCGTGCCGGGCACTGCCCTTCCTGCTGGAGGAGGGTCCTCTGGGACCAGAGGACAGTGCAGGGTTGCTCTGCCTGATGAGTGCTCAGTAGGAAATGCCCTTTCCCCTCAGGGTTCATGCTGGGTGCCCGCACATGAAGGGGTCTTGGTGAAGGGTTGGTGCCCGTAGCCGCCACGGAGAGGTTCAGCAGGGGCCCAGTGCTTAAGCAGCTTGCGTCGCCCTAATGCTCGGGTGGCCACCAGGAAAGCGGCAGCGAGACAAGCGCAGGGGCCATGACTTGCCCTCCTCTCTGTCTCCCAGTCTGAGCTCCCCCTCGCCTCAGTCTGCTGCACTGCCTTCCCTGGTCTTTGCGTTCTCGCCTGTCTCTCGCTGCTCTTGCAGAGCCCCTGCACTGAGAGCCCCTCCGGGCTCGGGCCACTGTGCCCAGAGGGCAGCTTCCTGGCCACGCTGGCCGAGGGCACGGCACAAATGCCATCCCCAGGGTTTCACGTGGACCACGTCGCGTTGAGAAGAGGGAAAGAGGAGAAGGAAGATGCTTGGGCTCCTAACAGAACCCAGAGGCAGGGCTGCCACGAGCTCCTTGCCAGTGGCTACTGAACAGTGATTGATTCGGTGTTTGATGCTGTCTTGGGAGCCCTTGAGGCCAAGGCAGGTGGCTGTGCCCAGGGGAGCCCTCCTCTTTGCTGCCGAGTCCAGAGGCACAGCCCCTGCGCTCCTTCACTTGGAGAGGGAGGGCTGAGGAGCTTCCCCGGCTCTCCGGGGCAGTTTTCCTGCTCTGCAGGGAGGAGTGGTCTTGGTTTCTCTTCGGGAGCAGGAGGGAGGGAACTGCCCGTGCAGCTTCGCGTCCGCCTTTCCAGAGCAGGATCTCTCCAGGCTCCAGCTTTGGCTTTGGAGCCGCTGGCAAAACTCCCTGGGAACTGAGACAGCAGGAGCTGCCTCTGGAAATTCAGCTCACCAGAGCTCGCTGGGGCTCCCAGTTGGGAGGGGTAGAGTCTTCCAGGCCCCAGCTGTGCCTTCTGCCCGGCGGAGCAGCTTGACAGCCCAGGGCCGTGGCAGGGGGCACCGAGCCCTGAGCTGAGGAGCCCGGCTGCCCGCGGGCTGGGAAGAGCTGTAGGCTGTGAACGTGAGGTGGCAGGAGCTGTGCTGGGGGTGGGATGTTCCTCTGCTGGCTGAGTCCTGCTGCGCACAGGACTGCGCCTGACTCCTCTCCAGGGCTTCGTGGCGCCCTGGCTCCCTCGTGGTCCTGCGAGCAGCTGGGTGGGTTTACTGGTGCTGCAGGACCTGAGCTGCTGCAGGGGAATGAGCAGACACAGGGTGGCACTTGATCCCTGCTGCTCTGTCTGTGTGCAGTGACTCAGCTGGGTGAGAGGAGGGCATCGCGTTGAGCCTGGTGGCGGCAGGACTGCTGCTCGGGCTGCGATTGACGGAGCTTCCCTTTGCCTGCTCTCTCGCTGCTCCAGGGAGGAGTTTGTGGAAGCCTACGTGAACTACATCTTCAACCTCTCCATCCACGAGTGGTACTCGGCCTTCGCCACCGGCTTCCTCAAGGTGTGCGGGGGCAAGGTCCTGGAGCTCTTCCAGCCCACAGAGCTCAGGGCCATGATCGTGGGGAACAGTAACTACAACTGGGAGGAACTGGAGGAGGTAAAGCAGCTCTCTCGTTTCCCCTCGCTTCCACAAGCAGCGGGGTTGTGCAGGGGGGGAGGTGGGCAGCAGCCTGGGGCCCGAGATGCCAGGAGCCCCAGGTGTCGGTTGAACCCCTCTTCATCATCCAGGGGGGAGTTGTCTTACAGAGCCAGCCTGCTTCTGGTAAAGCTGGGGAGGTCGGGGTGGGACAGGGCAGGGGGATGGATTCCCATCCCCTGTCCGTGGGGATGAAAAGTGAGACAGAAGGGAAGAGCAGAGCTCTCACTTGCAGCAGAGCTCCCGCCCTGCGTGAGGAAGGAGAGCCCTCAGCCAGGGGGTTCAGAGGGGGGGTCTGGAGCTGTAACTGCGTCGACTGTCGGGGTTCCTGCTCTGGCTCGGCCTCGCCAGTGAAAGCAGCTCTGCTTGCACAGCGCTGGTGCGGAGTCCAGCCTGTGACCGCGAGCTGCGGGCTTCTTCCTGGCACGCGGAATTGGCTGGATGGCTCTGTCTCTCCCAGGGCCCTTTGCCGGGTCTCTGGGTTGTGCTCTTGTCCGTGAGCCATCCGGTCAGGAACTCTGGCCCAGATGGGCTCTTGGATGCCCGGGGAGATCAGCGCCAGGTTCCCTCTGGTGCCAGCTGAAGGGCTGTGCCTCCGCTTTCCAACAGAGCGCCGTCTACAAGGGGGACTACACGGCCACGCACCCCACGGTCAGGATGTTCTGGGAGACCTTTCACGCCTTCCCCTTGGAGAAGAAGAAGAAGTTTCTCCGTGAGTATCCTGGGCAGGCACAGAGTGCCCGCGGTTCCGTGCCCTGGCACGCTGCACTGCTTGCTAGATGGTCAGGCGAGGGGCTGCCTCCTGCGGGCGCTGCCCGCGGATCATCTGCTTCCTTCCTCTTGTGGCTTTGGCTGCTGTGGCCACTTCTCCCCTCAGCGCTGACCGCTGGACTGGGACAGGGGCGCTGAGTGTGTGTGGTGGGAGGGGGTCTTCACTGCCCCACAGAACCCAGCACCGGCATTCTGACTCCTCCAGGCAGGGCCCCCCTGGGTGGGTAGAGTTTGGCACAGAGGGCTGCACCTGAGGGCAGTTCCCTGCCCTAACTGAGCCCCCCCTTCCCTCTCCCAGTGTTCCTGACGGGCAGCGACCGCATCCCCATCTACGGGATGTCCAGCCTCCGCATCGTCATCCAGTCCACCACCGGCGGCGAGCAGCACCTGCCCGTGGCTCACACCTGCTACAACCTGCTGGACCTGCCCAAGTACAGCAGCAAGGAGATCCTCAGCACCCGCCTGGTGCAGGCCATCGACCACTACGAGGGCTTCAGCCTGGCTTGAGCAGCGTGGGGCGGGCACGGACACTGGGAGCTGGAGGGCGAAGGTGATGGCGACGATGCCGGGCTTGGGTTTCTTTTTGCAAGGGCCTGGATCAGAACCTTCCTGGGGGGAACAGAATGGATGATCAACGGGGGTGCTGCAGTCTGCGCCCGATGCTGCTGGCGTCTGGCAGGGCCTCAGCGGGGAGAGGCTGCTGCTCTGTGTTTCCTCAGCTGCTGAACAGCAGGGGTTCGGGGGGCGGTTGTTTCCCCTTCATCTTGGCACCACTGCCCTCCCCGTAGTTTGCTTTCACCGCCCCTGCCCGCTCTCGCACCCTCTTTACCCCTCGTTCCGCTCTGCTTTGAACCTCTACTGCTCCGGGGAGAAGCCGAGCTCCGTTCCGCCAAGCTGGGCTGTGCCCTCCCTCTCCCCTGCCAGCTGGTTCTCTCTTGCTGGGGTGCGAGCGCTCCCTCTGCCCTCGGCGGACGACAGGGGGCTGGGAAGCCGCCTGTGCCCCCCGGGCTGGGGAACTAGCCATGCTCTCTCGTTGTTTGCCCCTGGAGAGCGGGATGGGGGGGGCTGGAGGGAGGGGGGTTCTCCTCACAGTCTCGGATCTTGTAACCGAGCGATGCCGTCGTAAAGAGGCCTCGGAGGCGGTGGGAGCAGGGTTTGGGGGGAGGCTGGTGGCCCGACAAGCCCCACTGGTAGTCACGGGTCCCCCACTGCATCTCCCCTGCGCTGTGTTCCTGTCCCGGCAGGGCAGAGCTGGGGGCTTTGTCTGGCAGACCCGCTGTTCCCGTGCAGCGTGAGGGGGCTGCTCTGTGGCCAGGGGAGGGGGGAGCTGTGTGGGCTGTGAGCACGGGGGTGCGTGAGCTCCCCACTCATCGGGTCAGAGAAGGGAGATCCACGCGAGTGGCCGCCCTCTGGTCGGACGCGGGGTCTAGTTCTGCCTCTCTCCCGGTTACTGCCTTGGATTTGGGGACCCTCCTCGCTCACCAGCCCAGCTGTTTGCCCGGGGGGCTCTGCAGATGAGGCTGGAAATGTCCCTCAGCAGTGGAGGAAGGAACCCCCAGCACCTGAACGTGCCCTGTGAGCGCGCAGTCTGTCTCCTCTTCCCCCCATCCCACCCCCGTCACCCCGTTTTCCAGGTCCTGATGTGACTCCCCCTGAAGCCCGGGGTGGTTTGGATGTGGAGCCGTTGTCAGGGCCCGGGCTTTGTGCCCTGAGCTCCAGCCGCGCTCTCCTAACGCGAGGTTTTAGGCTTCTGGGGGCACAGGGAGAGCCCTGCAGCCTCCTCCGGAGGCCGCGCTGGCGAGGAGCAGCGGGTGGTTTCTGGAGGCGTGGGCATGCGGGGCAGTACCAGGCAATAAATCTGGCGGTTAAGCGGATGGTGGCTGCCTCTCGTGCAGCAGAGGAGGAGGAGGAGCTGCTCCAGGCGTCGGCTCTGCTTCTCCTGCTGCTCCTCATACACCTGAGTACCTGAAGAGGGGCACTGCTTACCCTCTGCCTGTGCCCTCCTGCTGCTGGTGAGCCTGGCCCTTACTGCTCCCCGTCCTCGGCCTGAGCTCAGAAGCAGCCTGGGCTCAGTTCCCACCCCGCGGTCAGAGGCCCTGGGGTCCCTTCCCCCAGAGATGGGACACGGCCGCAGTGAGGCCGAAGAGCAGGTTGGCACAGCTCTGCCCCCCGTGTGGGCACCAGCACCGGCTGCTCTCAGGGGTCACAAAGCCTGGGCTGAGTGCCCAGCCACCTCCGGCAGCTGTGAGGGCCACTGGTTGAACTGGGGTGGCACAGCCCTGTGAAGAGGGCAGCCGTGACCTCGGGCACTGTGGGGACAGCTGCAGGCTACCAGCCAGGCCCTCTGGGCTGCTCGGCTCCAGGGCCAGTGACTCAATCACAGGCTTGCAGACGCCTGCGAGGAGGACGGGGGAAGCAGCTCAGGCTGGAGGCGCCTCTGCCCCGGGCACAGAGCAGGGTAACGACAGCCGGTTGAAAGGTTGAGAGCCTTTAATGTCACTGCCTCTACACCCAGAGCCCTGACTGGGCTGGTTTCACGCGGGAGTGAACAGGATCAAACCAAGTGCTCGTGCTCCTCGCACCCCTCTCACCCTCCTCCCCAAGCTCCGGCCACCCCCAGCACGGGCTGCGCGCTGGGCCCGAGCGGCCCTGGTGCAGAGGAAGCCCCTCGGCCCCTGCAGCCGTTTGTTCTAGTGAAGGGGAAGAGGCTGCCTGGCACCAGCCCGCTCCCAGTCCTCACACCGTGTGCAGAGGGCTCTGGGCAGCACTCGGTGCCTGGCACAGACAGACAGTCTCCAGTCCCACTGCTGCTGCTGGGACAAAGCAGCAACCAGAGCAGAGGGGGCTGCTTGGACTGGGAGGAGTGCAGAGCGGGCAAAGGTGGGTTGAGCCCTGAGGTGCAGACGGTTGGTTAGCGCTCTGGTCTCGGTGCCCTCCTCCTGCTCAGGCTCAGGAGAGGGGAGTCTCAGCTGCAGAGCCAGGACAGAGCTGAGTGGAGCTGCATCCTCCCAGGACTGGAAGTTGCCAGGATCACCTCTTCCCCAGGTCAGTGTCTGCTGGAAGCTGCCTCCCCAGCCCCGCACAACTCACAGCCAAGCACACGGGGGGCTGGGGGGGCTTTTTCTTCGCTGCAGGGAAAGACTTCAGCAGTTTAAAAAGAGAGGGGTCGAGGGGGGGCTTCGTCTCTGTTCTGGGGTAGAACCTCGGGTGAGGGGGTTGTTACTTCTAGCTTTCCAAGTTCAAAAATAGAGACTCTCTAAAGTGCATCTGGACTTCAACGTCGTAGAAACGAGCTGCAGGCCCGGCGACAGAGGGCAGGAGCAGCGTGATCGGGGCAGCGGGCACTGCTGCAGCCTCTTCCCCGCGCGGCGCCGCTCCTCACGATGCGCTGGGGCCAAGCCCAGCCGAGCGGGTCCCTTGTTCCCAGCACTCAGTGCAAACAGCTTGGAGAAACAAGCAGGGAGAACCTCTTCCCGGGGAGGCCCGGCCCGGCCTGCTGGTAACAGGGCAGAAACGGCTGCTCTTGTGCAGAGAGCGACGTCCAGGCCCGGACTCCGTGCAGCACCCGGGCTCCGGTCCGTGGTTGCTCTGCAGAATCCCCGGGGCAGAGCAGCTCAGTCACTCAGGGTGGAAGAGGTCGCGGAGATCACCCAGCCGGAGGCACAGGCTTCGCTCTGCTGAGCGGAGCCTCAAGAGCGCGAAGGCAGGCCAGAGCTAAGGCTGCTTCGTTCCACTCCCATCCCACGCTGCTGCCCGCAGAGCGCCAGCGCGGCCAGCTCTCTCAGCTGGAAAAGCTGTGGAGGGCTGGCTGTGGCCTCGGAGGAAGAGCCCACGGGAGCAGCTCGGGGACAAAGGCACAGAACTGGTTTCCTGGGCTGCCCTGCACTCAGCGAGGGGCTTTACCCTGGTCCTGCTTTCC
Source organism: Upupa epops (assembly GCA_013397515.1). Classification (NCBI taxonomy): domain Eukaryota; kingdom Metazoa; phylum Chordata; class Aves; order Bucerotiformes; family Upupidae; genus Upupa; species Upupa epops. Next base: position 417,968 of record VZRI01003745.1, on the reverse strand, counting down.
TCGCACGGCAGCTCCTGAGCCCCTCCGTCCGCCCAGGTGACCCTCAAAGGGCCCGGCCCCCCAGCTCTGAAGCGACAGCGAGCTGGCGCCTTAGAAAAGCCAAGCCCCAGGGCAGCAGGCAAGGCCTCTGGCCTCTTCAGGCTTCAGCAGGCAGCGCTGCCATCGGCAAAACCACCCTCGCACCCTGGGAACCCCTCTCCCACGGCCTTGGGTCTCTCACAGCCCTCTGCACCCCGACCCACTGGGAGAAGGCTGCCTGCTGAACTGCTTAGGGGGTCCTGAAGAGACCCCAGCACCCGCAGCATCGGGTGGGGCAACAATGCCCAGCACCACCCCCCAGGATCATCTCCCAGAGCCCCCCTGCTCAGAGCAGGGAGCAGAGCGAGTTGTTCTGGGGGTGCTCTCATCTCCTCCGGGGAGCCTTGTGTGAGGCCTCCTGGCTCCCAGGGCTGGCGCTGCGTTGGACCTCAGCCGTTCGGCTTCTGCACAGCAGCTGCCTGGGGGCAACAAATGCTCCCCCAGGACAGGAGGGTGGAGTCCTGCTGGAGCTGGGGCTCACAGGCCTCCAGGGCAGGAGGGAGAGCCCAGGGGGCCTGGGACAGCAAGAGCCCTCAGCCCCTGAACTCCCTGCCTTTCCCCGGCAGCCCCTCTGACACCAGCTCTCAGCTTGCAGTGCCCTGGGGCTGGGAAGAGACCTTCCTTGGCTACCACTGCTCTAACAGCATCAGCACTGCAGCCCTCGGTGGACACGAAAGGCCAGAACTGTGGCTACCAAGTTCCTCTGCCTCCCACGCACTGCTTGCTGCTGGGCCTCACGGCTGGCTCAGACCAGGAAGAGTCCTCCAGACACCTCCCAGAGGAATGCCTGGTGTCCACCAGCTACTGGGGTCCCAAGGCACTGGGACTATAAAGCTCTGAACCCTCTTTGCTCCCAGGAACTTGCCCGTGGCCACAATCTCGCGGCAGAGGAGGCAGCCAGCGAGAAGAGTGGCTGCCTGGCTCAGGCAGGCGCAGGGGTTTCCTGGCCACCACAGAGCAGAAAGGAAACCCCCTCGGGCCTCAGTAACCTGCCCCTCACGCCAGCTCCAGGTGAAGAAGAGATCCCCCCGCGTCTATCCCAAGCTACGCAAGGTGCTGGGCTCTGCCGAGCAAACCTCTACTGCAGCTACAGGAGAAGTCTTGCTGCTGTCTGATCCGAGCCTGCGTGCGAGAGCAGCCAGGGCCCTGGGCTGTCAGACTGAAGCAGAAGCTGCGTGACGATGGAATCGCTGCTCACGCTGCTTCACCCGCTCTGCCATCCTGGGAGAAGGGAGAGCACGGCTGGCCGCGACGCTCGGGGCGCTGCAGGGTCTGCAGGCGAATCAACCCAGAGGGACGGCCCTGCAGGATCCGCGAGCGCGGCGCTGCGTCTCTTACACCGACACCAACTCCAGGCCTGGAGAAAAGAGTGGGCGACGGCAGGGGCAGAGGGGTAGGGAAAGGCACTGCTCGACCCCGTCTCGCTTCCCTTCAGTCCCCGGGGGCTCCTGCAGCCACTCCCCGCCGCTGTCCGTTGGGTGCTCCCTCCTCTTTGTTCGCTGGCGAAGCCACCACCTCCTCTACAAGACCTTGGCGCTACCGTCTCTCTTACTGATGAGGACCTCCAGCAGCCGCAGCTTGGCCTTGACCTGCTTGTACTCGTTGTACTCCTCGGCCATGGGAGAGCGCTCCTCCTTCTGCACGTTCCTGCGGACACAGAAAGCAGGGGCCCGGAGTTCTCGAGCGGGATCTCTCCCCACAGCAGCCCCGGGCGCTCTGCCTGCGACCTCTGCAACGCAGCCCCTCTCCTCCACGGAGCAGGAGAGGCCGCAGGGGAGGAGAAGCTGGGGGGCCGAGCGAGAGCTGAGAGTTTACCTCCCGTTTTGTCGGAAAAAGGTGTCTTCAAAGTCTCTCAGTTTCTTCCTGATTCTCTTTTTCTCTTCCCGGACTTCCTGCAGCTGCTCCAGGAGTTCGGGGCTGTTGGGTGCAAAGAGAAACGAGGTTTGACTGAGGCGCGCGGAACAGGAGGCCTGAGCAGACCACCATGCCTGCGGCTCCGGCCTGCACGGCAGGAGCCTGCTGACACCGGGGACCAGGAGGCTTCCGACTGCAGTTGGGCAGTGGAAGCCTCCTGTGAGGCGGGGTGCGCCCGGCCCGCGTCACCCCCAGCTCCTGTGGCTCTGGTTGGGGTGGCTGCTGCAGGGCCAGGACCCAGCGGTCCCACCTGAGGGCTCTGATCTCTGTCTGAATGAGACCCAGGAGCCTGAAGGCAGCAGCGCCGGTTCAGCCTGAGCTCTCCACAGCCTAGGACACCCGGCAGACGACAGGCGGTGAGGCTGGGGAAGGGACTGCAGGGCAAGGCTGCCGAGGAGAGGCTGAGGGAGCTGGGGGGGTTCAGCCTGCAGGAGACTCAGGGGGAACCTCCCTCTCTCCAGCTCCCTGAAGGGAGGGTGCAGTCAGGTGGGGGTCAGGCTCTTCTCCCAGGCACCCAGTGCCAGGATGAGAGGGCAGGGCCTGAAGCTGCCAGGGGAGGGTTAGGTTGGCTGTCAGGAAGCCCTTCCTCAGGGAAAGGGTGCTCAGAGCCTGGACTGGACTGCCCAGGGCAGTGGGGGAGTCCCTGTGTCTGGAGGTGTTGAAGGACAGCCTGGCTGTGGCCCTGAGTGCCCTCTGGGGTGATGTCAGGTCCCGGTCTGGGCTGGGCTGGCTGAGCTCAGAGGGCTTTGCCAGGCTCAGTGACTCTGTGAAGTGAAATGCAGTCTGAGCAAGAAGAAACCAGGCGAGGGGCCTGCCTGGAGCTGTACGCACATGGATGCCTCGTGCAGGTTGGAAAGCCCCGTATCCTGGTAGCTCCTCGAGGGCACCTTATCGTCCACCGGGGAAACGAAGCCGTCAGCATCATCCTCCAGCTGATCCAAGAAGCTTCTCATGTTGAAGTCTGTTTTCATGGTGATCGTCAAGTCTGGCTTCACGGTGCTGTCCTCCTCAGACCCCTCCTCTTCCTCCTGCGGAGAGGGACAGAGCACCCCCAGAACGAGAGAGGTTACTGCTTCCCTTCCCGGGAACCGGCGTCTCCTTTCACCACATGCACTGGGGAACAGGGGTGGAAGGCGGAGAGGCAGAGCAAGCACTTGAGTTACTACAGGAGACCCCCGCTCAGACACCCTATGCCCCCGCGTGTCAGAGAGCTGGGACCACCGCCTCCGACCACTTAGAGACCCAGGGCACCGCAGCAGAGCAAACACAGCGCTGCTGCCGCGCTGAACGCGCCTGTTCCCACGGCCCGGCAGGCACGACAGGTGCCAGCGTCTACCGTCTGCCCTCTGCTCTTCCCTACGGGCACCCCTGGGCTGAGAGGGGGACTGCACGACGCTCTCTCGACAGACACAGCCCAGCAGCTCTAACGTCCGAGCTCCAGACCTGGGGGGGTTTCGCGGGGGGCTCAGGCCAGCCTTTCAGTGGCCCCAGCCGCAGGGCAGGACCGAGTGCTGAAGACTGCTGCTGCTGCCCCATCCCGACAGCAGCTCTGCCCCCGTCAGCTGGAATCCACGATGACCTGGAGCGAGCGCACGTCCCCACGAACACCCCCTCCCTGCTTCTGGCAGAGCCCGTCAGCACGAGGTTTCGGGCCCCCTGAGCTTGCTAATTCCTCGGGCTCTCAAACACAGAGCTCGGGCTGCGGCCCTGCAGGGCGCTGAGCCCAGCTCTCCCCTGCTCACAGAGGGGTTTCTGCAGCCTTCCCGGGAGGAGGGGGGCAGGAGCTCCGGGGGAGGTAACAAAGGCCAGCGCAGCCTCTTCCACCTGGGGGTGAGTGCCTGTCTCTCTGTGTCACCGCCACCGGGGTGCAGCTGAGCCCTGCACGGCCCTGAAAGCTTCGGAGGGCTGGCATCCCCGAAGCCCTCTGGTCCACGCTGAACGGATCTGGGGTGCTGGGAGCAAAGGAACCCCCTTCCCCAGAGCCTGCTCCCCCGCAAAACCCTCCCGTCCCCGGTTTCTCAACGCAGCCCTTCCCATCTCATCAGGACTGCCCACAGGTTCCCTCTCAGCTTTGGGCCACAAAAAGGCAACCAAGGGCCACAGCCTGAGCAGTAACAACAGCCCAGGCTCCAAAGGCGGCCGGGTGACTCCACCAAGGCGACAGCTCCTGGCCCGGAGCTCAGCACCGAGCCTCCTGCCCGCGGGAGCCCGCGTTCTTGTCCTCCCGTGCAGAGGTCTCTCTCACGAGGTTGGAGCTCGGTGCCAAAGCTCTGCCTCTGCCTGTCCCGGGGCTGCTCACAGCTCTGAAAGGCTCCTCCGCAAGAACACGGCCACTCAGGCCTCTGCTTCACGCAGGGCGCCTGCGTTAACCCCCCTCGAGCAAGGGCTGCCTGGAGCCGCCTGGTTCACCCCCGGTTTGGAGCTGCAGGCGCGGGGCGTTCAGCCCTTCCACAGTACAGACAGGGACCCTCGCAGCGCCTCAGCACCAGCCCTCCCTGCAAGAGAGGGCCCTCTCCTCAACACAGACAGTGCTCAAGCTACGGCCCCAGTGTCAGCGGGATTGAGGCCCTGTGGCCCTGTCACAGCTGAGCTCTGCGGGTCTACACTGCCCCCGGGGCGCTGCGACGCTGCTCACGCAGGGACACTGACAGAGGAGCACAGTCCAACCCCACGCGGGCCCGCTACTGCAGCTCTGAGCCTCAGGGATGCTCCAGCAGCCTCCAAGCTGCAGCTTAACGTCTGGAGCCTGCAGAGAACGGGCTCCAACAGTCCAGGAGCACTCTGTCTGCTGCAACTGCTTCACAACCGAAGCACCTCGGCTGCCCAGCTCCGCACTCCGGACCCCAGGGGCAGCAGATAAGTGACCTGGTAGTGCTGAGGCACGTCTCCTCCCGTGACACAGAAGCAGGGCAGGGCCCAGCTCTACACTGCGCGTCCCGCTTCACTGTTGGGCTTCTCTTCTTCGCAGGGGAGGAAGATCCAGTGCCCCCCGCAGCATAAGAGACAGACACAGCTCTCCCGGCACCCAGCCCTACCTAGCAGAACCTCCTCACTTCCACCTGGTCTGGGAGCCCCCTTCTCAAGGTGGTGGCAGAGGGCCTCGGATCGGAGAAGCAGGTGAAGGGGAGTGAGCGTGGACCCCGTCAGCGCCCCGGCCGGCTCCACGGGAGAGGGTTAGTTCAGTGAGAGCTCGTCCCCGCCGCGGCGCCGTGTGCAGACCGCAGAGCTCGGGAGTGAGGGCCGCGTTAGTGTCGTTAACCAGGCAGGAGGAGAGCGAGAGGAGAGCCACAGCCAGAGGGAACGGGGACTATGGGGTTCAAACACAGTGTGCGGGAGGGGGCAGGAGGAGGAGGAGGACGGGAGAGACCGCGAAGCCAAGGAGATGCTGAAGTCTTATCTAGAAGAAGGAAAGAGTCTGATCAGAACGGGCGAGGCTCAAAGCAGCTACTGATTTCTCAGGAAGACACTGCAAAAGAATCAAGGCTGACACCAGCAGTGGGCCAGTCGCTGCCTCTCGCTGGCGAAAGGGCGAGCTGGCGCCAAGGGAGCGGTTAGTTAGCAGCTGGAGGTCTTCACCTTTATCTCCTTGAAGAAGGAAGCTGTTTCGCCCTCGATAATTGGCTGCAGCAAAGGGCTTCTCCGCTTGCTGGAGGGGGACCCCTGTGACAGGTGTTAACAAGTACGTTACATTGTGCACCCCTTCTCTTCTCCTCCACCGCCGGCTCTCGGCTCGCTCTCGCCCACGCCATCACCCTCGGCCGGCTGCGGGGCGAGCGGGAGACAGCTGGCTGTGCGGGCAGAAGACCCCGCCTGGCAGAGCCCCCGCAGGAGGGTCGGCTCCTCTCGGGACGTCGCTGCTTAGCGGCTTCACTGCTGAGACGGTGGCTGGGCACTGCGAGAGCACAGCCCCCCGACTGACAGACACCCTCATTCACACCCCCCGGGGCTGCAGCTACAGTGCTCCACTCCTGAGCCTCAGGGTCCAGGAGCCCGAGGATGCAAGGATGGACTTTCAGGTGTCTCCTGCCTCTGCACTGACCTCACGCAAGGGGCTAGGGAAAGCCAGTCCTGCCTCTCCTCTGCCAGCTCTGTGGAAGGTCAGCTCTGCGCGTGAGCAGGACGTGAGCTCTGAGAGCTCTGCACTGAGCTGCTCACACACAGCCCCACGTCCCTACCCCCCTCACTGCCACCGCTCTCTTCAGAGCACTCGTTCTGGGGAGTACTGGGCACTCTGAGGAGGAACAGCTCAGCGCTGTGGTTTCAGTGCAGAAGCACCTCCCGCTTCCCAGTGTGAGGGCGCTGAGCGATGCTGGGCCAGTCCCTTCGCTGCACCGGCTCTCCACAGCCCCACGTCCCTACAGGAGCGCTGCCTGGAGCAGCAGGATCACGAGTGGGCAGGAACCATGAGCAAGCGACTCTCTTCTCCCAGGCAGCCTGCAGGGACGCTGTGAGAGAACTAGGTGGCCTGCACAAGCTGTCTGAGACACTGCAGCAGCTCCCGGGGGGTGGGAGGGGTGCCCGCAATCCCCCGCCAGCAGCAGTGCCCCCACTCCAATGAGGGAGCACCCACCCCTGCAGGGCTTCTTGAAGACAAACAGCGCTGGGAGACCGCTGGCCCGTTCAGCCCAGGGGACTGGCATCTCCTGCGGGCCCGAGGGCTGCGCTCCTGCCACCGCCTCTGTGAGCAAGCAGGGTGAAAGACCTAGAGCTCCGAGGGGGTGGGTAAGGAGAGGGAAGTGAGGCTGTAGCTAACCACGAGAAGATGAAGTAAGAGCAGCAGCCCAATGCAAAGAGGAGAAACACCGCGAGGCGAGATGAGCCCCGCAGCTCACCGGGGGAGCCGCCACTCAGTCCTCGATTCACGCGTTCACTTCCTCCCCGCGTGACGAGGACGGCAGAGAACCCGGCCCGAGCGGCCGCGCCGCAGGAACACAACCACCTCTGCTCGGCAGCAGCCCCCCAGCCCCAGGAGCGCGCTGTACTCACAATGATGGGGATGGTGCTGGCTCTGGAGAGGATCTGCTTCACCAGGCGGTACCTGTCGTACAAGGGCTTCATCACCTGCCGCTCGGCTTTGGTAACCTGCAAAGCGAGAGCCGTGAGGGCGGCGGCAGGCGCTCCCACCCTGCCGGTCACGGGGCGCTCGCCAAGGCGTCGGGTCGGCAGCCCTGAAACCAGCACCTCAAGCGTCCCTGTCTGTCCGTGTCTGCAGCTCGAAAAGCAGGGCCGGGCTCCAGGACCCGACAGGCTGACGCTGACTGCTGAACAAGCAGCTCATGTGGGCTAGAGGGACGGGAACGGCATCGAAGAGTTCACTCGGCCCTCTCCGCGCGGAGGCCTGCGGTGAGGTGGCTGCCAGCCAGTTCCCTGCAGCCCCGGACGTTTCGCTGCCGCTAACCGAGCTCACAGCTAGGGAGCTGCAGAGCCTGCGTGCAGGCGACGCCGTTTCCCCTTCGCTAGGCTAGCAGGGAGGGCAACGAGAGGCTCAGAACTGGCCCAGGCACTGCTGCTTCAAAACAGTGAAGCAGAAACGAAGTGGAAAGGAAGGAGGAGCCTCTGCTGGGGCTCAGGCCGGGGCTGTGGCCCCCCTGGAGCTGATAAATAGCTGTTCTGACTGTGAAAAACAAACGGGGGCCTTGGCCACGGGCGAGGAGATCCTTGGGTAGGGGAGTGGAGCAGAGAAAGGCTCTGCTTCGCTGTCTGCCGCTCAGGATGGAGGAAACACCCCGGGGACTCATTCCAACCCCCCCCACTCTGTGGGGCCTCAGGCAGCCTCCGGCAGCACAGGGACTCCTGGTCTCCCCGGGTGAACAGCAGCAGCACCAGCAAACCCTCCCGTCTACTCTGGGAGAGCAAGACGGACTGCTGGAGAAACAGAGCCCCCAAGGCAGCCGGGGGAGAGAGCACTGACGCTGGAGAACGTCTGCAGGGGCCGAAGGCGCTGCCACCTCCGCAGGCTGATCGATCACCGGGGCACAAAGCCCCCCCTGCACAGGCCGTCTGAACCCATTGTTTTGCTGCTTCGGTTCAGTGACCCCAACAAAACCCCCACAGCCTGGCTGCTCTGCCCCTGCCCCTCCAGCTCCCAGTACTTTTCCACTCGAGCACTGCCAGCAGCTAGGGACAGCCAGAGCTGGGCAGCTGCAGGGGTGGCTAGGTACGGGCTGCTCACTGGAACCCACACGGGGTCACAGGCCACGTGAGGCCGTGCAGTGCGAGCCCTTCCCCTTCCTGACGCTCGTGTGGAGCCGCAGCAGAGGGAGGATCCTTCGGGAGCAAAAGGAAGACGCCGGGGGTCCCGTGCGGCAGCAGAACGCGAGGCTTGTTGGCTGTGCTAACCACCGACTCCTCCCAAGCAGACACCTGCTGCTCCTGAGCCCCTACTCGGGGGTGAGCACCGCTCTAGGTACTTCACAGTCTCTACAGATAAAGTCATCGGGAAGAGAGGAGGAGGAGTTTGCACAGAGCCAACGCGGTAGCCTGGAAGCCACCAGGTCTCTGCCACGCCAGGGATCAGAGGACACAAGAGCCGACGTGATGCTCAGGACACAAAACTGTTGCACGAACCCCCTGGAGCCAGAGGACTGAGCCAGCAGCAAGGTGCTGGGAGAACCACGCCACGGGGCGGTGACGTACGCGCGCTGTCCTGCCGCACACAACGGGTGGGGGCCATAGCCATCCATCCCCGTGCAGCGGGCCTCGGCAAAGCACTGCCCGTGGGCCCCAAGGACGCACTCCTAGCCCACAGGCTCTGTCCTATGGTCGTCCGCCAGGCCCAGTGCTGCGTGCAGACATCACCTTGCCAAGAACAGGCTCCTCAGGAGCAGCACGAGTGAAGGACCAGGGGGTGGATGAAAGGAGGCGCGCGCGCTCCCCACAGCGGGAGCCTGGAGGGGCACTACGGGCATGGCGGAGCGCAGACACAGACAGGGAAAGCTGTGTTCAGAGCAAAATGCTGCCGGACCTACCGGTCTGCCGTGGATGCTCTCGTAATACAGCAGAGCTTTCTGAAGAGAGACTTTCTCAGCTGCGATCTGATCTCTTGTCATGTCCTGTGAAACATGGCAGAGAGAGAAGGGGAGGGAAACAGCAGTCAGACTCCTGGACTCCAGCGCTGTGGCCCCCCTGCTGAGCAGTCAGCTCGGTTGGTCACTCACGTCTGCCAGACTCATCTCTGCCCCCCAGCCCTTTCTGCCCTGCCTACCCGCCAGGGACTGCTGAACACGCAGGCCCCCCGTGCAAGACGTGGGCAGAGCGAAACCACGGCACCCTGGCACCTGAGGGTGACTGTGACAGAAACACACGGCCTGCCTTTTCCTCCGAACCTAGGAGAGGCCCCTGCACCTCCTGCGCTGAGCCCTGCCATCTCACTGGGACTGCCAAAGACCCCTCAGCCAGAGCTGCAGTGCAGTCACCCCGTTCCCTTCTGCCAGGTCTTCTGTGGAGCGTGAAGCTCCGGCTGAGGAGACCGAAACACGAGCAGACAGCTGGAGAAGCCTTCCCTAACCATGTGTGACAGTTCCCCCTGCTGAGCCTGCCCGACCCAGAGCCTTCTCTCCCTGTCAGACACCAAGCACGAGCACAGGACCCTCATGCAACAGCCAGGCTGTGGACTCCTGCGACTGTCAGAAAACAGCCACACACGTGGTGGGACTGCCTGGAGAAGAGGAGGCTCTGGGGGCACCCAACTCTGACCGTCCAGACCCTGCAGGGGCCCACAGGAAGGCTGCAGAGGGACTGTTTACACAGGTCTGGAGTGACAGGAGAGGGGCACTGGTTTCACAGGAGAGAAGGGCAGACTGAAACAGGCTGGGAGGAAGAGGTTCTCTAGCAGGAGGGGGGCTGAACACTGGAACAGGCTGCCCAGGGAGGGAGTTGAGGCTCCATCCCTGGAGATCTTCAAGGGGAGGCTGGGCAAGGCTCTGGGCAACCTGGCCCTGCTCCCTGCAGGGGGTTTGGACCGGGTGCCCTTTGGAGGCCCCTTCCAACCCAGGCCATTGCATGATTGTGCACGTTATCTTCTGCAGGTCCAGTGCACAGAGAGAACGCTGTCTGCCCCTCTAGTACAGAGCACTGCACGAGTTACATGGCAGCAGGCTCAAGGGCATCGTGTCCAAGGCTGCCCAGCCCTCAGGAACAGACGACCTCCCTGCCAACAGCCCTCAGAGATCACAGCAGCTCTCGGGGCTCCATGTGCAACTCTGAAGAGCAGCAACAGAGCGACCTAGGAGCGTTCAGCTCTGGAGTGAACTAGAGGAAGACAGATGACCCAAGATTCCCTGGAAGACCGAGAACCTGGCAAAAGCCTCTGACCACAGCGACAGGGACAGCCACACGCAGGGCAGGGAGCGCCGCAGTGATTCAGAAACCCTGCAGGGCTTGGATCCCCTACAGGGATCGAAACAGCACGCCTACACCCAGCAGAAAGGGAGCTCCAGAAAAGGAAGGAGATGCTAAGGCAGAGGAAGAGAACTTAAAGCAAGCGAGCCGGGAGTACAGGCCGCAGGCTTCGTGACAACAGAGCCTTCTGAAGCGCCTGCGCAGCCACAGGGGGCCCCCCCTTGTACTCAGGGGTCTAAATCGGGTCTGCCTGCGCCGTACCTTGATGTCCTCGGGTCGGTTTGTCTCCGTGCGTTTTTCCTGGAGCTTCTTCTGGATGGAATCCAGGGTGGCTTCCACGGCGGGCTTGGCAGATTTATCTGACTGCTCCTGCTTCTTGTCGTCGTCCTTTTCGAGCTGGGAGCCAAAGCTCTTGGGGAGAGTATTGCTCCGCTGGCGCACGACGGGACCCAGGTTCTCCTCCGATATCTTCAGCTTGGACTCTAAACAGGGAGGGCAGTCACTTACAGGAAGCCCGACCGGCCCGGATCACTGCCCGGTATCAAACCCGGGTGAGAGCGAGCCAGGCTGCCCCCAAGGGCCCCACAGGGGGGCTGCTCACCTTTCAGCTGCTTGCGGAACTTGGCCAAGTCGTTGGTCCATTTGAGCACTTCGGGGTTGGCCGCTTTGTCGCTGTGGGAAGGCTGGGGGGAAAGGGCAGTCGTGTTGACCCCGCGTTAAACCGACAGCAGAGACCAGCCCGAGCAAGAGAAGAGGTGCCACAGAGCCTGGGCTCAGCGTCTGACGGGTACCCGCACCCCTGGGTCAGCTCTGACTGCTCCTGCCTGCCACAAGGGTGTCTGGTGGGGACCTCAGGAGGCTGACGTTCTCGTCAGCAAACACAACTCTGGCTACAGCAAACACTGAGTTGCAGGAGCATCTCAGAGGGAGAGAGGAGCATGGCTGAGTCCTTGCTCCTAATGCTTCCTAAGGAGTAAAGGAACCCTAGGGTGAACGGTCTGATGCAGACACCAGCATCCCAACGGCTGCCTTAGGGCTCAAAGGCACCGAGATGCTGGGCTACAGCAAGCTCTGACCGCTTCTTCCTGTCTCCCTACTCGAGGCACACCCCAACGAAGACAAAAATGGGAGCTTCAGCTCCTGGAAAGCTTTCTGTGCCCTGTAAGGGCATGTCGGGCACAAGCAGAGTACAGCACACCGCTGCACAGCGCTCGACCGTGGTTCCCTGCTCAGCAGCTGCTCCCTCTCCTCTGCAACGCCCTGGGACTGCCCTCGTGCAAGGAGCTGCGCACAGCGCTTCCAGCAAGCTGAACCCAAACGAGGGGCAGCACAGCAGTTCCCTGACGCCGAGCGCAGGCAGTCAAGGTTCTCCGCGTTAAGCAGGCTCTCTCTGGTGCTCGCTCACAGAACAACACCTGGAAAGGTGATCTGCTGGGCACGCGGGCACAGCTTCCTTTCCTGGGCAGCAGTGCTGGGTTTCCCTCCCTGTACAGGCTCCCCAGCCTGCTGTGTGTTCGACAAACAAGTGCTCAGCTCGTGGAGACTCACCCTGTACTTCCTCTCCTCTTCGAATTTGTCCTCAAACCTCCTGATCTTTTTCTTCAGGCCCTGAATCCGCCGGGTGAGCTGTGCAGGGGTAAGGTCCTCTCTGTCGTCTTCGTAAGATCCCAAGGATGAGCTCCGCCTCCTGCCAAGAGCGCAGCAGGGGTCACGCAAGCAGCCCCAGAGCATCCTCGCGCGTAAAGAAAGGACAGCGCATGGGAGCCAAACCCCACGCAGCCAGCACGAGATGCTCGACAGCCTCTTGCAGCAGCAGCAACTGCCCAGAAACCAACCCCGAGCCCAGAAATCCCTAGTTACCAAGGTTGTTTGTACGGACAGCAGTTCCCCCTTAGCGAGAACCAAGCAGAGCCGAGCTCCCCGCACGTGCGAGCCAAAGGGACTCCGCTCGGTGCGGCTGCAAAGCCTTCACAGCTGGGTGCAAGAGTCAGCACCACCCACCTCATGAAGGAATGGGAATTGGGAGGGGAAGGAGGCACTTCTGGATCATCCAGGTACTGCTGGCTCTGTCCGTAGGCGTAGAAGCGAGGGGACAGCATAGGGTCGCTGTCCTCATCCAGCAGCTGTCGGATTAAGCGACCGGCCTGCGGGGAAAGGCGAGCCTCATCTGAGTCTAAGCTGTCTCGCTGCCAGGAGGAAAGAGCAGGGATGGGCTCTGGGAACAGTAAGACAAAGGCTGGTTGTATCATTTCTGTTGTACACGTGTGACAGAGTCCAGGCAACTCTCCTAAAGAGCCCCAACCCCTCTGTCCCCCACTGCCATCCCCTGTGGTCACTGTCAGCAGCATTCTGGACAAGAGAGTTCACAGAACAATCCTGGGTGGAAGGGAGCTCCCAGCTCCCCCAGTCCAACCATCCCCAGCCCAACACAACCCCTCAGTCCCTGAGAGACTGACAGACACAACCTGACCCCCTCCCTGCTGCCACTTGAGCAGGGCAGGAAGCACCATGGCTACAGGGTTCTTCAACACCTCCAGGCAGGGGGACTCCACCACCTCCCTGGGAAGGCCCTGCCAGTGCCCAACCACTCTGGCTGCAGAGAATCTCTGCCTCAGAGCCAGTCTGACCCTCCCCTGCCTCAACTGCAGAGCAGTGCCCCTGCTTCTGTCAGCAGGCACCAAGGAGCAGAGGCCAACAGCCACCCCTCTACAACCTCCCTTCAGGGAGTTGGAGAGGGCAGTGAGGTCCCCCCTCAGCCTCCTCTTCTCCAAACTCACCCTGCCCAGCTCCCTCAGCCTCTCCTCACACCACTGCTTCTCTCAACCCCTCCCAAGCTGGGTAGCTCTGCTCTGGACCCGTTCCAACATCTCCAGGTCTTTCCTGTCATGAGGGGCCCCAGCCTGAGTCGCTGGCACAGGGCAGAACAAGGGAAGACACTGGATCCTGCTTCCAGTTGCAGGCTGCACAGCTGCTGCAAACAAGTGGCAGCAGACAGCCTGCTGCTCTGCGAATGAACCCCTCCTGGTTGGTTAGCACTCACAGCAGCATGCCCCGAGCTTCTTAATGTGGTGGAGAAGTGAGGATGTGTAGTGCCCTGGCTGACCCACCCAGCTGGCAGCAAACCTCGTACAGGGAGACAGTGGAGTGGGAGCGAAAAGGACCCCCAGCTCAGTGCCGCTGGCTAGCACAGGGTGGGGGGGCAGCACGCAGCAAGCTCCCTGCAGAAGGCGTAAGGGGTCTAACGCGTGGTGTTCAGATAGCTTACTAAGCTGATCTGCATGCTCCCGCTTAGCAGGGCAGGATCAGACAGCGTTAGAGCCGGGCTCTGAACTCCTAACGCCGACAAACAGAGCCAGGTAACACACAAAACCCTTACAGAGCTCTGCCACAGCGGCTGCAGGGCTACGGACCCGTTGCTGCCCCTGTTTCATGCCTCTGCTCCTCTGCCACCAAGAGGAGGGGAGGTTCAGACTGTCGAGGTGTGACTGAAGAGCAGCTAACGCGTGCCCAGCTCTGAACGCGCTGCCCGAGGACCCCCGTTCAGCCCCTCTGTGCTGGTTAGTATTCCCCACCACGAGCTCAGCCACACTCCAGTGATGCCAGGCTCAGCGGTACCTTCCCTGCACGCAGAGTCAGTCTGTGTTCTCCTTCCCTTCCTGCCTAGCACATCAAGGCGAGCAGCCTGCCTCTGTTCACAGGTGGGTGCTGCGTGCACACGGATGCCTCGTGCTGAGAGGGGTGGCTGCGTGAGGGCTGCGGCGAGCGTCTCCCGTGAAGCAGCTGAGTGGCAGAGGCACCACCGGCTGCCTCACCACGGACTGGAAAGCTGCTGGAGCCCGTGTTGCCCTCAGGGCATTTCCGTGCTGAGGTTTTGTTCTCATCTGTGTTGGACCTCAGCAGCTCCCACCACCTGCAGCACCGTGCTGAAGGAAGCTGATCGCCTCGGGCCAAGCTGGCACTGGTGTGGCAAGATCAAGTCCAGCCATACAGTCTGCAACCTGCAGCTGCTAACCCATCTCCTGTCTGCACCGGAGGCCCTGCGATCAACCCCCGCCCCAAAGACCTCAGCAAGACCTCTCCTAGCGATTTCAGACCTCGGAACGTCCACCAGCTCAGCAGCTCCCCGCTTTACTCATCCTGTAAGGAGCTGCCTGCAAACCTGCAGGTCTGAAGGCATCAGGAGGGATTCACCCTACGTGGATCACCCCAGTTCCAAATAGACCCTCCCATGGCCTGTGGGCAAGTGAGGATGGAGGCCACACGTCCCTCAGCCAGCCAGCCAGCCCGCCCACCCTGCCTTTTGGCTACCGCAGCGTAACACACACCACACCACCCCTCAACAAACAGCGAGAGGCAGAGGCCAATGGCTAAGCACTGCCATCACCTTCTCCTGCAGACTGCAGTCTCACCACCCTCGGGCTGTGTCTGCTGCAGCAGGCTGAGAGGAGACCACACTGCTGCCTGCAGCTACCTGACAGGAGGTTGCAGCGAGGCTGCTGCTGGTCTCTTCTCCCCAATTCCTCATGCTAGGATGAGGGGAAATGGCCTCAAGCTGCATCAGGGGAGGGTGAGATTGGTCCTGAGGAAGAAGCTCTTTGCTGAGAGAGTGGCTGGGCACTGGACCAGGCTGCCCAGGGAAGTGGGGGAGTCCCCATCCCTGGAGGGGGTGAAAAACTAAGTAGCTAGAGCCCTTGAGGCCACAGCCCAGGGGCTGGGAGCTGTCGGGATGAGGGCTGGGCATGGTGATCCTGGAGGTCCTTTCCAGCCAGGAGGACTCAGTGGTTCTAAGCTCACAGGGTTGAAAAGAAGAATCCAGCTGCCCTGCTGCTCTCCCTCTTTGGACGGTCCTGCATTACTCCCTCTCTTACAGGCACTGCCAGTTAATCAGAGTCAGGACTATCAGCAGATCAGCTCTGCCCTCCTCAGGGTCGCAGTGCTGGAGCTCTCAACAGGCTGAGCCCCGACCGCATTTAATCTGCTGCAGGAAAGCACCCGCTGGCTGTTTCACCAGAGCTGGTTACCCCGACCTCTGCTCGAAGCCTCCTCTACACCGTGCTTTTCAGAGTGCCAGTACCGGGTAGGCGTAGGCAGCAATCACACGCGCCGTGCCGAGGCACCGCGCCGCCTGCTCAGCCCCCAGCCGCTGCTTCCTCGCTTTCCTCTGGGCAGGAGAGCAAGTCCTGCGTTGTTTGAGAACACTCAGTCCCCTCCCTGCTCACAGTGCTGGATTCAATCACTCCACAACGACTGGAAACGAAACCTCTGCTGAGGAAGGAGCTCTGAAGACGCTCGTGAGCCATCCCACCGGTCACAGCCCCCAGCTCACCCAGACCGCTGGGCTGGTGCGCTGCTGGAGGACTGGACTGCTCTGTTTGAGGGCATCATGAGATGCTTGGGGTGGCAGAGACCAGGAAAGGCCATCTAGTTCCACCCCCGTGGTGAGCAGGGATGTTTTAACTAGGGCAGGCTCGTGGCTGCCCAGGGCAGGCTGGTACAACACTCGGCAGCCCGGAAGGCACCCGGCCTCAGCACGGGGCTTTGCTGGGGCACTGCTCCCAGCCCACACCTCACGCAGCAGCACGGTACAGGGGGTGCAGAAGGCAGGCACAAAGCAGGGTGATAGCTCCCCACTGCCTCCAGCGCCTAGGCTAATGCCCCTGTCCTCTCTGCTCAGCTTCAGGCAGAGGGCACAGAGCCTGGAGCAACAGAGCAAGGCTCTCGGGTACAGCTCTGACTGGGGGAGGAATCTGATCCAGAGGTACAAACCACTTCTAGCGTAACATAACAAGGGAGCCCTGCCAGCTCCCGCTCCCGTGCCACCCCGTGCAGTACCTGAGGCAACTCTGGGGTTATGAGGTGACAGAGAGCCCGCCTGAAAGACAGAGAGAAGCCAGGCCAGGGGCAAGGCTGCCTTGGCTATTCCCCTCGGCCTGCAACGGCGCTCGCAAGCCCCTCCTGAGAGGCCCAGCAGTCACCCCGCTCGCTGGATGCTCTGTACCTCCTGCAGAACAGCACTGTGAGGATCCTGCCCCCAAAGGCCAGCTCGGCCCTGTCCTGGAGGAACGGGTCAGTGCTTGAGAGAGGGACCCACCAGCCTCGCCAGAGCAAAGCTGCTAACTGCTCGGTGCCACCGCAGCCGGAGCCACAGTCCTTTCCCTCTGCCCTGCCGATGCCACCCGAGCTGCAGGATGGATCCTGCAGGGACACAGGCTGGCTGGAAGGGAAGGAGGCCCTGTGGATGAGCTAGGAGCGAGGGTGGGTGTTACACCGCCTGCACTGCAAAGCCAGGCTCGAATGACAGACTGCTGTCAGCTGCAAGAGCGGTCTGAGCGCTGAGGTCAACATCGTCCCTTCTCCTGGCTGCTGAGAGCTCGACCCTCACCCTGCCCGCCGGGACAGCCCGGCTCTCTCCTCGCTGGGACGCAGAAGGCACCGTTCTGCTGCTCTTTCACCTGCTCCAACAAAAAGGTGACTGGTGACCAGCGAGCTCAGGAGATGACACCCCCAGCCCTGACGGCTGATGCCTTTGCAGCTGCCCACCTCGAGGGAGAGCAGGAGAACAGCCCCCTCCAAGCACAGCCACCCATCCTCGTAATCCCCTGTCGTCCTCAGGGGCAAGGACACCAGAAGCAACAGCTGAGAGCAGGGCTACGAAGGGGGAACTGCACCCAAGGAGCGAGCGCTGTGTCACCCACTGGGAAAAGCCTCTGGCAGACGGGAGGGGGCCGAGCGCTGCCCTTCTCACGTTCATATGACTCCCATTAGTAACCCGGGAAGAAAAATAGGAGCATTCTTTCCAGAGGCTCACATGACGGCTGAAGCCACAATCACCTCTGGGAGCGCAGACAGCTCGCCCTGGCTCCAGACCCGGGGGGGCAGTGCAAACACACAGGGCTGCTGCAGCCACCGGGAAGCGTGCCACGGGGCTTTCACCAGCCCCGCTGCGTGCGCAGCGATGCCACGCAGGGAAGCCCCACCTGGCCAGCAAGCGGAGGGCTGCTCTCCTCTCCGTGGTGGCTACTCGCCCTGCTGAATCAAAGGCTGGCAGCTTCCTCTGCTCATGCCCGAAGTGCCATAACCACTCCTCTCCTGGAAGGCAAGGCAGGACACGCTAGGTGGGTGACATACCACCCGGAGGCAGAGAACTGACTTGGGAGTGCTCCTCAGAGACTCTGTTTTTAAGAGCAATGAAGCAGTTAGCCATCTCCTGCCTCTTGCTTCATTCAAAGTCCTTACTGCCAGCCTCCTTCCCTGCCCAGGTCCCTCTCTCAATCCTAAGACACAACTTCACAGGATCCTTGCTTGTACACAGAGGGGTCAACAGTAATCAGAGACGGGTCTGAGGCGGCTGGACACCTTCCTTCCAGCTCGATTTCAAATGGAATGGGGGTTCACAGCACCCCCAGAGGCCCCCAGACTTCCCCACTCAGTGCAATACTGCTACCCAAGCCTGTGCTCTGGAGCTGAGAGCTAAGGAACAGCATCCCAGTACTTCACAACCCAAGCTCTGACGCTGCCGTTGGAGCTGCTGAGCAGAGTATTTTCAGGGCACACAGGACACCGGAGAGCAGAGGGACAGCCCTTGCTCCAGCTGGGCTTTGCAGACCTAGATCACTGCTTCCAAACGGTGCCCGAGTGGGGGGTGGAGGAGTTTTCCTGAGGCTGTGAAACACCTGGTTCTCTGAAGAGTAGGGCAGTCAGTCTAGCTGAATACCCCTGTGTCCTGAAGCACTCAGGAGCTCAGCAGAACCAAGCAGAACAACTCCTTCTCTTCTTGTAAGCGATAATCAGAACTAGTACCCAGCCACTGCCAGCTCCTGCCACCCTCCAGTCCCACACTCGGCACCCAACTGCTGTCCTGTTGCCTTTGGCAGGGGAACAGAACCCCCTAAAGATAACCCCAGCCCACGCGGGGGGATCCTGCTCTCTTGCCTCCCTCACACAAGCACCGACGGAGGGATGGCACAATCCTACCTTCCCAGTTGCTGTCGTCGCACAGCGCGGTCAGATCCAGCCGAGGCACTTCGGACCCAAAGCTGCTGTCCTGGTCGTCAGCATCCTGATTTCTCTGCAGCTTGTTTTCAGGAGCGCTGGGGTGCTCTTGAATCTTCATGCTCGGAGGCAGCTGTATTCCCACACCCCCAGAGAAAGGAGAAACCAGAGTCTCAGGAAGAGCCCCGCAGCGCCAGCAGCAGCCAGCTCACGCCTCGAGTTAAAAAGACCCAAACAAACAGATCCTGATGCTGCCAGCTCCCAGTCCCCTGCCGGTGATCCCTGCGTGCTAACCGCTCGCTCGACACCACTGCAAACATCTGTCTGCCCGCCCTCCTGGCCTTCTGCCCTCTTTAGAAAGCAGCTGCGTGGTCCTGAGCCTGGCAGCCACCTCCAGGAATCGATGCGGCTGAGAAGGGAGGGAGAAAGGGATAGAGAGGGAGTGGCTGCCTACACTTCCTCGAGGAGCACAACTCCTGCAAGTGACGACAGCAAGGCTGGCTGCTGTCAGAAGGCTGCAGCAATATGGTGTCTAAAACGCAGGCAGCGGAGCCCCAGAGGGAGCCGCTGCAGAGAGCGGGCAGCGCAGGCTACGGGCACGGATGCTCTCACGCAGGCTGTGCTAGCTCGGATCAATCAGCGGCAGCTAAGCTGTGCTGGCTGCACACTCCCCCCCGTTTCCTGTGGTTGTTTTGGAGCTGGGCGTGGGGAGAGCACAACTATTTATGGAGCAGCTCCGGGTATTAAAGCAGCCTTGCGCAAATCCGAACGGCAGCGGGGTTTGGCATCGCGTCTGGAGGCAGCGAGGGGAAGCCACCACGTTCCCACCAGCGTCCAGTCAGTTAGGGGTAAAACCAGAGAGAGGCAGGGGACCGTGAGGTAAATGACTCATCCTTCAGCAGGACCTGGAAGCGACTGCTGTTTGTGCCTCGGCACCGCCGGCTGCCGCACATCCCGCACGTCGCGCGTGTTTACGTGGGAGTCACTGCCCTCCCCGCAGACCTGACACACCAGGCGGAGGGGGCGGATGGAGCAGGGCTTAATGACAGGGGCGGCCTGTCCCTCTGCAATGAACGGGCTGTCAGAGGGCAGCAGAAGTGTCTCTCACACACACACGCACGTCTGGAGCGATGCGCGACGCTGCCAGCAAACACCGAGCTCTGCCAACAGGCAGCACTGCACAGCCTACTCGATTTTGCTCACAGCAGCTCAGGCATAACTCTCTATATGGTAGTCCAGCAGGCAGGCACCGTGCAGGCTGCCCCTCTGCTGGTGTTTCAGCACTCCAGACTGCAACCTGCCTGGGCTGCTGTGTGGGGAAAGCGGGCCTGAAGGGAAGAACCAGCTCCTGG
Organism: Upupa epops; assembly: GCA_013397515.1. Classification (NCBI taxonomy): domain Eukaryota; kingdom Metazoa; phylum Chordata; class Aves; order Bucerotiformes; family Upupidae; genus Upupa; species Upupa epops. Next base: position 398,292 of record VZRI01003745.1, on the reverse strand, counting down.
GCGAGTGCTGCATGCAGGAGCGTGGCCACGCTGCAGGGAATCCAGGCCCTTCCTACCTGCCACCAGGGCACCTCTGGCTTTGTCGGCTGCATAAAGCTAAGGGTCTGCTTGAGGGGCTTTAACTCCCTCCCCTTTGAGCAGACAAACAAATCAGCTTCATGAGGAGAGAGACAAAACCCTGCCTAGAAGATAAATCACAGGAGTAAGCGTTGCCATCTGCACCCACTGCCACCAGCCCCTGCGAGTGGGGAGGGTGATGGGCGAGCTCACTGAGGCTCCCTTTCTCATGAGAGGGTGGCCCGGGAGATCTTCCGAGGTCCCTTCCGCTGTGGGTGGTTACTGGTTCTCCCAACCCTGGCCGATAAGCACCCTGCTGCTTGCAGCCTGTCCAGCGCTGTGTCTGTGCGAGGCTGGCCTTTCCTTTACACTCCAGTCCTTCTCCTCCACCAAACAGCACAACAGGAAACACGCGATGAGCGTGTGCCAAGCACCAACCACCCCTCAGCTCGACCCTAAATCTGATTACAGCCGCGGTGCTTGGGAGAGCTGTGCGTGGAGAAAAGGTTCATTCAGCACGCAGGAGCTTTTAAGCTGCTTCCACGCCGGGAGGACTTCAGGCGGTCCGTAGGGTCTGGTGAGGAATGCCCTCTGCCAAGACCCCAACAGCCAGCATGCACTGCGAACAGAAAGCCTGGTCTGGGGCCAGAAACAGGCTGTCTGCCTACAGAACAGCCTGTACCAGCTGAGGAGCTGCACTGCCAGTGCCAGCGCGGGATCTAAGGCTGCTGGGACTGCTGCCCAACAGGTGCTACCTTTAGTAGCACGGGGAGGCGTGAAGACCTTAACAGCTCTTCCTGTGAGGACTGCACAGGCTCCTGACTTAATGAAGGCTCTCGGAAGGTATCTGTGGCAGACCTAAGAGCGCTTGCCAGCTGGGAAGCAGTGCTGTGACAGGCAGGTTACAAAGATCACAGCAGTGTCTTCCTCCTTCTTGAAGTCCCTTCAGCTGCTGGGATGCTGAAGCGCTGTCTGACAGCAGGCCTGTGCTGTGCCTGCAGCCCGCTCGTCTCCCTCGCTAGCGGGGACAGCCTCTGGCACAGCACACACAGTGCTAGGTGCTCAGGAAGCAGCAGGATGGCACAGACCCAGGAGACCCAAGAGAGCAGCTGTTTAACCTTCACCGCATGAATGCCCCAAACCCAGAGGGTGGCAGGTACTGCCACCACCTCGTTTTCCCGTCTCACCTGCTGATGCCACCAGCTGCCAACTTCCAGGGCACAGGTCAAGCAAGGAAGAGCTACAGTCTCTTACAAGAGGCAGCACTCTAGCGATCCCAGTAGCAGCTGGCAGTCACAGTGCACGTGGATCATAGAATCCTTAGGGATCAGAAGGGACCCTCGAAAGCTCATCCAGTGCAACCCCTCTGCCACAGCAGGATCACCCAGACCTAGTGGCACAGGAACACAGCCAGGCGGGGCTGGATCCAACGGGAAGGGATCACAGACACCTAAGTTCACAGGCAAGAGGCCACTCCGGGAAATCATGACGACCAAATGGTTTGATAAAAGTCGAGAGGCACCCTAACCCCACTGCCCTGGGAGGCTGCGGTCACCGCTCTGTGTGCAGTGATCAGCAAGGGGCCTTGGCCTCGCTGACCAGCAAAGCTGCCTCCCTTTTTGTCCAAGAAGGGACTAAAGCAGATGCTTTCCGACTGCTCAGTGGCTGAGAGGCTCCCTAAATCACGTAAGTAAACAGCACGTGCTTGCTCTGCTTCCCCGGGAGGGACGATTTCACAGAGCTGTATGCCTAACCATGCACTGCTGCTCCCCAGAAAGCCCACGTGGAGAACACAAACACCCCCAAAATACCCACCTGAGAGTGCCTGAGGAAAACCTCATCGTTCTCACCGTCTTTGCTGCAAAAGAAAACAACAGTGAGCCAGCAGGTTACAAACAAACCCAGACACGGAGCAGGAACTGCAGCACCCCTGCACTCAGGGGCTCTCGCTACTGCTGTGTGCTCACTCATCCAGCCAGCGGCTGAGGGGACACCCTGGGCTGCTAAAGGAGACAGTGCTGCTTCCTCTCGGGAGCTGTTTGAGTAACACAACGGGATTGAATTCCACACCAACACAACCCTCCCGACAGACCTGACTGTGCAGAGAGCCTGTGCCATCAGCCGAGCAGGCTGGGGCTGCCCAGCGCTCCCGAATAAACCAAGAGGCTGGATTCCCAACCCAGAGGCCAGGTGAGACAGGCCCTACACTCCTCTGCACGGAGTGGCCTCACAAGTCTGCACCACCAGCACCTTCAGTGCTGATCCCAGGGTGCTGGGAGAAGTCCTGGTGGCAGCTGGTGCTGGGCAGAGCCCACTGACTGCATAATGCAGAGCCCACGTGTGGCTCTGCTCTGAAGCCAACGCGGTGGGTGACAGTGTCACCCTGGGGGTCTGTGGGGGGAGCAGCTCTCTGACTGTACCACATCATCGGGAAAAACACAGCAGGTAGGCATTTTAAAAGGTAAAAATCACCTTTCTTCAGGCAAAACGTCCACGTCGTCGGGCCTTGTTCTGTCTGCAGGCTTGGACGAGCTAAAGCTTTCCATACTCTGCAACACAGCAAGCGTTAGAGCAGTCAGACCCAGCACACAAGCACCCAACACAGCTTGCAGAAACAGCACAACCACCAGAACGCTGCCTGCTCCTCGCTGGGGCTGACCCAATCCCACAGGGCACTGCCTACAGCCTGCGGACAACCCCGACTGCTCACTGTTCATGCCTGGCACCAGACGGCCTCGGAACGCCTGGGGTGTGCTAACAGAAATGCAGGTGAGAAGCGCAACTGGTTAGGGCAACTTGGTCTCAGGTTTGTCTGAGCCACCATCAGGAACTCTGCTGCCCTTGAGGACCTCGAGAGAGACAGTGCTATGAACAGCAGCCACGGTGACGCTCTGGGAACGCAGCGACGAGGCTGTCCAGCCTGCTTTTGTGGCTATTCCCTCTGAAACAGGAGGCAGGCGGTCGGCAGAACGGAGCGTGGGTCCTGCCCTGGCCCCAGGAACCGCGTGCACAGGGCAGTCACAGCCCTCTGCCACCTGCTGCAGCTCCAGGCCCGGACGGTGACAGAGCTCAGCCACTCCAGCCTCGCTCACCGCAGTTCTTCCAGCCCTGCTGCTACCTGGCCGCCAGTCTCAGAGACGCAGCTCCAGCCTGTTAATGGTTCATACCTGCTTTGCTCAGGAGTGCAAGTGGGGCTGACAGTTCTCCCAGCGCTGCCTTATGCAGCTGAGTCAGATGCGATCAGACAGCCACGAGGAGAGCATCCACGCGCTGGCCTACATTTTCTCCCAGGTTCTGAAGAGCAGGGGAGGCAGCAAATGGTGGCTAAGAAGATGCAACTTCCCAAACTTGTTTACACCGTGAAGGCCTGCTGGCAAGTGCCCGGGGGCAGGTCACGTCCCTGGCTACTCCAGGAGGGCAGGCTAACTCAGGTTATTATTTCAAGGGCAGTGATGCAGCCAAAACAGAGCTAAGGCACTGCACATCCTGCTGGCAGCCTCTGAAATGCGGGAGCAGAGTAAGGACACTCTTGAAGGATTAAAAAGCAAGCCTGCCCTTCAGAAAGGGCAGTGCTGTGCTCTCTGTGCAGCGTTTCATGCTGATACTCCCAGCTGACAATCCCAGTGCACGAGCTACGCTGACGGTCGTCTCTGTTCTACTGCTGTCTGTGCATGGTCAGCCCCTTTTAGGTCCCTTTCCGCCTCTGTCCCTCAAAGGATCCAAAAACAAGGGGCAGGGCAACACCCTGTGGACTCGGGTGTCTCTTCTGGGCACGTTTTACAGCTTCATGAATGCTTTTCAAGTCCCCCTCACAACCAAAAGCTTCTGTCAGCCCTGGCCGAGTCCTGCATCCCACTCTCCTTCCCATTTCAAGTGCTTTATGCTCCACACACACACAGGTGCAGAAAACCACAGCAGCACTTGACCTTGGCCTCTCCTGACATCTGTTACTACAAGCAAAGGTGCCCAGCGAGTGTGGCTGTCTCACCCTGCTCTTTCATGAAGCATCCCAGGAGGAAGACAGTGACAGAGAGCACCAGACCTAAACACAGCTGATGCCTTCTTATCATCACGAGGAGCAGCTCAACCTGCCTCTCTCTAGAATCTCAGCACAGCCCGAGAGCATCACATCACAGCAGTTCTGTGACCTGAGTGAAATCAGTCCCAACACGAGGTCACGTGAAGAAGGAATTCGCTCACACAGCTCTAAACCTTCACCACCCGCACTGAAGGAAATGCCCTGGGTCTCTTCACCCAGCTCTCACTGCTACCAGTACCCCTACACCGCACGCAGGGTGCCCCAGCATCCCCATGTGGAAGCAGTGAAGGGTTTCCCAGCTGCTGACACCACAGTGGGTGTCTGGCTCGGCTGCCAGGGAAGGAGAACACAGCACCTGCATTGCCCAGCTCGTGACAGCTGGCTTCCACTGCACGAGTCCCCCAGCAACAGGCTGGACAAGCCATACAGTACCCCAGACGTTCATGACTGCAGTGTAGCCGTGGCACTGAGCTCCTCAGCTTAAGACCCTTCCAGACCAAACCACTCTGAAGTGATGTACAGAGTGCAAGCAGCACAGCAACACAGGGACCCCAGGGAAGAGGCAGAAAGCACCTCTGTCAGCTCCTCAGAAGTCAGTGGCTTCAGAACTCGGCTGAAACACACAAGTCAACTTGCCCTGAACAGGTTCACCTGCCGCTGAGGTGCCAGCCTCCTCTGAAAGGCTAGTGAACAGGCTGACTTACACTCTCTTTCCAAATGCTTTGCTAAACCCAGCAGAGGAAAGCAGGGAGCTGTGGAGAGAGAAGGCGGCTACAGATGGAGTAAGAAAATCCCAGCAAGAATGCAGCTCCTCGGTCACCTCACCACAAGGGCTGCAAGTGTGGTGCTCACTGCTTCCCAGAGTCCAAAAGAGCTGCTGAGGGCAGGAAAGGCTACCCCAGGGACCCAGATACACAACAACCCCTTCTCCTACCCTGGTTTCCACAGCGCAGCGCGCTGTGCCGGCTTACCAGAGGGCTGTCCTGGTTGTCATTAAGCTCTGAGAGTCTGGTGCTGGATTTCTGCCGCTTCGGTTTGCTCCTGTCGCTTCGATAGCCAGAGCTGTTGTCTTGCAACCTTTCTGCCTCTTGAGCAGCCAGAATACAGTCCTCCAGCTTGCCGCGCGCAGAGGGGATGTTCTCCTTGTTGATGACTTCCCTAAAAAGCAAAGGGACATTGCAACGGGGGGCTGCTTCAAACACCCTCCCGCTACGTTCGCAGCGGCAACAGGGAAGCACATCGTGCTGACTGCTGCAGTTCCGGCAACATCTTCCACACCTACAGAACCAGTATCTCTGGTTCTCCCCACTGCAGCGGACACCACGCGCTGCGCGACGCCGAGACCCACCAGGGAGCGCAGCCAGCTGTACGCAGCTCGGGTAAGAAGGCAGGCTGGGAGCATCAACAGTTGGGACTGGATTCGCCTCCCACTGCAGCCAGCAGTGAACCCCAGTGCTGCACAGGGAAGCCGGGCTCGCTCCGGGCGGGCCGGGCTATTTTTAACGCGAATAGGCAGCGTCTTTTCCTCAGAGACACGTGGTCTGCGTTTAGGAAAGTGAGTCACGGCTGCGGCCCGAGGATCTCCTTCGGTGCGTGACGCCGAGGGTAATCGCCTCTTACTCAGAGCCTCAAATGCAAGAGCAAACCTCGGGCCACACGTTTGATTTCTGTTGGGGAATCACACAGATCGGAAGAGGGACCGTGTCTCTGCAACGGCAGCACGGCTGCTCGAGCAGAGGACTGCTCTGTCGTGCCGGGAAGGGAGCGGGGCAGCTAGCGTCAAGTCATCACACAGTGTACCAGCTGAGGCTTGCCATGGGCTAGCAGGGCCAGAGCATGCTTCTCAGAAGCCTGGCACAGGGGTTATCCTGCCCTCAACAAACATAACTCAACGCATCCTTGCACGATGCATCCTGCTCCCCACCAGCCTGCCCTGCTGGAGGGTGCAGGCGGGCTGCTCACACTGCAGCTGGAATGGCTGTGAAGTGCTCAGCGTGCAGCTGCTCTGAACAGCTGTGCAGCTCCAAAGGCTGCTCTCACAAAGGGCTAGGGGATTCACCCAGCCCTGCACGCAGTCCTTCTGCGGCACCTGGCCAGTGCCAGCGTGACAAAGCACTGGGAGCAACAACAGACCCAGAGAGTTCTGAGAATCACAGGCTGGGTCAGGTTGGAAGGGACCTTCGAGGTCGGCCAGTTCCAACCCCCCTGCCATGAGCAGGGACACCCCCCACCAGACCAGGGTGCTCAAGGCCCCAGCCAGTCTGGTCTTGAACACTGCCAGGGAGCTGGGGGGCAGCCACAACTCGCTGGGCAACCTGGGCCAGGGTCTCAGCACCCTCCTGGTGGAGAACTTCCTCCTGAATTCCAGTCTGAACCTCCCCTCTTCCAGCTGGAAACCATTCCCTCGGCTCCTACCCCTCCAAGCCCTTGGAAACAGCCCCTCCCCAGCTCTCCTGGAGCCCCCTTCAGGGACTGGAAGGCTGCTCTGAGATCTCCCTGCAAGCCCGGGAGCTCAGGGATGTGCATCTGGGGTACACACTGCTCCCAGCTGGTGTCCCCGCGTGGCACATTACAGATCCCCTTGTGCTCCATCACAGGACAGGGAGATGAAGTCACCAACAAGCACATGAGAGAGAGGAGTTTCACGAGGAATTCCCGGTGCCGCTGATTCACCCGGACCCGAGCGACGGGAAGCAGGGAAAGCCGTTTGAATCCCAGCCAGCATTCAGAGCTCCCCCTGTGCTCTCAACCTGAACCGCTGCGTCAGGCTCGTCTGAGGGCAGCTGAACGAAAAGCTCTGCAGGCCTGTATGCTCCCAGACACGTACGCCAGCCGGGCTCTGGCCCACGTACCTGAGGAGCCTGTCAGCAGGGCTACTAAACGAGAAAAACTACTTGAGGGCTGCTGCCAGGTAGCCGGTGACTGGCAAGTGCTGCCAGAGCCATTCCACACGTAACCCTCCACCGCTGTGGAAGTGGCCTCTTCGTTGGTAACGAGTTCTGGAAGAGCAGGAGCAGCACTGTCACCGTCACAGCTGTCTGCAATAGCAGACAGGCTCCTGATGGCTGTAGAAAGGCAGCTCTGGGTATGAAGGGCATACCCAAAGGGATCCAGGGAACGCAGCACTCAGGGCAAACCAAGAGAGGGGATGCTCAATTCAGAGTCTACCCTGAAATCAGAGTGAGCCAACCTAGCAGAGCCCAGCACGGCCCTTCTGGACAAGCTGGCCCTGTGTGCAAGCACTGGTGAGGTCACTGCTTTGCAGCCTGTACTCACAGTTCCTCAAAGATAGCCCGGGGCAAGTGTTTGGTGTGGCTGTGGTGGAAACACATCTGACCCACACTATACGTGCCACAGGGGATGGAGTACGTGCCACAGGGGATGGAGTACGAGAGGAAAAACAGCTGTTATTTTCATGCTTTGACAGGCACTGAGTGAGTTTTCATAGGATCCTAGAATCCTAAGGGATGGGAAGGGACCTAGACAGATCATCCAGTCCAACCCCCCTGCCACAGCAGGATCCCCCAGACCCAGTGGCACAGGAACACAGCCAGGCGGGGCTGGAACGTCTGCAGAGAAGGAGACTCCACAGCCCCCCTGGGCAGCCTGGTCCAGTGCTCCGGGACCCTCCCTGGGAAGAAGGTCCTG
>VZRI01003745.1:354689-390412 GCA_013397515.1 Upupa epops | reverse complement strand
GCAGAGTAGAGGGCGAGAAGAACCTTTCTCGATCTGCTAACCACTCCCCTTCTGAACCCCTGCAGGATGTTGCTGGCCCTCTTGGCCATCAGAGCACATTGCTGGCTCAGAGTCACCCTGCTGGCCACTCGGACCCCCAGGTCCCTCTCTCCTGCACTGCTCTCCAACCACTAAACCATCTTTGTGTAACTGCACAGAAAACATCCTCAACTCTGAGCAACCCAAAGAGCAGCTCTCTGCTGTCAGATAAACAGCCCAAGCACAGAGGGGAGACTGGATCCCACTCGTGAAGGCATCCTGAATCCAACCCACCCGCTGAACCCCCTGCAGTTACCCAGGGAAAGCGACAGGCAGCAGAGACAGCTGCTTGGGGGTTGCAGCGAAGCAACAAACACTGCAACTAAACCATCCCCAACCCTGCCCTTCCAGACCCTCCTCTCCTGTGTGGAGAAGAGAGAGCCTTAGCACGCCTCGCCCTGCTCCATCACCTCCAATGACCTCGGCATTCCCAGCTCGGACTGATGCAACGGAGCTCTGCTCTGCACTTTCAACTCAGGGCAAGGGCCAGCGCATTTCGTAACAGAAGCAAGCGACCCCTTGATAAGAAGGGGGCACACTGCATCAGGTATACCTCCCAAAGCAAAGAAATCGGGCTCGTACATGTCTCTGTTTCTCCGGGCTTCCTCCTGCTCTTTGTGATGTCGCCTCCTCTGCCTGGCAGACACATTAGAAGAGGCTGAAGATGCTCCCGATTCAGAGTCCTCTGAACTCTGGCCGCTTGAGCCATGAACATCAAAGAGATGCTGCTCCACGGCTGAGCGGATTGTCTTCTCTAAATACCTGTCAAGCCGAAAAACAAGGTCAATTGAGCTCAAAGGCTTCGCAGAGCTCCCTCTCTGACAGCAAATAAAGCCAAAGGCACCCCGGGCTGTGTTTCATTGCGCTAGCAAGGCGCTATCAACCGTCCTAGGGCTGAGGCACCTGCAGAGAGCTAACACCAAGTGTTCGGACACCCTAGCGCTCTGGTCCCTCCGAAGAGCTGAGCTGCCCCAGGCCATCCTGCTCTTTGTTTCTAGGGAAGTGACCCCGCAGCAACGCAGCCAGCTGCACCCACTGCAACTGCTGATGCCGGCGCCCAGCGTTCACCTTTCAGTTCAACTGTCCTAGAGCCGGCCCAAGCGTGCTGGACACCCAGCCATGCTGGCACTGCTCAAGCCTCTTGTGCAATCTTGGCTCAGGATGGCAACAGACCATCTGCAGGACAACGAGGGGCTCCTGTCGCACAGGGGCATGAGAAAGGCAAACAGGACCTCACCACGGTCTCCCCGTTTACTGAGCTCGGTGGTGGGTGCAGCACGGATTCGTTTCCCAGTTCCAGGTGGTTTTGCACCGTGCTTGTGCCACGAATGCAACCACAGTTGCCCCTGGCTTGCTCTGAGATCGCTGTCGAGTCCACTGGAAGGCTTCTGTGCAGGCTGCAGCAAGGGAGTCCGTGCAGCTGCTTTGAAGACATGAGACTGCTGCAGCACTCGACACAGGCAGATCTCTCGGTGCTGGTCCTGCTCTTTCCCTTCCTTAACCAGAGGAAGCTCTTACGGGCTAAGCCCAACGTTTTGTGGTGAGAAGATGACTGCTCCATGCATTCTTGCACGTGATCACCCCAGCCCTGCTTCTTGCAATGCGCTAGGCACCCTGAGACACCCCTCCTTCAGCAAACACCCCTGCTCAGAGCCCAGTTCAGCTCCCTGGGTTTTCCTGGTTAAAGGAGTGACCTGCAGGATTCCCCGAGTAACTACGAGCATGGGAACCTGCGCCCGGGCTGACTTCTCCAGAGACTTTACCCAGCTTGTCGTTAAGGTTCTGTAGTTTTAAGTTTGCTGAGAAGGAAAAGGATCTTGGCAACTGCAAGCCCCCAGCTGGTTCAAGGAGGCAGGGACCTCTGTGTCTCAGGTACTGACATGCATCTGATCCGCAAACCCATCAGTCACCGGGATTTCCAGCCCTAGCATGGAAGTCAGCTCAGCAGCTCTGCTGCTCCCAGTTACGGCAGTGCGGTCAAGCCTTGCCCTCTGCTGAGGGGCATCAGGGTGCAAGGGAGAACAGGAGGACAGCCAAGGGTGACTGGCTCCTCTGAATCTGTGTAACCAGAGTGGACACAGTGCCAGGGAAGAACCGAGGGGCTGAGACTTCTCCGCCGAGAAGTGCTTTACTACCACCAGTGCTCTGGTTTGGGCAGCACTGGTGGTTTTTAAGTTCAAGGGTAGAAGAGAAACAGAGGAACAGCGAGGAATACTTTCCAAAGCTCTGAGATAGAGGGGAAGCAGCTGTGAAACTCTGAACGAGACACTTACTCTCCTGTAGCAGGGGCGTTACTACCGACTTGCGAAACGTGGGCACTGCGTAGAAGAAACAAAGAGAGAGGAAAACGTTAGATGTGATGAAGCACAAGGTCTCAGCCCCCTGCTCTTTGCAGCACTAAGGCGTGAGGGTGCAAGCTGTCTCGGCACGCCGCAGTTCCCCTCCTTAGGGAAGGCTCACTCGTGGCGGCGCAGTGCACGCTGACCACGGCAGGAGCCGCAGGCATCACCTTCCCTGCCGTCCCCTTGCAGCAGGACAAGGTCTGGCAGGAACTGCTTCAACCAGGACAGTGAAGATTTGTGATTTCTCCTAAGCTTCCTGTTGCTGCAGGTTGGTTTGGCCTCATCAGAGAGGTCTCTGCCTTCAGAGGGTGACTTGAAAATGGAGAGACAGTGCAAGCAGAACCAGTAGTTAAGGCTCTTTGACTGCACCAGAGTTACTGAGGCTGGAAAACACCTCTGCCAGCATCCAGCCCAGCCTGTGACCCAACACCACTGCAATAAGCTAGACCAAGGCACTAAGAGCCACGTGCAGTCTGTCCTTAAACACCTCCAGGGATGGGGACTGCACCAGCTCTTTAAACAACAGAGGAAAAAGGCAAAGCCCAGGCTTTGCACAGCTCTCCTCCCGCTGCTCTCTGATACCAGTGCTCTTCACTTCGCGTTTTTACAAGTAGATTCTAGGCTCTCTTCTTCCCCTTCTCCCTCAGGAAGAACTGATGCAACTGCAGGTGTCACTGCTTGCTGTCTAAAGCCCTCTAAGCAAAGCTATGTACCACGCTGCACAGCTGCTCCTGCTCTCTTCTGGCTGCTGAGCTGAGTCCACCTGGCTCTGTCTTCCCCCCGCTGACCTGGCTCCGCAGATAAGGGGCCACTTTCAGCCTACCTGACCCTCCCATGACGGTCCAGGAGTCCAGTTACAGACCCCAGGAGTTCATGTTGATCCATCCCTGTGCCTCTCTCGCACCGAGGAAGTCCACAGCCAAAACAAACAAACAGTGGGGTTACTATGGCTCTAGGATCCGAGCCTTGCAGGGCAGAGCGGGAGGTGCTCGAGAGCATGAGCACTAACAGATCAGTAGAGATTTCACAGTCCAGAACAGCACACGGACAGATGGGCTGTATCCTGCATGGTTTTCCAAGCTTCCTGGGTAGAGGGGCACGGTGCCGCCGGGTTTATGCTCCACGGAGCCAGTGAGGTGAGCACTGTGCCCCGGGAGCCCTCCTGGCACATCCTCACGCTCCCTGATTTGCTCAGTAAATCATCTGGTTAATGATTTTCTCCTCATGTCTGCTCCGTTTCACTGCTGTGCACAGCCACAGCATCTCCACGAGCTACGTGGCCAAACCCAACTCCTCAGCAGAGTACAACCTCTTACCCCATGCACTGCAGACTAATACCTGGCTCAAGGCAGATGCAGCGTTGTCCCAAACAACAGCTGTTGGAAGGAGAAACAGCCATACCCTCACCAGTGGGTGCTGGTACCTCTAGGGAAAGCAGCAGTGCTCTTCCAGCACTGGGAACCCCTGGCACTGCTCGTGACAGCAGCTCTCAGCCCAGTTCCACTGCTCTGCACGTTAGCAGGGAAGGTCCCCACTGCAGAGGTTTTGCTTTGCTCTCCGGTTTGCATCAGAACTCACTCAGCAGGTGCCTCCCCTGAAACCACCGATGAACTCTCAGGCATGTGAGGCACGCCTGCAGGCTCCCCGTCTTCCAGAAACTTGCTGCACACAGTTGAGCAGGGGACTGTGGCCGCCAGATGCTGCTTCACTGCCCGAGACTGCACGCTGATCGCAGTACCGATTACTCGGTACAGCCGGCACAGTGCTGCTACAGAACCCATCAGACAAGGGGCAGCCCTACCCCTTCTGTAACAGCCTCCACTCTCGAACCCGCAGCGCTTCCTTACAAGAGGGCTTGGAACGTCAGTGCCCTCCAGGTAGGGCTCCCTGGAATGATCAGTCACCCTGCAAGGTTTCACTGCTCTTTAACAGTGGAGCACAGCTGGGTCAACAAGCTGCCTTCCCCAGGAGCGCAGCGATGGTGAGGAGCCTGCTCAGCAGCAGGTGAAGGGACAACAAAGGCACAACCCTCCCAGAAGCAGCTCTAACAGCTCTGGCTGACAGTTAACACCTCGAGTGTTTGCTCTGCTGTCACCAGTAACGCACAGGCAAGCATCCCTGCTGCTGGCTGACACTGTACTTGGCTGAAGAGTCGAGGCCGCGGCGTGATCCTCGTGGAACTGGCTGATGGAGGGAAACAATGCTCCTCTGGTCTGGCAAGAGACACACAGTGTGCAGTGTTTGGGAGCTGAAGGGCTCTCGTCACCGCTAATTAACTCGCTGCACCATTATCTTTAGGGAGCCATTGTTCAGAGGCAGCAGCCCCTGCTCTGTGCACACACTCCCGGTTCACTTGAAGGGTCACTTGAGTGCCCTTTCAGCCTGGGTAAGCGGGGCTGACAGCAACACAAACAGGTCTGACAGCCTCCCCTTCCTTTTTCGTGGCCTGAAACGCAAGGCCTCCCTGTGCCACGCACAGCTGAGGGACACGAGCACCACAGCCAAAGCTGCACAGGAAAACCTGGCTGCCCACTCAATCCTCAGTCGCTGCAGCACCAGGACTGCCCAGCCAGCACCAGCTCTCCTGCCGAATAAAGCGGCCCCAGCAGCACTCGGTTCTGCGTGTGCTAAGCAGCAGCAAGGCTCACAGGCTGTTAGCTTCAACCGCCTCAGCGGCATCACAGCAGACACAACTCTGACACGAAGCCTTCTGCCACCAGGTGTGCTGCTCCCTCTCTGCCCCTGCTAGCTGCACCTCCACGTCCAGCCAAGGGTTTATATCCCTGTCTGCTCCCCTCCGTGCCAGGTGTGCTCCCCTCGCCGCAGCACACACACTGGTCTGCTGTTCCCCACGCTGTCCAGCCCTGCTCCCGCCGTCTCAGACACCAGTTCTCCTCAGGACCACTCCTCGCTCCCCTTCTCCTCAGCAATCTCAACAAGGCCAGCTGGAGAGACTCTCCTTCCTGGATTGCTTTTCCATGATCCAGGAAAGGGCTTGGAAGGGCAGCTTTAGGAGAGACGGCAAGGTAACGAAAGCCTGCAGCCGCCTGAAGGCCACGAGCAGGCAGAACGAAGAAAGAGAGGGGACAACGGGATGAGGATTTAAACTGGAGAAGAGCTTCTGACATGGGGATGCTCGCAGCTACAAAACCACCTCCCAAAGGACAGGCAGAGCCTCCTCAACAGTCTGAAAGGGAGGGGAGCAGCTCCCTGCTGAGGAAAGGCTGAGGGAGCTGGGGCTCTGGAGCTGGGAAAAAAGGAGCCTGAAGGGTGACCCCATGGATGCTGATTAACATGGAAAGGGTGGGGGTCAGGAGGAAGGAGCCAGGCTCTGCTCAGGGGCACCCAATGCCAGGACAAGGGGCACCGGGTGTCAGCTGGAGCAGAGGAGGTTCCACATCCAGAGGAGAAGCAACTTCTTCCCAGTGAAGGTGCCAGAGCCCTGGCAGGGGCTGCCCAGGGGGGCTGTGGAATCTCCTCCTGTGGAGTTGTTTCCAACCCGCCTGAATCTGTTCCTGTGCCACTGGATCTGGGGGCTCCTGCTGTGGCAGGGGGGGTGGACTGGATGATCTTTCAAGGTCCCTTCCAATCCCTCCTAGTCTGAGATTGAGGCAACATCTGCACAAACATGCTGCAGGGTGCATCAACAGCAAGGCAGACAAGACCACACAACCAGGCTAGTGACGGCCCAGCTCACTGGCCCCCATTTCTGCCCAGTCTGAATGGAAGTCTCCACGTGAAGAGCAGGCACTGCAGTTCACAGCCCAAAAAGAGATCTAATGGCAAACCCAGGCTGCAAAGATGAACTGAAATCTAAGCGAGAGGATGACCAGACCGAGTAATCAGTGCAGGAATTCCAAATACCACTGCTCCCGCTGAGAGCACCCCAGGGATCTCTCTCTATTTGTTCCAACTCTGCAGAGACCAAAGCAGCTAATTATAGCATCCGGCCCTTCCTCCTCTGCAGCCCTCTACTGTTAATTGCCCTGGCTCCTGCTCTTCCACTCAGCGCAAGGGAAAGCAGCACGGGAAGCAAGTGCGCTGCCAGAGCGGGCCCCGATGTCAACTGAATCGGGCCACTAACACAAGCACTGCCCTTGCCCTCTGGCTGGCAAAGCAGGACGCACTATTTGCTTGAGTGCAGCGAGAGGGCTGCTCCCTCCAGGCAGGCATGCTGGGTGCCCAGACACCCCTGCGTGCCCGTGCTGCAGCAGGGGAGCCGTTACTGCAGGGGCTGCTGGCACACCGTCTGGCTCCTGGGGTCTTCCTGAGCAGCACGTGCTGCCAGTTCCTTAGAGCTCGTGGCACAAACCTCTCCTGTGCTCGCAGATTACAAGCTCCTCGTGACGGGTACCTGAACTACACAGGAAACCCGTGTCCATCTTCTAATTAAGATGAAACACGGCTGGCATGAAGCCCTGAGCTCCATCTCTGCCGCAACAGTTTGTGGAGTCTGCAGCAGCAGGTTCATCCCTCCCACCAGCTGAGCAGTAATTATCAGCTGAAGGCTGATCTGCAGGCTGATTGTGCTCAGCGTCTCTGGCATCACTCCCCGCTCTGGATTCCGATACCGCGTCAACCCCATGCAGAGAAAATAGACCGAGTAAATACCTCACGTAGAAGGGTGACATGGGCCTCTCGTCTTCCTGGGAGCTAAAAAGGAAGGCATGAAAAGAAGTTAGCGTGCAGCTCGGTCGTGATTTGCAGTTCAAGGCATGAACTTCTACAAAGCAGAGACCACTGCGGTGTGGCAGTCCCGTCCCAGCAGTAACACTCGGGTCTGCTTGGAACAGAGCTTTACCTTCCATCTCTTAAATCCCCAGGACGTGACCGATTCCCTAGTGCCCACAGGCACAGCGAGACAGATCTGCTCGACAGCCAGGAGTCACTGGGGCTCTGCAGCACTGCAGGAACTATTGCCATAGCAACAAGAAAGCATTTAGGCAGCAAAATGACCAGAGCCTTTGGCTGTCTGCTCTTCCAGAATCCAACAACTGACTACTGAAGCGAAGTCTGAGAACAACAAACAACCAAGTGACTAAATAAACCTCTGACATCTCCAGAGGGACCAAGCAACTAGCCAAGGGTGTCCGCATGAGGCTGCAGTCTCACTCCCCAGAGTGCTGGACTGATGGTGTAAGTCCACTTCAGACACTGATCTCACCTAGTCACCCCAACCAGGTAGCAGCTCGGCCTAGCAAAGCTCTGTAGCTCCAGAGCAGAGCAGGATACTTCCTCCTCCAAGCATGCAGGAAGCATCCCCGAGGTCAGCTTGTCCCCACAGGGCTTTTAAATGGGTCTGCTGAATCGCTCAGCAGAAGGGCAGACAAGAGAGGAAGCTGCAGCAGTGGCTTTACCCAAAAGCAGAAAGGATCACATCCCACAGGCACTGGAAACCAAACACTGCCCTGACGCTTCCCCACGGCTCCAGCAGCAGCCTGGGACCGCGCCAGCACTCAGCGTTCTGCCACCTCTATAACTGCAGGGGGTTCCTGTGGCCGAAGGGGAGGCCCTCACGCGGGGCGCACCGGACGGCGCTGCTGGAGATGCTGCACTCGCAGAGCACTCCGCGCATCCCGCCCAGCTCTCCGCTTGCTCTGGGCACAAAACAACTTAGAACGAAGCCGCTCAGTCGCTCGTTCAGCTCTCACTGGTTACCTGGCCAGGCCGGTGAGCGCAGAACACAGCGGGCTCTGTGTTCTTCTCAGGTAACCACAGGGCTCCCCTAAGCCAGGGGATTAAAGAGACATTAACTGTTCCTGCCTGCAAGCCTTGGGAGAGCAGTTTCTCACACTCCTGAAGGACACTTCAGTACTGGATCTCTCCCTCCCTGCTGAAAACTAAACCAGACCCCAGCCAGGCTGAAAACCCCTGCGGTCTCTTAATTTTATGGCTGAAGAAGCAGCGCTGCAGTGTTTGTGACCTCTGCTGAGCTCACGCAGAGTCTGTCAGGCTGGGAGGAGTCGCCCAGCTCCTCTCTGGATTTCCAGGCAGGTTTACACAACCCCTCCTTTCCGTCTCTGGAGAAGGAAAGAGGAGAGCTGGGGTGAAGTCAGTTAAACCGTACACTTCCACCAGAGAACAACTGGGACCTTTTTACCACCTCCCCTTTTCAACAGGAAAGCTACAGGCAACTGCTCACCCACCGAGCTCCCCAACACACCACCATGGGTTCCTTGCTCCTTTCGAGTGTCTCAGATTGAAGGGCCATGGCCTGCCTGTTCCGGAGCTGCAGCTGTACCAGTTCTGGGTCACACGTACACAGTACCCCCATCACAGCCGCGCTGCTGGCCTGGGCCCTCACCCCAGCTCAGCCGGTGGCTCGGGACCCTTCCTCCTAGCGACACTGGCAGTTCCTCCACGCCGATGTACTTTGCCTCAAGGGTCAGCATCTTGCACCCAGAGATGAAGAGCCCCGGCGGCAGCAGCAGGGTCACGCTGCTCAGCCAAGGCCATGTTTTCCTGACGTCCTGCCATGGCTCTGTTTGCTCTAAACTCGAGGGACAGATAAAAGAAATGCCTCGCCTTCTGTTCCACCAGAGACTCTGGACTTCCAAGGGGATTCTGTGGTGAGAACCCTTTCTTGAGGCAACAGATAGCTGCTTCTAATTTCAATGCAATCAAGCAAAAGGGCACTGAAAACGGAGTGGCGTCAAAGTGACCAGAGATACCACAAGTGACTGCAGCATGGGGACTCGTTCAGACCTCAGAGCCACCTCCCTCATTTCCTACTCACCATTTAGAGTCGCTGTGCCACCCAGGACTGACAGCCACACCACACAGAACCCACTGACAAGGGCAGAAGGGGAACTCCAGAGCTGCTAGCCTGACCTCGGAACAGCGCCAGGACAACAGGGGGATCAGGCCCAACCAACACAGGCTCATGAAGAGCAAGTCCTGTCTAGCGTGCGGGAGGTGGCTCTGGGTTTGGGGGATGCTGCCTGAGTGGGGAAACAAAAGAAACACAGGGAAGCCTATCTGCACACCAATTCCCACTTCAAAGCACCAGCAGGGAAGGCCAGGCCATCCACAGCAAGCTGAGATGCCCTCTTGCTGGGAGCAAGAGGCTGATTTTCCCTTGATATCAACCTATCTGAACCTGCTGGAAGCCCTGGAAGCACCACTCTGTGTCATTATTTCCTACTCACTACGCTCCTGGACTGCAGGCCTGTTTCTCTCGCGTAAGATGACGTCGATGTCAAACACCTTGCTACTGCTGTTCGACCAAACTAGCTGGGACTCACTGTGAAAGAGAGGGCAGCTGCTTTCCTTCTCCTTGCAGTTTGGCAACAGCCCTCCCCGGGATCAAACTGGAAAATGGGTCAGAAAGAGGCGGAATGGATGTGCCAGCCAAAGTCTCACCTCTTCTAGAGCTCCACAGCGTGCGGTTGCATAACGCTCACGTACCTGCCGTGACAGCGGTTAGAAGGGTTCCTTAAGTACCCAGCAATTCCGGTGGCAGGGCTGGTTGTTGACAGCTTGCACACAGAATGTCCCTAGCCATTTCCTCGGAGGCAAAGCCCCTCCACCCCCTCCCAGAGGAAGGGCTTCCCCTGGCGCCTACACCCCTCACATCACGTCACCCTTTGACAAGGCAGGGTGCCCGGCTGTGGGGCAAACGTGAGCCCGGGCAGCTGAGAGCATCGCAGGCTACGACTGAGGAAGAGGAGAACAACAGGTTTGAATCCCTCTTCCTTCTTCCACCAGAAAAAAACCCCAGCAGACCAAGTCCTCTCCACCTGCAGAGAACATACTTCACATACTGCATATTCCAGCTGGCGCCTACACCCCTCACATCACGTCACCCCAGGACCCTGCACTGGGGCTTGACAGGTACTCCCAGGACCCTGCCCTGAGAGCGATAACCAAGTCTGAAGGGGCAGACCTGCTTACATGACGACTTCACACGGACTCACTAGTCTGTTACAGAGAGTACTAGAGCTACTGCTAAAGAGGAGGAGGTGTGGTGGAATGCAGATGGAGTTCTCAGGCTACGCTGCTGGGCAGCTGGGAAGGACCCCAGGAAGGTAAATCAAACTGCCCCGCTGATGCCTGAGACAGCCCACACAGACAGCCGCTGCCACGCGGGTAACAAACAGCTCAGCCACTCACCCTAGTGTGCTTTCCAGAAGGATGTATGATGGCTTCACTCTTCCTCCATCTCCAACAGTTTCAGCAGAGCGCAACAGGAGAGAGGCCACTGCTCACATGCAAGGTCCCAGTGCCCGCCTGCCTTTCTTATCTCCTCTGGGAACTGGCAGGTGTGGCTGGCAAAGGCAGCGGCGCAGGCTGCAGCTCTGCACAGCTCTGGTTAAGCCCGCCCTAGGCTGAGCCCGAACAAACGGAGTCAAACACACAGAACACTTCGTGTCCTCACGAAGGACCCAGGTGACCACAGAAAAGCGACGCTATTCAAAAGCATCAGTCTGTTAGCAACAGGAGCACAGCCTCTGGTGGCCAGGACGTTGGAACATCAGTAACGCAACGGGTGGGACATCCACAGGTGCCTTGGGCAGGGTTTGGGCACCCAGAGCACCGGGTTCAAACACATCCAGCCTCCCACCCCTTCCCGTGCAACGAAATGTAACGCAGTGCCAGTCCCTCCCAGGCAGGCAGCCATCGTGTGCCGTTCCACAGACACCTATATATAGCCAAGGCGACACTGCAGAGCACACGGGGCTCTGTGCAAGCTCGCCGGCTGATTTTCAGGGCACACAGATACTTCAGTAGGGGCAACACTTTGCTGCTCTAGTGCCAACGGTATTGAAATGCTATGGCTTCTTCAACTGAGCCTTCCTCTCTCAGGTTTTACATGCCAGCCACGCAGAGAAGCATCAGCACAGCTCCAGCACAGAAGGGTTCCTGCGGCAGGCAAGGCACAGCCAGCTTACAGCCCGAGCAGGGCACAGAGCAGGACACCTGCAGGGGATGGGGCGGAGGGAGTTCATCCACCCTCAGAGGGAACCCAGCGTGATGCTGCCATCAAGTTACCTTTCTTGAGAGGGCTCTCAGCCTGGGAAGTGCCCCAAAGCTGCCAGCTTCAAACCTGGCAAGCACAGCAGTGCCCTGCAGGTTGGACATGCCCTAAGCTGGAACAGCAGTAGCAGCCTGCCCACCTCACAGAAGCCAAAGCTCACTGCTAGTAGCCACTTCCAGGCATCCTCTTTCCTCAAACTGACATAAAATGCTGGAAGCCAGCAAGACCCTCTTCCACGGCAGAACTCTGCGCTAGGAAGGGAGGAGCCAACATTCCAAGGGGAAGAATGGGAAAATGAAGGTGCAACCTGAGGAATGCTACTGTCAAGGGATCGAGCAGTCTGTGCTTGCCCGCCCCTAGGTCTAGGGAAAATTAGGTGCTAGAAGCATAGGACACATACCCTAAAACCAGCCGAGAGAGATGGAAAAGCAGCCACAACCTGGAGAATTCGTGGGTTTCCCACTGCAAAGCTCCACCAATTTCCTATGATGCTCAAGGCTGCAGGGGAGTGTGAGGAAAAATCTTCACTTCTCAAGTGCAGCCTGCGTTTCCAGCTGACTGAGAGCAAATCCTCGCCCCAACAAAACCCAGAGAGTCTAATTAGAGGTGCCCCGTGAAACCTACCTTCCCCCGGGTGGCACAGCCAGGAGCACCCTAACCACCCCTGCCCTGCAGCACCGCTGCTCGGGAGCGATGCGCTCGCTCCCCAAGGCATCCAAACCACATCTGTGTTTCTCTGCAGTCATCAACATGGAACCCTGCCGGAGGGGCCTCCTCCACCCCTCTGCAGAGGACCTGGCGCTTCACCGAGCCCGGATCAGTCGGGGAGGCGACTGCAGCCACTGTCGCGTCCGAGCGAGCGGCAGCACCCGCTGAAGCGGCGCAGAGCGGTGCCAGCCCCGCGGGTTACATAAAGACCAGTACTCGCCCAGCTCCCATCGCCAGTAACGACCCAGCCCTCCTCCCCGCAAAACCACCGCGAGTGGCAGCCGCAGGGCAGGGAGGGGTGCGCAGCGACCAGCGCAGCGGGCTCTGCGGGGCTGCCGGCCCGCACCCCCGACCCTGCGGCTAGTAACGACCCAGCCCTCCTCCCCGCAAAACCACCGCGAGTGGCAGCCGCAGGGCANGGCCCCGGGGAGGGGCGAAGGGCAGCCCGGCCCGAGCTGGCACCGCCCCGCTGCCCCAGGGGCTGCCCACGCTCCCTCCCGTACCCCTTCAGGACACAGAGCTCAGCCCGGGCGCGCCAGGACCATCGCGGGGCACCAGTAACCCCATCGCGGGGCACCAGTAACCCCATCGCCGGGCACCAGTAACCCCATCGCCGGGCACCAGTACCACCCTGCGCAGGCTGCGTGGAGCTGCACGGCTGCCTGCGGGAGCTGCGTCCGTGCACAGGGGTCTGTAGGGCTGGCACAGTTCACTGAACCCCTGTCTGCAAGAGATCGAGTCCAACACTGAACTCACGCTGCCCGGGCACCACTAAATCCCAGCACCAGGTCCACATGCTGTTTAAGGGAGAACCCCAGGGACCCCAAGTGCCCTGGCAGCCCATTCCAGTGCCCAGCAACCCTGCCAGTGATGAAATCCTTCCTAACACCAGCCTAAACCTCCCTGGCACAACGGACTCGCGCTACGATGCTTTGTGCAGCAGTCAGCCACCCGGACACAGCACGCAGACAGGCACAGGAGAGCTCTGGGCACTTGGAAGAGGCAGGAGCTGAGCGTACGATTACGGCTGTTCCCTCCCAGTGGGCCACCCCCAAGTGCCCCTGCTTCCACCCAGCACTGCTCTCAACAAGCGAGTCATACGCTTCACCTGGAGGAAATTCAGGGCTGTGCAGGGCAGGAAACAACCAACCCCGTGGAGCGGGCGCGCTGCTCCCCAGGACAGCAAGGCCTGGGAAGACAAACACTATGGAGCCCCTCAGGAGGGGGTCTTGGACGGCAGCGCTGGGGGCTGCTGAAGGAGCCCACTCAGAGTTCTCTCTTTCACCCAAGCACCTCCTCTGCCCTGAATGCTCCAAGAACTGCCTTCAGCCTCCCCGGCACCGGGCGGACACGCTCCTGGTGCTGCCCTGCCTGTGACCTGCGCTACCTATGTGACGGGGAGAGGACGATCCGTAACGGGTAGGGAGTGTAAGAGCACCGACCCTTTCCAGATCCGAGGTGGCAAAAGGCTAACGGCTAACACGGCTGGACGTGCCCATCTTCACACGTTCCAGGCAGGGGTGGGAGCGCCGTCAGCTTCAGCCCCCGGCGCAGACTGGCGCTGGCCTGGGGAAAAAGCTGCAGCGAAAGCTCAGTCACACGGACACAGGTGATGTGAACGACCCTGCGCCACATCCGCCGTCTGGACGAGCAGCAGCCCATCCCAGGCTAGCAGAAGGGTATCAGACGTTGCACAGGGAGGGCTGACAGATCCCGACCTTTCTCGGCGGGAGGCAGGGGTGTTGTCTATGGAAACCGAGAGCGGTGGGCAGCGGCAGCCTCAGAAAGCGGCGGCACGAAGCACAGATGCAAAGGTCAGCGGAGAAGGGGCTCCGTTTCAGCACGCCAAACTGTTTAGCGCTTGCTCCTGTCAGCAGGCTGGCTGGCACAAGTGCTCTGGCAGCGTTTCTGCGCGTTGCCTCAGCACCACGCCAGGCACACACAGCACAGGGGCCAGCGTCAGTAGAGTCAGCAGTGCTGATGGAGCACTCTGCCATCGCAGATCCGGGCTGCTTTTATCTGTGGCCACTAAACCACTCTCTCGATGGCTTCCTGGGACATTCAACGTACCACACGCGCTCCTAAGCGACTAAAACCACGTCCACGTGAGGAAGACTTTACTCTGACACACAAAGCTGCTCCTGCGCGAGACAAAAGCACTCCGTACCGCTGCACTATCGAACACACAAGCAGGCTGCCCCTTCCAGGCCAGGCGTCTTTACCCAGGCACAATCCCTCAGCGCTTGTCACCCCTCTCATGAACGGTTGCCATCAGAATGCCCAGAACAGCAGCTGATTGCCCACATGTGACTAAGGGCCTGTCTACTCGGAGAAGGAGTCAAGGTCCTCCAGAGCAGCTCGAGGAATAAACAGAAGCGGGATAACTCGCACAGCTGCTGCACTATGAATTTATACTGCGGCTCCTCTGTCTTCAAAGGACCTGTCTGGATAAATAAGCACTTGCACCAGTGAGAAGGGCTAGGTCACGGTGTCAGGCTGACACCACTCGGGTATCCAAGAGTTCATTCAAAGCAGTACTCCGGGGCGCAGCAGCCAACCACTGGTTAGAGCAGCAGTACCTGCACAGGGCGCATCACCTTACTCCGGTTCACATCACCTCAGCAGGGCCCCGTGAACCTCTTGCCCTGCTAACGGAACACACAAATCTTCCCCTCCCCTGTCCACCACGGTGTTTGTGGCACAGAGCGGGCAGACAAAAGGTGCCAGAGACACGCTGCCTGACCTGCAAACAATGCCACGCACACCCCGCCGATGCCCACACACAGGGAGAGGGAGGAATTCCCACCCTCCTCCTGCCCGCTTATGGCCTCTCTAACTGCATCAGTCAAGCTGGGTTACTAGGTACCAACACTGGGACTGCGTAGCACTCTGGTTTGGGTTTGTTTGTCCTCCTGCATTCAACATCGAAAAGAAAACTGCAAGTTCCATGCAATTCCTGCAGAGGCCAAACTCACCTGCTGGCAGCCAGGGAGCCCTGCATTTCTGCTACCAGGAGGACAGGAGGACAAAGCCCTCTCTCAGGACAAGCACCAGGAAGATGCTCGCCCTGCTCTACGCTAGCTCCTTGGAGTACAGCGAGTAACTCAAGATCAAGCCCCTAGTGACACAGCATCCACGCCAAGGCAACACCTGGCTCCAAGCTCTTTGCTATGCACATGTCTTATGGAGATGACAGGCGAAGACACAGCCTCAGACTGCAGATGAGCAATCACTCTTCTCCTCCACCACAGGAACGTTTGAGGAGTGACTGTGTTTGGAAAGGAAGTCTCTTGTCAGTCATCATTACAGAAGGGATCTCTCCTCTTGCTTTCCCTTTCGTACTCAGCTGCACACACAGTGGTTTCCTCGGCATGGAAAGCAACAAGAGGATCTGTGAACAGCACCAGAGGACACTGAGGGGGGACCTCACTGCCCTCTCCAGCTCCCTGAAGGGAGGCTGTGGAGGGGTGGCTGTTGGCCTCTGCTCCTTGATGCCTGCTGACAGCAGCAGGGGCACTGCAGTTGAGGCAGGGGAGGGTCAGACTGGCTCTGAGGCAGAGATTCTCTGCAGCCAGAGTGGTTGGGCACTGGCAGGGCCTTCCCAGGGAGGTGGTGGAGTCCCCCTGCCTGGAGGTGTTGAAGACCCCTGTAGCCATGGTGCTTCCTGCCCTGCTCGAGTGGCAGCAGGGAGGGGGTCAGGCTGTGTCTGTCAGTCTCTCAGGGACTGAGGGGTTTGGTTGGGGTGGGGATGGTTGGGCTGGGGGAGCTGGGAGCTCCCTTCCAGCCATGTTCATTCTGTGACGTGCGATAGAGGCAACCTAGGTAATGGATGTTAGGAAGATGTGGCTGTGCCTGCCTCCTGGCCTCACGGGGCTGCCCACACAAATTAGATCCTAACTTTAAAACCAAGGAAAATGTAAAAACAAGGAAAAAAACCGCCTGGGGGGGTAAAACTGGAGGTTTTCCAGTAACGGAGGGCTCAGCTCAGTACCATCCACTAATTCCCACAGTGGTTACTAAGTTAAGCAGAACCATCCCCGTTGGCAAAACAGGAAATGCAAAGCCAAGACATCCTCAGACTGAGAATTAAAGGGTGTCCTTCCCCGAGAGGCCAGCACCACAACAGGCAGAAGGCCGTTACTGACCTGCCCAGGCCTGCGTGGTACCCGAGAGCATCCGTGCGCATGTAAACCGCCTGCAGCTACAAATGATAAACAGCCTGGAAAATTCCTGAGGCCACGGCAGTTGTGTGCACACACGGAGCAGCCAGTGTCAACAGCAACCTCAGCTGGGAACTGCAGCCCTTCCTGCCCAAACAAAGCAGAGAGATGATGACACAGACCGCGTCCAGTGGAGCACAGATGGGAAGAGCGAGCAACACGCACATCAGAAAAGTCACTCAGGAAGAGGAGAGCAAGGGAGTGAAGAGCTACAAGCGACTCTGCGAGGCAGTCCCAAGCCCTGGGCCACTCGAGGCTTTCTCAAGGGTCAGAAGGGAAACGCAACCCACCACCAGCGTTTGGTTTTGTCCATGGGGCATGAGACAGCGTCAGAAGGTCCGGCACCGCAGCCCTACGAGAGTACAGTCTGGGAACTACAAGGGGTAGACGAAGGGTCCTGCCAGGGGACACGGCGTCACGCCAGATCAGCACTCCTGCACGAGCCCCAAGTGACGGCGTGGATAAAGCAATGCGCCTTCTCCTCAGAGGCTCCCATGCAGCATCCATGTGGGAATGCACGTGTGGAGCTGTAGATCCTGTCTGCTTTCCCACTGGCACGGTGGGTATGGAAGAACACTCAGAGACAGCCCGTGCAGGAACAGAGCACAGCAGCCCCGCGCAGGCAGCGCGGTGCAGTCCATCAGAATTGTGGATCTAGCACCCACAAGCTGGACAAACCCAGTGGCCTCCCAGAGACAGAGCTGTTATTGCTGGAGAGACTTTAAACTGCCAGGATCACTAACTACGGACACAATTCACCCAAGATGAGGAGGAGTTCTTCACATTCCTACAACTCACAGCTGCCCGAACACCAAGCCTTAGGTAACCTGCCTGGGTGCCATGTGCAGGGCTCCCTTACTCGTTTTCTTCACTACTACTCCTCCTGTCCAAGAGCTCCAACACCTCCAGACACGGGGACACCACCACTGCCCTGGGCTGTCCAGTCCAGGCTCTGAGCACCCTTTCCCTGAGGAAGGGCTTCCTGACAGCCAACCTAACCCTCCCCTGGCAGCTTCAGGCCCTGCCCTGTTGTTCTGGTGCTGGGTGCCTGGGAGAAGAGCCAGATCCTCACCTGAGCAGAAGAAGGTCCCCCCGAGTCTCCTCTTCTCCAGGCTAAACACCCCCAGCTCCTCAGCCTCTCCCCATCAGCCTTTCCCTCCAGTCCCTTCCCCAGCTCCTCTGGACCTGCTTCAGCTCCTCAACCCCTCTCTTGCAGTGAGGGGCCCAGCAGTGCACACACTTCCTAACAGCAACCCTCTCAGGCCAAGAGGAGGGCACTGGGCCAGTGGGAGAAAGTGCAATCTGCAGATGAGCAGTCAGCTTGGGAACCACATTCCCCAGCACACAGAAAATGAGGGATCTCTCCTGGCCACTGACTGAAAGAGGAGGATTGTACAACACTCCAAGAGCTCAGAGCCAAACCGACACAGGCAACGCGACAGAGCAGCGAGGGACAACCCTGGCCTGCCCCCCCCAGCCTTTTCCAACCCTGTCCCATTAAAAACACCCAGGGGCCACAGGAAGCCAGCTCAGCTCCTCAGCCACCCCGCGGCGTGCTCAACCCAGCGCCCGAGTGCTTTTTTCCCAGCCGAGCTAGCCAACTGCAGCAGCAAACAAGGCCGGCTGAGAACTCTGACCTGTGCCCACTGCTCCTGTGGGCTGCCTGTGGGACCTGGGCCAGCTTCCCTCTGGGAGGCCAGACAGGAGGGGAAGTACCTCGCTGCTTCAGGTGGTGGAGAAGCGCTTGCTGTGCGGAACTGCCGGAAGCGAGACGCGCTGCCCACTCAACAGCACGGCGGGCTCCGCAGCAGACCAGCTGAGGGACTTGGAGGAGAGCGAACCGCAGTACAAACCAGCCCAGTCGGAGCGTGGAGGCTCTAGCTGCCACTAAGATGGGAGTGGTGGTGGCTTGGCCTGGGCAAACCCAAGCAGTAAAAGCACTGGCTCACATCCCCTGTTACCCAAGAGCACAGATCCTGCTGTTTGAAAGTAACTGCAGTCAGTCATCGCTTTTGCTTGCACCTCATTTCTTACAGCAGAAGCTTATCCGGCCCAAAGGGTACCAGAAAGGCAGCAGCCTCATGACCCGAAGGGACTTACTCCTCACAGCAAAAGCAGATACCAACCAGGAGGACAAAATAAAGCTCCTCGTGGGGAGGGCAACGCCGAAAGGGAGTCTGTTCCCTTTGGCTTGGTCCTCAGTGGCTGTGAACTTACTGGAGTCCCTTTTCTAGCTCCTAAGGCTGTTGAACACTGTCCCAGGGAACAGGAAAAGCCAATACCCTTGGCTTGGGTGCTGGAAGAACACCTTTTGCTGCTGTATGCACACAAACAGTGGTGTCCAAGTGCTGCTCTCTGCACCTAACAGTTGACAGAGCTTGCTTTCGTGCTATGATTCTTGTTGCTTCCAAGCTGAACGTCCATTTCTGTGGCAGAAGGCAGGGGATCAGGGTCAAAATGTTCTCCATCCCATCGTGGGATGAAGGATGGTGGTAAATCGTGCCTGTGAGAGGCAAAGAGAAGCTGTCTAGGAAGATGAGTGAACGGCCAAGGTCTAATCTAAAAGGAGATGTGGAACACAGAGGGCAACTGCTTGCAAAAGCCAGCTGACATCCACCCAGGTGACTTGCACAGGGAAAAGGAGTCTACAGCATTACAGGTTTCTGTGATCATCACACCCTGGCAATGGGGCAGAAGCCAGGGAGAGCCAGGAGCACACCCTGAGCCACCAGTCAGAGTCACCTAGCTTGGGGAGGCACTAAACTGCCTGTCTCCGTGGCGGTGTTTTCAGCAAACTGAATGCTTCCCTGAACAACTCATTATGTAAGGCAGCTCCTCCTGCCAGCACCTCACAACGCGAGCACGAAGGGAATTGATTGCACGGGAGGGTGGAGACAAATGTACTCTCAAAGTTAAGTGAGTCAGCTTGGAAAAACTAACTCAAGGCAACCTAAAGACAGGGAGTGACAAACAGCAGCAACGCCTCACACAAAGGCCTCTCTGAGGCTGCTGCAGGAGGTAACCACCCTCACCACCTCCCCACCCAGCTCACGCACAACCTTTGCTCCTTCCCTAAGCAGTTTTCTCGAAGGATCCACATCTGTCGGTGAGCTGCCTGCCTGCAATCCCTTATGTAAACCTCGCAGCAAGGCTGCCCAGCGATAAGGCAGATTACTGCTTGGGATGGGGACTGAATGTACTGGCATGACAGGCAGCAACAACCACCCCCAAACCTAAACAAAAACAGTCAGCTAAGCAAACACCAGCCCCCTGTTTGGTTTGTTCTGGCAATGACAGGCACCCAAGTTCTTATCGTGTTCCAGAGGAGAAGGGTAAGTGCTGCCTTGCCTTGGGTTCAAACCACAGTCGCTGGGAGCCACAAGGAAAGCCAGCGAGTGTTTACAGTAAGCAAAAGGGCTCAGCACACAGAGACGTGTGCCCGCACACCTCCACGATTAGGAGCAAGACCGGGCAGAGTCACCAAGAGGAGGTTACATCAGGGTACATCCACTCACGTCGTGGTTCGGGCAGGTTACTGCAGTGGGTGACCCCTGCCCTTGCAGGACAGGAGCCAGGTATGAGGAGCTTTGTGAACAAAAGGTTGACATAAACAAACCTCCCCTTTGAGAGCTGCGGAGGGTAAACCTCAGCACAGCCATGGAACCTGTGGCCTTTGGCACACACAGACACAGCTAGGAAGCACTGGAGAAGGTGGTGGTGGCTCTAAGTCTTGGCTCTCAGGGACTGCACAGGGGTTTGCAGAACATTTTGGCTGCCACAC
Organism: Upupa epops; assembly: GCA_013397515.1. Classification (NCBI taxonomy): domain Eukaryota; kingdom Metazoa; phylum Chordata; class Aves; order Bucerotiformes; family Upupidae; genus Upupa; species Upupa epops. The sequence goes on along the minus strand of VZRI01003745.1, from coordinate 370,306 downwards.
ACACACACACTCCTCAGCACCTCGCCACTACTAGCCACGCAGGGTACCTGGCCATACTCCACCAGTCCTATTTCCACCAGAGCCTAAAAGCACTGCACACAACAGGGTGCCCTCCCACTGCAGGGTCCTCCTTCAGAACAGTGCCAGGGCTGCAAAGAGCTGCGACAGCCACATGCAACAGCAAAGCCTTCCCTGGGTGAAAGATGCAGCGTGGTGACAGCAAAAGGCAGCAGGTACCACTGAGTCAGCACCAGGAACGGCACTTCTGCTCACTATCAGCAATCCCCTGGCTCAGCCTGTGGCTGCTTTCCATCCTGCCTGCAAAGGCTGTCCCTTCTCTTCACTGCTATGTCAGGTTTAGGAGAGAAGTGTTGCTTGCAAGAGCCCCTCCTACCGTTAAACCCACTTAGACCTTAATATAGCCTGTCCCTGGAGTAGAATACACTCGACTCTTGTCGGCAGCACTAGGGTTCTAGCACTTCTAGGCATGTCCAACATCACTCCTGCTCCTCCTGCAGCTACACATAGCCCCTGCTGAACCAGAGCTTTGAAGTGACCTCTTCCTGCTACACAGCACAACAAAAAAGGGACCAAAACAAAGACTGAGCTTCACAGAGCTGCAAGCACAACCCAGCCCCGTCTGACTGAGAGCCTGGTAAGACCCCAAAGAGCCCCATTCCATCCCAACTCTGCTGCCTCCCCTAGTTCCTGAGGTTGGCAGTGTGGGTCTTGTGGCTTCCAAGCAGGTAGAGATGAAGGATGTGAGTGGTTTTCACAGGGTTCAGAAGCTGGGCAGCTGTCTCTCTGCATGAGAACTCCTCACAGAAATACAGCCTAGGTTGCACACCATCCTCCTTCCAGAGGGCCAGACTCTTCACTCCTCCCCTCTCCTTCCTTTCTCTGTTTGTCCAGAGCCTTGGAAGTGGCCCAAAGGCTGCAGTACAGGTATGTCTTGTCTGCTGCTCCCCAATTAGCAGTTGGCCCTTGGCACACAGCTGTAATAATGAGTCAGTCTTCAAGAGAACACACATTACACACTCGTGGGGAGCAGAGGCACGCACAGCTCGTCCACCCACTGCGGTCAGGAGAACAGAACAGAGCTGCTACAGGTACTGTGAACGGGAGGCGATGCAGATCCTGTGCTCTGACTTCGGCTGGTATTTCACACGACAGCAGCATGTTCCCAAAACCCCTGGGGTGACCAAGATCACAGCTGTCCAGGGACACAACAGGCCACTCAGCAATGCTGACCACCACAGGTGAGCCTGTCTGAGAGACACAGCCACAGCTGCGCCTGCTGCTTCCTACCTGGATCTTCACAGAATGGGTTTGGTTGGAAGGGAGCTCAGAGATCACCCAGTTTCAGCTCCCTCTGCTATGGGCAGGGACACCTCTCTCTCACTAGACCAGCCTGCCCTGGCCTGGGACGCTGCCAGGGATGGAGCAACCACAACCTCCCATTCCAGGGCCTCAGCACCCTCATGGTGAAGGCCTTCTTGCTAAGATCCAATCTAATCTCCCCCCTTCCACTGTCAGGTCGCTGCAGGCCCCTGTACAAAGCCTGTCTCCAGCCCTCCCGTAGCCTCCTTCGTGTCCGGGAAGGCTGCTGTCAGGTCACCCCAGAGCCTTGTCTGATTTAAGCCCAACTATCTGCAGACACAAACAGAGAGGTATTGTGAATATGAGAAGAAAGGACTCATCAGCTGGAGGCCTCTCATTTTCTCCCTGAAGCCCTCTGCTCTGTTGTCAAATGAAATTCAGAGGATTCCAACCCTCGCTGAGGCACTCACAGGCTCCACGCGTGGGGTTATTTCCTCACCGTTAGCCCTGTGAGCCCAGTGGAGTTCTAGCCCTCTGTGGAGCCCTTCCTCCTCTCCTAATCCCCTGGTATCCAAGCATGGAAAGGGAACAGGGCACAGGCATTTCCATGAGGCAGCAGTTACTGTCACTGCCCACAACAACGCTTATTCTCTTCTAACAAAGGTCACGGGAGGGCTGAGCAGACAGCCGTTTCACTGGACCATCCAGCTGCAGATAACAGTCGCCGAAGGACTGTTGGTACCCAGCCACACAGCCCCGCCAAGCAATCCCAGCAGCTTGTTTGCAAGGCACTTCAGAGCCCAGGTCAGAACCTTTCTGCTGCAGACACGAACCAGGAGTACTCTTGCACCAAGACAGTACCTCACCACGAGCTCAGCTTAGACAGGAGAGACACACAGCTGCCCAAAGCACCTTCACAGCCATCCTGGTCCATCAGAGCACTCCGCTAATGCCAAGGAGTTGGGGTTCTGACTGCTGCACAGGCAGCTGTCATCCACAGATCTCCTAGAGACCTCTGGTTTCTCTCTTAGGGGTCCAGGGCCAGCTCTGCCACCCATCCTATCCATCTGGGTAGGAAACAAGCAGCACCACCTGCCCCTCCTTGCGCAGCGGCAGCAGACTGCTGACAGACCTGTACTGGAAGCTAACAGCAGTGCAGGCACTCAACCCTAGTTAGGTAAATACAGACAGTGTGACACCAGACAGAGAACGAGGGCATTCCTGAGCAAAACGGGGTTGTAAGAGAACTCGTTTCTACAGTGTATTGATTTCCCAGATAGGATTAGAGAGGCAGGTATCTCACCTCAAGACCTGAGTGTGGAGATAAGGCTCCTGCCTAATTACAAACACGTTCCATTTGGTGCTTAATGCCCTGTGCCAGTGCTGTCCCAACGGTCCCACACTCCAACAGCACTCTAAGAGGTTACACACTGACAGGGAAGTATGAATCCCTACGAGAAAAGATCATGTCCTTTGGGGAGTCATCTTCTAAAGGCATCACCATTTTTTGGGGCGCCTGGTGAAGCACAGCTGTCACACACACGTCGCCCACAGGCGAGAGACTCGGCAGATAATCTTTCAAGTAATATTTACATTACCTCTGAGGAAGAAGCTCCCCACTGTGAGGGTGCTGAGGCCCTGGAACAGGCTGCCCAGGGAGGCTGTGGCTGCTCCATCCCTGCAAGTGACCAAGGCCAGGCTGGATCGAGCTCTGGGAAGCTTGGTCTGGTGAGAGGTGTCGCTGCCCGTGGCAGAGAGAGTTGAAACTGGGTGATCTGAGCTCCCTTCCAGCCTAAACCACTCTGTGATTCTATGAACCCAGTGTCTTCGGGCTGCAGTAGTCTTGAGGCAGGCGTGGAGCCAGTAACCACACAGCTGAAGGAGAAAAGCTTGTATGTGCCTGCAAGGGCTAAAGACCAGCTTCAACATCCACGCTTCACCAGCATCACAGTGACTCAGAGCCCAGGCTGAATGTGTGATTTCCTAGCTCATCCTCCCATCCTCAGGAGTCAAAATCTGGAGTCAGTGCACGATTTGCTAACTCGTCCTGCAATCCGAGTGCTGCCTGCCTGCACTAGTGCTGAGACAGGTCTCCTGCTTACACAGTGAAGTCACCCAGTTACGTGTCTGGCGGCACTGCCTCTGCTGCTTTGTGTTCTGTGCTGGTATGCAGAGCCCCCGAGGGGCAGCCCCATTCCCCCCACTAGGCCAACCCTGTGCTTCAGCAGGGTATAGCAGTTCCCCACAGGAACCGGAGCGCTCTGGCACTGCACTAGACACAAGAGGAAAGGGAACGACAGACTCGATTCAGCATCCCAAGAACAAGGTACCGGTTCAGTCTGATACTCAGGGAAGGACTTGGCAAAGCCTAAGAACTGCTCGTTCACCCGTTCACCTGGGTGACAAAGTGCCAGCCACCAACCTCGGGACAGTCACTGAGATACTCTTCTAGATGCTCTAGACCTGCATAGATCAACTGAGATATGTGCTCCAGAGATACCTTACAGACACTCATAGCTTCTTCGACTGCACAACACTAGGACTAGCCTCATTCCTGCTGGAAAGCTAAAACCTCCCAGAGCTCCTTCCTTTTTGGACTGAGAAGGGGATCAAAGGCAGCCACCTGGTGAAGACTTAAACCAGGCAGACCGAATGCACTAACTACTTGGAGGAGACGCCTTCCCTCCCGCCTGCCTCTTGCGCCAGGTGTGATTTCTAGTGCCTGCCCCTAGGTCAGCGCAGTCCACCCGCAATCCTTCACCCTTCCTTCAGATGCTGGGCAATTTCGATTGGAAAGGCAAAGCGAAGCGCAGAGGTGGCTGTGCAGGGAACCTGCTGGAACACAGGGCTTCGACGTGGACACGCACACGAGTTTCACACCCCGGTGTAAAGCCTTTAAGCACCAATAAAAACAACAGCGTTCCAACAACCAACCAACCAACCACGAAGAGGAAACGGGAGCACTCACCTGGAGAAGAACACATCACTGTTCATGAAGGACAGTTCATCTAGTAAATCCACCTCCTTCCAACCGTCTGCTAAGCGCAGGCTGAGCTGAGGGACTCCAGCCGAGCGGCCTGGCTGCGGCACTGCGCACGTCTGGCCGGAGCCTTCTCCTGGAGGCTTTGTCATCTGCAGAAGTAACAGGAGAAAAATGAGATGGGAAGGGAAAGGAAAGGGCAGAACAGCCTGTGCAGATAATCTGTGACAGAGAGAGTCCAGACCAGCGCACAATCAGCAGAGAACACGGCAAGGTGCAAAACGAAGAGCATAAAACACACGCCCAAAGGCAACACCTCGCTCGGTGAAGAGCCCCTGAGGAAGACAGGGGTGTCTGGTGAAAGAAGAGGGGCAAGAGCTAAAGCGAAAGAGGAAGGTCAGTAAAACACGCAGCACGCTGTCTTCTGCATCACAGCAGACTGAAAATCAACCCCCTTCTCAACACCCCTTCCGTGCTTTTTAGGTAACAGCTGATGGCACCGCGTGCCCTGGGAGGGTGTTTCTCAGGCTGTGATCATCCAGGACTGGTGGGGGGGTTTTGTGGCCGGGATAGAATAGGAACCGAGGTTCTCCGAATTCCATGTAAGTATCAGCAGGACCTTCTTCCCAGGGAGGGTCCCGGAGCACTGGACCAGGCTGCCCAGGGGGGCTGTGGAGTCTCCTTCTCTGCAGACGTTCCAGCCCCGCCTGGCTGTGTTCCTGTGCCACTGGGTCTGGGGGATCCTGCTGTGGCAGGGGGATGGGACTGGGTGAGCTTTCCAGGTCCCTGCCGATCCCGAATGATTCCATGAGTTCACCACAGTTTTAAGCACCACTCAGCCCACCCACAGGAAATGCAGGGCTCTTACTCCGCTCCTTCAGCAGAACCATACACAATCTAAGAGACAGCACTACATCCACCCGGTGCCAGTGCCTGCAGACAGGGGATGCTTAGGGTAGGTGAAGCAAAGGTCTGCCTCCTGCCCTCCCAGCTTTTGGCAGACTGTTTCAGGGCTCTGTTTGACTCGGAGGTCGCGTGTGGCTTTACAGCAAACCCTGAACTTAGCCCTGGTGACTGTGCTCAGTTTTCTCTTGTATCACTTCTATCTTTAGCCTTCTACCTAGCGCCTCTGCCTTGCCAGAGCCTGCGTCTGGGAGTTTCACAACGTTCTCACACAGCACAAGCCAGCAGTACCTCTGGTTCAGGTCTGGCAGCAGATTATCTCTGTGTTTTGAGAGCCCTCCATGTCCACACCCCTCTGGCCTTTACACTACTCCAGCAGCGGCCTCTAATAGCACAGAAACATCACAGTGTGTGTGGTCCCTCGTTTCACAGGAGTCATTCTGCTGCGTTTGAGCCTTCTGGCTGCTTTTCTCAGCACCTTCTCACCCTCTCCTCAGCTCTCAGCTTGAGCTGAAGGCTCTGCTTTGAGCAATGACTTTGGAGAGCACTGAGGAAGACGTTCTTTAGCAGGAGGAACAGGGTGCCCAGGGAAGGAGTTAAGGCCCCATCCCTGAAGATCTTCAAGGGGAGGCTGGACAAGGCTCTGGGCAACCTGATCTCTAGTTGAGGCTGTGCCTGCTCCCTGCAGGGGGACTGGACTGGATGCTCTTTGGAGGGCCCTTCCAAGCCAGGCCTCTGTAGCTCCTCACAAAGAGAGGACACGATGCCTTGCAAAGCAGCAGTGCCATAGGTCATTCGTTCTGGGCACAGTACGAGGAAGATGAGTAACTGGCTGCCAAGTGATAGAGAAGCAAAACAAAGTCCTTTCTAAAGCACACTCTGATATTCTCCAACGCACCCCTCGTTGTCATCAGCCCGACACGCAACCTCAGCCTCTGGGGGACATGGAGGAGAGCCAGTGAAACGCCCAGGAGGGCTGCCACAAGGGCACACAAGAAACCTTAAAGAAGCTCAAGCATGAGTCGTAAAGAGAACAGAAGCCCCCATGGAACCCTGCTGCACACTGTAATGAGTTTCTTCAGGCTGCTGCCGTCACGCTCTGTCCCAGGGAGGTCCGTTCTGACCTGAGCAGCACACCCTCCTTGGCGTCTTGTCTGCAGCACAGGCCCTCCACGCAAAGCCGAAGAGATTCAGCAAGGTTTATACAGCTCATGAGTGAGAGAGCCCCTCCATTTCCCTACCCCTAACTACAAGGCAGCTGTTTGCAGCTCATAATGTTCTTAAAAATAGTAACCAGTGTAAGAGAAACCACTGTCTATTCGTTACAACAGTCTCGGGGAGCAGCTGTCCTGCTTCTCTGCAGAAGGGTTTTGGGTACAGCACTGTGCCTCGTGTTTCAGCTCCAGCCCTCCGTGCTTCAGCCCATGTCACTCCCAGGTGAGTTTTCTCACCTCCATGCTTAACAATCTTGAAGCAAACGTCAACCTGCCGCCACTGCTTATCTGCTGGATCACTCTAATGAGGTCTGCTTGGAGGCAAGGAACCGGCCTTCATGATCCGGGCAGCGGGCAGAGCGTCCCGTCAGCAAGTCTGCAGATGACACAGGGCTGGGAGGAGTGGCTCGCATGCCAGAGGGCTGTGCTGTCATCCTTGACAGGCTGATGAGAACCTCACACAGCTCAGTAGGGCAAGTGCCAGCTCCTACACCTGGGCAGGAACATCCAGTACACACTGGAGGCTACCCAGCTGGAAACCAACCCGATGGAGAAGGATCTGGCAGTCCTAGCAGCCAAGCTCACCAGCAGCCAGCAGTGAGGCCCTGCTGCAAAGAAAGAGGTGTCCCGTGCTGCATGAAGATGAGAGCTGCCAGCAGGTCAAGGAGTGCTGTCAACCTGAGCAACATCAGCTCTCTCAGCTTGTCCTGATCACAAAAGGAGTCCCAGCCTGCTGATGCCTATTGAGGCCCTCCTCTGGACCCTCACCTCAGCACTGAGAGAGTGCTGGGAGTTGTTCTGGGCTGCCCAGTACAAGACAGAGATGAACACACCAGGGAGACTCCAGCAAAGGCACCAGAGCATCTCTCCTGTGAGGAAAGTTCAAGAGAGCTGGGTCTGTTCAGCCTGGAGAAGAGAAGGCTAGAGGAGGGCTCTTACCAAGGTGTACAAACACCCAAAGGGAGGGAGTAAAGAGGATGGAGTCCAGCTATTTCTGACGGTGCTCGCTGACAGGAAGGCGGCGACAGCACAAGCTGAAGCACAGAAAGTTCCCTCTGAACACCAGGAAACAGGGTGACAATCAAAGGCTCCACCCCAACAAAGGGCAATCAGACAATTATCAGGAACTAATTACAGCCCGCATCTGACTTTTTAAGTTCTGCTGCCTCAGAACCTCCAGAGGAAACTCCGTTTGCAGTTTCAGTACCAACTCATCAGTTTTATGCTGAGTACACATCACAGCGGGAGCTGAAGAAAGTGCCAGGAAACCTTTCCCCCAGAGGTGTAAGCTAACCCGTCACGGTGGGACCATCCCACACCTCCCCTGCCAAGACTCATCAGAACTGACTGGGCGCAGCACAGAGATGTTTCCTCTCTGCCACAAGTGCTGGGGTTCAAAGAGCACAGGTAAAAGTCATACTTTCTGTGGCTCTGACAAAGATCTCACGCACTCCCCCACTGCCCTGAGCAGTCCAGTCCAGGCTCTGAGCACCCTTTCCCTGAGGAAGGGCTTCCTGACAGCCAACCTAACCCTCCCCTGGCAGCTTCAGGCCCTGCCCTCTCATCCTGGCACTGGGTGCCTGGGAGAAGAGCCTGACCCCCACCTGACTGCAACCTCCTTCAGGGAGCTGGAGAGGGGGAGAAGGTCCCCCCCAAGTCTCCTTCAGGGTAAGCACCTCCAGCTCCCTCAGCCTCTCCTCATCAGCCTTTCCCTCCAGTCCCTTCCCCAGCCTCATTGCTCCTCTGTACCCGCTCCAGCCCCTCAATCTCTTTTCTTGAAGTGAGGGCCCAGAACTGCCCCAGGACTCAAGGGGAGGCCTCCTCAGTGCCCAGTCCAGGGGGAGAATGATGAAGAAAGAGCCCCAGGTTACATCTGTGTGGATTTCTGTAAGGCCCTCCACCAGGCTCCCCCCAACATCTTTCTCCCTGAATTGGAGAGAAAGGGTTGGCTGAGTGGATCTTTTGGTGGATGAGGAGGAATTGGTTGGATGGTCACACACAGAGCAGTGCTCAAAGTCCAGGTGGAGACCAGTGACAAGTTGTGTTTCTCAGGTGCCCACAGTGGGGCCCGTGCTGTCCAACACCTCCATCGATGGCACAGAGAGACAGAGTGCACCCCCAGTGCATTCCAGGTGACACCAAGTGCAGCTGACATGCCCGAGGACAGGATGCCATCTAGAGGGACCTGCACAAGTTCAAGAGGTGGGCCTGTGTGAAGGCCACTCACATCCTGGGCTGCATGAAAAGAAGTGTGGCCAGCAAGTCAAGGGAGGCAATTCTCCACCTCTGCTCCACTCACTCGAGACCCCACCAGCACTCCTGTGTCCAGCACTGGAATCTTCAGCACAAGAGACCCGTTGGTGCAGGTCCAGAGGAGTGCCAGAGAAATGATCAGAGGGCTGGAGCCGAGAGAGGTGGGGCTGTTCAGCCTGAAAAAAGGAAGACCTTATTCCGGCCCTCCAAGGCCTACAGGGAGCTTATAAGGAAGACAAACAAACCTTCCAGTAGGGTCTGTTGCAAGAGCACAAGGAGGGATGATCTGAAACTAAAAGAGGGCAGAATCAGACTAGATAGAACAGAGTTGTTTGCTATGAGAGTGGTGAAACACAGGAGCCTGGAAAAGAGGTAGAGGCCCTATCCCTGGAAGTGTTCAAGGCCAGGCTGGAGGGATGGGGCTTTGAGCCATCTGATCTACTTGACCCTTGCTCATTGCAAGGGGGTTGGACCAGATAACCTTTGAAGGACCCTTCAAACCCAAAACGTTCTTACAGAATCATAGAGTCAGCCAGGATAACTCGGGCAGAACCCAGTTACCAGCTCTCTTCCCTACTCAAAGCCTTCCTTGCTTAACTGCCACACTGAAACCACAAAGTCACGATGAATGCAGTCATCTCGACAGGCTGTGCAGCTGCCACGGCCAAGCTGGGAGTTTTCTTACTTACTCTCTGTATTTTTAGGCATGAGCTCACCCCAACACCTCCTCTGCACTCCACCCCACTCAGACATCAAAGGTACACGTTTGATGCAACCACGGAGTGTACAAAGCCTCGATCCAGCCCTGATGCTGTAAGCAAGTTCCAGTCTGAGGACTGGAATGAGGGCGAGACCCTCTGGATTCAAAGAGCCAGGTGTTGTCTTCCTTTAACCCACATGGCCACAGCCTCCACGCTGGACACCAGGCTCGAAGCTTAAAGCAAACACACACTAGAAAACAGAGGAGGGAGCTGGCAAGTGCTCTCACAAAGCCCACGAACTCCAACCACCACCATGCAGACAGCACATTTCCAGCTCCCGATGTCGAGGGCTGTGAACCCCACAGTCTCCATTCAGAAAGCATGCTGAGTTAAATTTGTGTCTCTGTTACAGGCTGCTCAAAGTCCACGGACTTCAAACTGCCCAGGAGTTACCTGTGCCAGACTCGAGATGGTTTTCTTGCTTGTAACTGCATTTCATCTGCTTGAAATGAACAGCAATCACAGCAAGTGAATCACAGACGCTGCTGCAGATACCCTGACAACAAACTCAGCACCTCTGGCTGCTCCAGATCCACAGAGCTCATCCAGATCCAGAGCTGTGGACACCGTTACAGTGAGCAGACAGGACTGTGGATGTAGACTGAGATTCAGTGAGAAGGTAAGAGCTTCCCTCAGTTACTTGTCTACCAAAACAAACCACTTGGAACTTGAGGAATGCTGCCCAAGTCTGAATGGATCTGTCCCTCAGGCCTAACTCTGGCCCAGGACTACATGGGAGAGACTCCTCTAGGAGGCTGTGCCTGTGGTTCATTAGAGCTGTTTAAATTGCAGGGCCTCACTGGACTTATTTGGACTTGCTACTCGCTCTTCCTCGTCCCAGCAACGTAAAAGGAGCGCAGAGGAATCAGCTGCAGCTGACCTCATCTTTAAACAAGTCCGCACAACGAGGGTGTCTCTCAGTCTCTACGTTTTGGACACATCACTCAAATCCCTGCACCGAGTTTAAGGCACTGATGATCACAACTGCCGTGACCCCCGTGCCATGGGCCACACAGTCAAGCTGGCCTCCAGCTGCATCACCTGGTACCCGTGTGGGGAAATTTAGCTTATGCCCTGACTCCAAACAGTGAATCTAATCAGCCTGCGCAGGGAACAGAAAGGCAGAGGAAGGCAGAACACGTGTGTCCCCCGTGTCTTCACCTCCCTGCACTCACCCACGCTGCCTGTGTTGCCCTGCGTATTCATGAGGCTCCTGGTTTGAGCTGTCCGTACACGGCTGAGAAGGCTAGACAACAAGAAGGTCCCTAAAGGACGTCAGTGCTGTCTCCATCTATCCCCCATTGCTTCTATTGCCTGAGGCTAAGCTGCAACTTACTGAACCTCAGGGAATCGCCTCTGCCTTTCATTCACTTGGATTCTTCCCAGGGAGGGTAACGGGGCGTTGGAACAGCCTGCCCAGGGGGGCTGTGGAGTCTCCTTCTCTGGAGATGTTCCAGCCCTGCCTGGCTGTGTTCCTGTGTAGCCTGGTCTAGGGGATCCTGCCGTAGCAGGGGGATGGGACTGGATGAGCTTTCGAGGTCCCTTCCGATCCCCAAGGGTTCTAGGGCTCTTTGTGCTTTTCACCTCCAGTGAAGGAACTTAAAGCAAAAGCTCTGCAAGTACCAGCTGTGCTGCTCAGGGACAACTGTTACTGAGACCTCCAGAAGCGAGGGGACAGACGCGAGCTGGTGCAGCACCCACCACACTCTCCACCCTTCCTGGGGCAGTCAGAGGCACAGACAAGCATCTGCCAGAGGATGTCTCCGTTAGAAAAGCGTGAAGCTGTGCCAAGCGCAGGGCTGCTCCGCTGACACCCATGTGAGTCCGTTGGAGAGACTACCAAGCTGCTGAGGAACCTGTGCTTCTCCTTGTATGGTGCTTGTCCCGCTCACAGCACGACAACCGGCTGCAATGACACACTAATCAAAGAATCTGCTGCCTGAAGGACACCGCTGCGCCTGGCCTGCGGTCCCGCCTGTGAGGAGACACATCTGTCAAGGCAAAGAAACTGCTTCTCCCTCTGATCTCTCCTGCCCTGCAGCACCATATGGCCTTCACAAAGGAACCTGAAGAGCTGAAACCACCTTCCAGTCCCTGAAAGGGGCTTCGGGAACGCTGGGAGGGGCTGTTCCCAAGAGCGTGGAGTAGTAAGAGGCAGGGGGAATGGTTTCCAGCTGGAAGAGGGGAGGTTTAGGCTGGAAGTCAGGAGGAAGTTCTCCACCAGGAGGGTGCTGAGACCCTGGACCAGGTTGCCCAGAGAGGTTGTGGCTGCCCCCCAGCTCCCTGGCAGTGTTCAAGGCCAGATGGGCTGGGGCCTTCAGCACCCTGGTCTGGTGGGGGGTATCCCTGCTCATGGCAGGGGGGTCAGACCTAGATGATCCTGAAGGTCCCTTCCAAGCTGCCCTGTTCTAGGATTGGATGAAAAGGTTCTCTCCAGCTCCTGACCCTCCCGTTGCTTTTCCTTTCCAGCAGTAGGGAACGTTGTTTACGAAAGGCAGGTTCAAGCCTTGGGGATCCTGAGGAGCAGGGGGAGCAGCACTTTCAAACAAAGCAATAAACTGGCACTACACGTGGCCCTGGCAAACCCTGACCGGGGTTTTATGACCCTCTGAATCAACACAGGGCAGTGCAGATAAGCTGAGACTCTACTACAAATCCCACTAGAGCGTGTAACCATCCTGCTACTGGAATGTTCACCTCAGACTACACAGGACCTGCAAGGTGATCTCTGAGATCTTTCCCACCTGTCCTTTTCATGGCCTTCCACCTCCATGACACCTACACCTCCGATTTTAATTGCTGCCACTGCAGACAAGCGGCTCCAGTGAGTCACGAAGGTGTGGTAGAGCAGATGCTTCCACCACCTGGGTGCAAAGTTAGAAGGGAACATTCCTGCAGGTAGCATAGAATCCTTAGGGATCAGAAGGGAGCTTGAAAGATCATCTAATCCAGTCATCCTGCCACGGCAGGATCACCCAGACCAAGTGGCACAGGAACACAGCCAGGCGGGGCTGGAACGTCTGCAGAGAAGGAGACTCCACAGCCCCCCTGGGCAGCCCCTTCCAGTGCTCCGGGACCCTCCCTGGGAAGAAGGTCCTGCTGAGATTGAGAGGGAGCCTCCTCTGCTCCAGCTGGCACCCAGTGCCCCTTGTCCTGTCCCCAGATGCCCTTGAGCAGAGCCTGGCTCCATCCTCCTGACACCCACCCCTCACAGATTTAGGGACAGGAATGAGGTCCCCCCTCAGCCTCCTCTTCTCCAAGCATAGGACCAGGCTCGCTGAGGTCTGCACACTAGTGACACGAGCACGCAGCAGCCCGTGGTTGCAGGAATCACCCAGTACAGTAATTGTTTTCATAGACTCAGAGAGCAGTTTTGGCTGGAAGAGGCCTTCAAAGTCATTGAAGCCAACCTTTTCCTAACCCTGTCAGCACCTCTAACCCCTGTCCCCCAATGCAACAGCTACTTTTCAACACCTCCAGGGATGGGGACTCAACCCTCTCCCTGGGCAGCTGTTCCAGGGCCTGACAGCCCTTTCAGGAAAGGAATTCCTGACATCCAACCTGACCCTCCTGTAGTGCAGCTTCAGGCTGTTTCCGCTTGTCCTAGTGCCAGCCAGTAGGGAAAAGAGAGCAACCCCTGGCACTCTACACCCTCCTTTCAAGTAGTTCCATTGTGTTGAATAAAAATGTGAGCAGAAGGGAGCAACCCCACAGCAGAACGCCCTCTGATCACAGGAACTATGGAGCTATGAACTGCTCCACCAGAGTCTGCAACAGCACAGGCAGACTGAAGTGCTGCCGTGTGAGTGGCATGTGGTTCCACTGCCAGGGGAATGGGAGCTCCCAGATCAGCTCTAAACTAAACACCTATTAAACATTAACCCCACCAGTCTGCTCAACACAGGCTCTGGCAAGGGACGGTATCCGCACGGGCAGGGGGCACGCGGTGTATTTTAGTGGTTCTCTAAAAAAAGATGCCTTTCTGCAGTTCATTTCAACACTTGCAAGCCTTCTGCCTCCTCCACACCCCCCAATCTACGCGGGTTTCCACAGGGCAGCCAATAGCCCAAGAATATTCCACTCCTCCTACAAACCAGCTGGTTTATCTCACTGTACCTTCACAGCACATCCTTCTGTCGACTACGGCAAGGGGAAGAACTCGCCACCACTACAATGACAGGTGGAGGCTGAAAGACAAACGACTAGAGGGTACCAGGCAGGTCAACCAGGCAGATTTTAAGGCTGTGGAGGTTCCTTGGCTGCTTGGAAAGCCTGGAGTAAACAAAGTCCAGTGCTGGGCCCCTCAGTTCCAGAAGGACACAGAGCTGCTTGACAGAGTCCAGCACAGAGCCATAAAGATGCTGAAGGGAGGGGAGCATCTCCCTGCTGAGGAAAGGCTGAGGGAGCTGGGGCTCCTGAGACTGAGGGAGGACCCTGTGACTGTTGATCAAGATGGAAAGGGTGGGGGTCAGGAGGAAGGAGCCAGGCTCTGCTCAGGGGCACCCAATGCCAGGACAATAATGCCAAGGTGTCAGCTGGAACAGAGGAGGTTCCACATCAAGAGGAGAAGCAGTGAGGCACCCAGTGAGGGTGCCAGAGCCCTGGAAGAGGCTGCCCAGGGGGACCGTGGAGTCTGTCTCTGGAGAGGTTTCAAACCCACCTGTCCCAATCCTGTGCAACTGGGTCTCTGGGCTCCTGCTGTGGCACGGGGATTGGACTGGATGATCTTACGATCGATGCTCCTCTTCTCTGCCATCCTCACCATTCCTGAGTGCCCAGCATCCGCCAGCTGGCAGGGTTATGGTGCCACATGGTAGCTCAATGACCACAGCTCAGCCTCTCATGTCTGCGGTACAAACAGGGGTCCCGCAGTTTAGGAAACCAAAGGAAGCTCTTTGGGAAGGACACAGGGACACTGCTCTCGCTGGCTGTACCTACCCTGCCTGTGCGTGTGTGTTCAGTAACAACAGAGCTAACACCAGACCCAGGGAACGTTTTGTTCTCCCTTGCAGTCTGGAGAACTGGAGTCTGAGGGATCTGTTTACTGCAGTGTTTTTCATAAACACCAGTATGACCTAAAGAAAAACAGCTCCCCACAGCCATGCCAGACCCAGGCTCTCCAGAGCTGCCTCTCCTGTTACAGCGGCTTGAACTCAGTTTTGAAAAAGCTAAATTGTCTTGCTGATCTAAACCCCCAAATACTTGCAAGGAAAGAAAGGGCCTTCAGACATGGAACTGCTGCTTTTAAAAGGAGCACCTGATGCTGCAGTCAGTTACAGAGTGCTATGTGTGTATTTTTCTAGCTACCAGGGTAAGATTTCCACTGTGGAGAGAACAGACCTCTTTTAAGAGTGAAACTGAGATGTTCACTGCTGGCAACTAAGGTCAGATGCTGCTGGGATCTGTTGGATAGATCAAATTTTCAAGAGCCTCCATACTCAGACACAGAGAGAGCATCTGGCCCTAGGGTGGCCCTCCCGTCACACAGTCCTGTTGCTCTTGAGTGCCCTGAGCCCTGCACATCGCAAGCAGCAGGGCACCAGTGGATGCTCCAGGTGCACCAGGGTGTACAAAGCAGCCCCCCTTGGACAAACCATGCTCTGAGGATCTGAGGAGAACTCAGAGGAGCAGGGCTTCTGAGGAACGCTTAGGGCTTGCGCTGGAGTTAATGAGCCTTCCACTGCTCCCAACAGGAAGAGTTAGTTTGCACTGAGCCCTCCTGAGGCTCCCTCTCTGAAAATACTACAGACGAAGCTAACAGCAGATGTCAGGGAGAATTAAACCCCTGCAGGCTGAAAGATACCCTCCACTTGCTCAGCATGGAGCAGTTCTGCCTGCCTGCAGCATGACCTTGTAACCAAGGCAGCACCGACTGCTCGTTTGGAGAGGGAATCGTGCTGATTCTTTGGTGTAATCTGATTAACCGAGGGGCTGATTAATGCCAAACAAAACAAACACCGGGGAATCTGGACAGAAGGAACAGGGAGAGCTAGCTTAGTAAAATTCTCCTCCTCACCTCCTTTGCGCAGACACAGCAACGATGCTCAGGAACAGCTGGCTACAGCAGAGCCTCACATCCTCAATTTACTGTAACTTGCTTCTTGGTGCTGACTCTGTCATCTCCCTTCGCACAGAACTCCAGAGTGACTGAGGCTGGCAAAGCCCTCTGAGCTCCTCCAGCCCAGC
>VZRI01003745.1:303823-342457 GCA_013397515.1 Upupa epops | reverse complement strand
AGGGGAGTTGAGGCCTCATCCCTGGAGCTCTTCAAGGGGAGGCTGGACAAGGCTCTGGGCAGCCTGATGTGGCTGAGGATATTCCTGCTTCCCACAGGGAAGTTGGACTGGGTGCCCTTTGGAGGCTGCTTCCAACCTAGGCCTCCTTGCTGTGATTCATACGCAGATGGTTCTTCTATCCTTCCTAATCCAACATTACTTCTGTTGTAAACTTGTGAACTGGGGACAGTTAGACTGTGGAATTAGTGCTTCAAGTTTACTATGGGACTCAGAGGGAGCTGATGTAACGTCCTCATTCCAGCATTGGACTGGATGATCTTTTGAGGTCCCTTCCTATCCCTAATGAGTCTGATTCTGTGTTTCTCCTCTATCCCTCTCTTTGCTCTAAGCCTCCAACTTCCTTTCACTTAAGTCATACACAGGTATGACTCATCTCAGTCTTCTGTCATCTCAGTCATCTCTTCATCTCAGTCCCAACCGTAGCTCCACAGTAAAACCCTGTGGCACGTTTGAAACAGCTGGGGAGTGAATGAGAAACCACAGCCCCCTGGAGATTCTGGGGGTGAAGAACCTGTAGCAAACAGCAGCTACAGCATTAAGGCTCTCAGAATGTGAGGCAACGCAGAATGTACATTCTCATTCTATAAAAAGCAAGACCAGACGCCCGGCAGGAGCAGCCCCAGAGGCAGTGCTCAGGCTGGAGTCCAGTATTTTTCCACTACAGATTTTCATCAGGGCTTCTGTTAAGTCACTGAAGTGCTCGGGGCTGTGAGCAGTGACACACTGGTAACTTCTCTCTGGGTTAATAAAGACACTTCCATGCTTGCTCAAAATCTTGAGGAAGCTGAAGGAGACAGCATTCTTGTCTCCTGGCAGAAGAATTGAAACCAAACTAAACTAGAAGTTCCTCAGTGTCTCTATCCCCTTCTAACTTTGTCATCACCTCACGGGGCAGAGTAAGAGTTACCTAAACATTTCCTTCACCCCAGTCTAGAACAGTGATTCCTGCCTTCACGTTCCACCCTTCCCACAGAGGGATATTTCGATATATCCTGATCTTCCTCACCTCCACTGAACCACTGCCCTCCTGAATGACTGGTAAAGAGAAAGGTGCGGTGAATGGGCAACACCAGCAGTGCTTCTGGCACCACATGATCACATCCAAGACAGGATGCGGTATTTGACCGTAGATTGCACCCTGCTCAGGAAACCTTCACTGGTTTTGTGTAGGCAGTTCAGAAAAAGCCTTAGAAAACCAAACCAAACAAAAAAAATCAGAAGCAGAGTCATTCCTACCACAGAGAAATAGAATAAGGGGACCTAACAGCTTGGGGCGAGATGCTCACATTCAGCATCTGCTCCCTAATTCCACGTAACAGCCAAAGCCAAGTTAGAAACAGTACAAAGGACAGGCTAAAAAATCATCCAGCGAATTGAGAAGGGAGATCTTTTTCCCCTGCTACTCTTTTACAAAGATGACATTTCACCTCAGAAGTCGAGAGAACATTCCTGGGGCAAGGAGCAGCTGGGGTTGTGTTAGAAGTTCAGAGAAACTCGCTCTGCTGTGCAATACGTTGCCTTAACCTGGCTGCTGCTCATCGTTTCTGTGGTGGCATCAGGATTCAGCACTCATTTCACAACAGCCAGCATCACAGCAGGCTGCTGGGAGTTAGTGTCTGCTGCTACGTCTTCAACATCATGCTGTCCTCTCCTGGCCAACCCGAGTAACCGGCTGCAAGATACTGGCTGTGACCTTCCAGGCCACTCATGAGAGGGCCAGTGCAGCTAGGCACAGGGCACACTCCAGTGACCAGTACAGTGTGAGAGCTAGCAGCTGCAGGCAAGAGGAGGAGACAAATCAAGACATGAGGAAGCATACAAGCACCTTGAAAGTGCTACACCGATGCATCTGCCTGACAGGTTTCTCTACTCATTGTGAGACAGAATCACAGAACAATCCTGGCTGGAAAGGAGCTCCCAGCTCCCCCAGTCCAACCATCCCCACCCCAGCAAAAAAACTCAATCCGTTAGAGACTGACAAACACAGCCTGACCTCCTCCCTGCTGCCACTCGAGCAGGGCAGGAAGCACCATGGCTACATGGTTCTTCAACACCTCCAGGCAGGGGGACTCCACCACCTCCCTGGGAAGGCTCTTCCAGTGTCTCCCCACTCTTTCTGCAAAGAATTTCTTCCTAAGATCCGATCTGAACCTTTCCTGCCTCAACTGCAGAGCAGTGCCTCTGCTTCTGTCAGTGGCCGCCAAGGAGAAGAGGCCAACAGCCAGTCCTCCACAGCCTCCCTCCAGGGAGTTGTACAGGGCAAGGAGGTCCCCTCTCAGCCGCCTCCTCTCCAAACTCACCCTGCCCAGCTCCCTCAGCCTCTCCTCACACGACTGTTCTCTAAACCCCTCGCAAGCTTGATAGCTCTGCTCTGGACCCCCTCTTGTATCTCCATGTCTTTCCTGTCCTGAGGGGTCCAGAACCAAACATGGGACTCGAGAGGAGGCCTCCAAAGGGCTGAGTCCAAGGGCATGGGAACTTCCCTTTTCCTGCTGCCCAAGCTATTGCTGACCCAGGCCAGGATGCTGTTGGCCTTCTTGGCCACCTGGGCACCCTGCTGGCTCCTGTGAAGCCGGCTGTCTGCCAGCATCCCCAGGCCCTGTTCTGCTGGGCAGCTTTCAAGCCCCTCATCCCCCAGCCTGTAGCAGTGCCTGGGGTTGTTGTGACTGCAATGCCTGGCACTTGGCCTTCTTGTCCCTCAGATGATCAGCCTCAGCCCCTCTATCCGGCCTGTCCCAGTCCCTCTGCAGAGTCTTCCTGCCCTCGAGCAGATCGACACTCCCACACCATTCAGTGTCATCCGCAGACTGGCTGGAAGTTCTCACCCACAAAGAACTACTTTAAAAAGCTGATAAGAAGCACTTGACTCCCTTCACACAGTCTGTATAGGAAGCGTTGCAGTGTTACTGAGCCGGTTTGACTCCCCGAGATACAACTGCAGGGTTAGGAACCCAGAAGATAAAAGCTATCAATAGCTACTCAAGTGGCAGGGTTACCAGCTGACTGAATCACGGAGGTGGAGACAGTCCCACTAATCACCAACTTGCTTCAACCACTGCCAGGCTCCCTCAGGCCCCCCTCACCACAGAGTTAAACACGTTCTTGCAAAACTGCTTGACATTTGAGGATTTGATGGTCTACGTATTCTAGCTCCACAGAAAAGGGGTGCCGTGATAATTTAGGTGGTGATCCGGGGAAAGCTGGGTGTTGTGAAACAGCAAGAGAACACCAGAAGCGGGAGAGCTGCTGCCAACACTTCACCTTTCAGCTCGCAGCACGATGCTAAAATGTCACTGCCTCTCCCCAAACCCCAACCGGATCGCAGCAATTAACTCGCACCCAGGCAACCCGTGTCGCCCGCGTGAAGTCACGCTGCAGGCCACGTGGGCTGGCTAACGTACGTGGCAGACTGAAAGCACGAAGCGTGTTACACAACTCCTGCCCAAACGGAGAGCAAGCTGCCCCACAGCCAGGCTGCTCCGAGGGTTCGCTCTCCTCACTAGCACACCCTACGCCTTCACTCCAAAGAAGGATGTGCTGAGGCTGGGGATGACCCGAATGCGTGGGCTCAGCCTGCCAGTAGACAGAAGTGGCAGGAGGGCCCTGTGTCCTTCTCCTCCAGATGCCAGCACTGAAGAACATGAAGTAAACACAGCTGTAAAATAACGTCTCCAAGCAGCTAGGCTGAAAGCTCCCTTCTCCCTCACTTGCTCTGGTTTGATCAGCTTCCTGCACTGTTTTACTTGTTAACAGTAGTGCTGCCCTTCTCAGAGCCATGGAAAAGGCCTTTGAGATCATAGATACCAACCGGTAACCAAATTATCCTAACCCACTGCTAAATCCTGTCCCTGAGCTCCACATCTATACAACTAAACGCATGCAGGAAGGGCATGCAGCCTCCTCCCTTGGCAGCCTGTGCCAAGGCCTAATGACCCCTTAAATCATATGATTATTAGGGATCAGAAGGGACCTGGAAAGCTCATCCAGTCCAATCCCCCTGCCACAGCAGGATCACCCAGACCAAGTCACACAGGAACACATCCAAGCAGGTCTGGAATGTCTCCAGGGAAGGAGACTCCACAACCCCCCCCACCCAGAGCACCCTGTGCCAGTGCTCCGTCATCCTCACTGTGAAGAGGTTCCTTCTGACATTTACATCAGAAACAAAGGTGATTTTCCTGATGTCCCACCTAAACCTCTCCTGTTGCAACCCAAGGCCATTTCCTCTTGTCCCATTGCTTACTTGTAAGAGAGCAGCCCTCTGTAACGCTAGAGCAGTAGTCTAGTGTTACCGACACAAACAGTAAAGCAGCACATGCAAATTCAGAATGGGTTTCGTTGACTAAATCAATAGCCAGCTATTAGCTCTCCGAGCTCTGTTTAGTGGCATAAACTCCCATTGGGAATGTGAGAGAGGTTTGCCTCTCAGGATTGCTGCAGTAACTTCACGTTTGATGAGCTTTCGCAGGGAGCAGGGATGATTTTGGGCTGATTACATCACCCAGGCGTTTCAGTTTCAACAAAGATAGGAAACTGAATTGTTTCAGACCCAAGCACCCCTCGCTAACAGCAGAGTCATTTGGAATGAGTATACCCTGCCAGCGTGGATGCTCCAAACGACAACAGAACCAGTGGGCAAGCACCATGGATCCTGGCTCCCGCAGGAGACAGCAGTTTCAGACCAGACTCGTGCTTGCATCCCCATCTCGTGGCAAAAGGGAAGGCTGCAAGGCAGCAGAAGAAAACTGCCCTTGGTGGGTTTCACCACAAAACCAACCAGCCTGTGGAGCCTTTTGGTTGCAAAGGGTGTCCAATCACCGCAAACAAGGCTGCCCAGGGAGGGGGCTGAACCACCATCCCTAGAGGGGTTTTAAAGCCACGCAGATCTTAGTGATGGACTTGGGACAGCTGGGTTAACGCTTGGGCTTGACGCCCTCTAAGGAAGGTCTTTTCCAGCCTAAATGATGCCATGATTTTATGATTTCAGAAGCCTGCTTGCCACACTATCAGAAAAATTTCCTCCCCCAAACCCCTCTCAGCAGGGGAGAAGTGAACTCACCTTTCACAGACTGCTGGTAGGGTTTGGGTCAGGACTCAAAGTGAACAGAGGCACGAGGTGGCATTGACACAGCACTCAGTAAAGCACAAGTACCCAGTAGTAGTGCAGAGATAGACTACTTGGCTGTTCCCTTCCCTTCTCCTCGTCCTTAGCTTTCAGGGAAGGATTTGCTATCTTTGGCGATGAGATTCCCTGACGTTCTTGCCCTTCATCTTTGAACCTGTCTGTTTTGGAAGGAAAACCTTAGGGGACACAAAACTAACCTAGAAAAAGGAGTCAGAGGAGCACTGCCGGCAGAGGCATTGGCACTCTGCTGCTGTGGCACTTTGTGTCAGTACTCACCGCATTGACTGTTCCACCTAGGCAAAGGCATTTCAGTGTGGTGGTTAGTACTGCTGGGCAACACACACTGACTCAGAGCACAGAAGCGCAGCTCACATTGTGTCCCAAACATCACAAGGTTGCGTGTTTGACCCAACAGCAGCTTCTGGGACACTTGAGAGGCCTCGGAAGCAAGGAGAGCAGTTGAAATGCAGAGGCATGGGAAGATTAGTGCTTAAAAACCTAACGAGCCTTCAACAAGGTAGTACTACTCCATTGGAAACCCGTGAGACTAGTGAGAAGCAGCCAAACTCACAAGGGAAAAAAAACACTGGGGGCAAATATTGTCTGTTAGAATTAACACTTGGCCCCTGCTTCCCCCAACACCTCAAGTCATGAGTCAACCTTAGCAATTAAACTGCTCGACAAGGAAAGAGAATCAACAGCTCTACAAGGAAAGAGAATGGCACTGCTCCTCTATCCCACACTGCGCTGCACCGTCCTCACATGGATGGTGGTGAAGCCTGTGCACACTTCAAACCAGGCAGAACATCCATGGGATGAGTGCAGGAGCCTGTACTGCTGCTGAGACTCTCCTGCAGATTCTAGTAGTACCTCTACCTTGCACAGAGCCCTACAAAAATGCAGCTGGTGTTTCCTAACCCAGAAACCCAGCATTATCCATCCTCCCTGAGTGGCTACAGCTCTGTGCCTAGAGCAGCCCAGGAGCCCTGCTTTAGACAGATTAGCAGTACACTGCAATCCAGCTGAGCACTGGGCCTCGTCGTGTCAGCTCAGTCAAAAGTGAAGATGCAGACTTAATTGAAAAGAGAATCTGAGCGCTTGAACCAGGGCTGGAGCTCATGAAAAGGTTGCAACACAGCCCAGTACATTTGGGCTGCTGCTATTTTGAGAGTGCCAGTCATTCCAGGCGACTGCCAGAAAGCAGGGCAGAGTTTCCAGGATTCCCCAGGGAGAGGAACAGCAAAGGGGAAGGAAAAATGGGAGGGCAATGAATTATTTCTTTTAAAACAGAGTCGGGCAAGGAAATCTCTCCAACACTTCCTGTTAAATGTTTTCATCTTTCAGCAACCAGCTACACGCAACAGCCCAGGTTAGGGTTTTCCTGGGATAACTCCATGTGTTACGTGTGCGAGCAGAGTCTCACAGACCTCTCCCAGGCAAAGCCAGTAGGAAAGGCAACACCAAGCAGCAGTGAGGATTTTGTGCTCTTCTGGAAGTTTTACAGATGTAAAAGTCCAGGCTCTCCCCCAAAGGGAGGCTCAACAGGGACAGACGCGTGACACAGCCACCACAGGTCAGGTTTTTACAGGAACTGGGCTTCTAAAAGGGATTCTGTTTTAGTCTGGGACTTTCCCTTCTTCAGCAAAAGGGGACTTGTCCCCAGGAAGCCAAGACTTTCCACAAACATGCTCGCTTACTCAAGAAGCTGTTTTCCACTCCACATGCAGTTCATCTGGAAATTTTCAGGAAGCCCAAGCGCTAACATCTGCTTAGACCGTAAGCAACGGCTTCTTCTCCTTATTTCTTCAGTGCCAAAGACCTCCGGTGAAAGAGCCAAACAAAGGACTGTACTATGCAAGAGAAGCCAAGAATCCATCTAGCTTCTGGCAACTCACTTTGCCAGGGGCTGTCCGCGAGAGCAGAGGGCAGCACGTAACTCTGACAGAGGCTGGAGCCTGGAGCTCTGCAGCGATGCGAGCCGTAAAACGACCCTGACCAGAGGCAGCTCAAACATGACTTTGCGATGCACAAGCTCTTACTGGAGTGAAGCTGAAAGGATCAAATAACTGACAATAAATTGTTCTCAATAAATCAGCCAGGGGTTGTACCAGACATAACAGAAGGCGCTGAAAGGAAGCCAGGCTGCAGTAAAAGGCAGGTAATTATTTGAAAGCAATTCTATTCCAACATGAGAAGAATGGGATTGAAGAGCCTATTTCACAGTGATTCCGTTACAAAACTCTTTCTGCTCAAGAAGAAATGAAGTTTTACCCACTGCAGCAGCAGCCTCCTCTCTTTGCCTGCTCACTCATCCTGTGAGTCACACAGAGCTCCATACATCTCATGCATTTTTGAATAGCAGATTTTCTCGCTGCAGAAGATGCAGCCTCCAAAAGGTCTTCCACATTTTTGCCACCTGCAAGCATCCTCAGAAATCAACCTCAACAAGCCGGAGCTACTGAATCACAGAGTCACTGAGGCTGAAGAAGCCCTCTGCGCTTATCACCTGCGAACTAACATCACCCCATCAGCCAGACCAGGGCATGAAGGCACAGCCAGGCTGTCCTTCAACACCTCCAGACACGGGGACTCCCTCACTGCCCTGGGCAGTCCAGTCCAGGCTCTGAGCACCCTTTCCCTAAGGAAGGGCTTCCTAACAGCCAACCTAACCCTCCCCTGGTGCGGCCTCAGGTCCTGCTCTCTTGTCCATTCACTAGTTACCTAGGAAAAGAGCCTGACACCCACCCAACTGAAACCTCCCTTCACGGAGTTGTAGGGAGGGAAAAGGTGCCCCACCCAAGTCTCCCCCAGACTAAACAACTACAGCTCTTTCAGCCTCTCCTCACCAGCCTTTCCCTCCAGTCCCTTCCCCAGACTCATTGCTCCTCTAGACCCTCTCCAACCACTCAATCTCTTTCTTGAAGCAGGGAGCCCACAACTGCCCCCAGTACTCAGCCACACAGCAAGATGCACAGGAGGTGCCCAGCCGCAGATTCCAGCTTAACGTCACCACCTCACACTGCTCACAGCTCAGGAGTTGTTCCAAGTACAGTCCGTAGCCTCAGGTTGTACCCCAGCTTTGTTGCAATGTCAGACAGCCAGAGGGAACAAGCCCACATGCATGTACACACGTCACACGCACCCCCCACACAGAGCGTGCTCCCAGTGCAGAAACAGGAGCCTGGGAGCTCCTGTGGGGAGCAGTGGAGGTAGCCCCTCTCCTCAGAGTGTCCCCACTTGTCAGAGCTTGGCTGAATAAAAACAGACGGGTGTAGGTCTGACTCAGACGAGCGATTGCTCTGATTTACCCTGAGGTTTCTGTAATTGTTGGGTTTATTCATTTCATTTTTACAGCTTTCTCCTCCTGCTGCAGCTGCCAATTGATTTTAGTGCCTGTGCTGCCTCAGAGAGCCTGTAAGGTCATTCTGACTGTCTCTCTCCCACACAGTGCCTAATGATTTGGAGCCACAGCACCCTTGCCTATAAAAGGGAACATAAAGCAGCAGGGATTGCTGCCACTCGCTGTGCCTGTCCCTGGGAGAGGCAGAAACATCTCCACGCACAGCTAGTTCTGTTTATGTCTCAAAACCCACAGGGGTGGTGGTGAGGGTCACGCAGGCACCAGACAAGGTCAATGGGAACAGTAGGTCTTGGCATAGATGAAACCCTCACCTTAGGGCACTGCAGTGCTAAAGCACACCTCACCTCAACAGCTTCGGGGAAGGAGCCTAGTCCCCTTTCCACAGGGAAAGTCCTGCACGCAGTGTCCTTCTATCAAGGCCTCCATGTGCTTCATTTGCAGCTTGGGGAGAGTGGTTGGGAGAGAGTAAATGGTGTGCAAACCCAAAGCCACGGGCAGCCTCGTCTCTGGACCCCTGCAGGAAACTGCTGCTGCCCATCAGAGACAGGAACACAAACACCTTCCTAGCACTTCAGCTCAGCACTCTGAATTAACAAGGGGTACCCACTGCTGTGGCTGCTAGAACAGTGGTGGAAGGGGGATGCAGGGGAATTTAGACTCTCCAAAGCCTTCTGCTCCCACAAGCACAAAGTACCCTGTAGATGCCAGTAACAGCTCTAGCACTGTGATTGCTGACAAGCCAGCACAGCAAACAGATGATGGTGACCAGCACAGGGATGTGGCATTGACATGTGCTGCTCACGGAAGGACCTTGCTGTGTGCTCAGCTCCCCGAGATCTTTACA
Source organism: Upupa epops (assembly GCA_013397515.1). Taxonomy (NCBI): domain Eukaryota; kingdom Metazoa; phylum Chordata; class Aves; order Bucerotiformes; family Upupidae; genus Upupa; species Upupa epops. Next base: position 333,067 of record VZRI01003745.1, on the reverse strand, counting down.
ACGTCAGGAGGAAGCCAAGCCACATCATTTCCATGTGCACCGCTGCCTTCCACGAGTCCTTGCAGACGGCTTCCACATGATGGCACGAGATGGCACACAGCCTCATCTACAGGGGATCCTACTCTGATAGGCAGGCTGGACTACATGATCCTTCAAGACCCCTTCCAACCCCTAACTCTGATTTATCCAGCCTCATGGGTTCACCCAGCCCTTGCTCCTAACCAGAGGAGCCCAGCTGCTGGCTTCTGCCAGCGCCTGCAGACTATTAGGAGCCCCAGACACATTAAGTTTTTACAGTTGCCTGAGGAAGGGAAAACAGAGGCATTTTTCATGTCCCTTGGCAGACACCAGAGACTCCCCCTGGAAACCCACATCTCTGTCCCAGGTGTCCTTGGCTCTGCAGTACTCGAAGTGACTGGTTTTCAGCTGCTACTTGCCATTCTCATGTTGATGCTGGCCACTTCTGATCGTTTCCTTGCCTAGGACTTTTTTTCCTCCCCTTTCAGTTCCCTGGGGCAGAGCAGGGGCTCTGTGAATGCTGGAGAACAACTGGCAGCAGCATGAGAAATTGAATTTCTCTGAAAGAATTAGATTTCTAAGTGAGACATCCTGTCCTGGAACAACACAAAGAGCCAGAAAAGGACAAGCAAAGTTTGTTCCTCTTGACGAGGGTGTAAATCTGCGGAGAACAGGGCACTTGCTTTCCATAGTAAATCCCAGGGGTGGGGCTGGAGCAGGAGTATCCAGGAATCTCTGTGACACTCACTTGGGGATAAGTCTCCCTCTTCACAGACTGGATAAGGAGTTACAGCTCTGCAGAGCCCAGAGGTCCGAGGCCTCAGGGTGTTCTGAGAGGGGACCGTTCACGTGGCCTGAGTAAAGGACAGGGCTCCCACTGCCCCTTAAAGCTCAGGCCCTGCGCTGTGTTAGGGGTCCCTATCACAGCACGTGTGTTATTGGCTAATACAAGCTATTGTGGCTTGTGTCAACTCCTGCGTTTACTGCGGGTCAGCTGCCTCTCTTCTGTTTGCTTGTCTGGCTTAGTCTTTGAGAGAAGGTGCGGAGCATCCACAGTCTGTACCTTGGGGAGAGAAGACAATGGATCGTGTGGTGGCTGTGCAGAGGCAGACACTTCAGGTTGACAGCAAGGAGGAGGTGATGCTGGCCCCCAAAGGACCTGACAGGCTTGAAAGGGCTAGTGGAGTAGAGCAGGCAACACAGTGGAAGAGTGATATCCCCTGGTACTTGTTACCAGCTCACACAGGATGCTTTAGTGACACAAGAGCTCAAAACCACATCTGCAAAGCACCTACAGAGATCTGCCATCCCAGCTCCCAGCAGACTGCTGGCTCTCTAGCACAATTGCTGTCAGTAGATGAGGAGAGCAACCTCTAGGTGCCTTTTTCTCAAATCACTAGTCACCTACCCCGTTTTAATGCAGAACTTGTGTGCTGCTATCCTGAAGGCAGCAGATGGTGCTATTGATAGCACCAGTAACACGTGTTACTCAAGTGAAGGTGTAAGAACTGACTACAGTTCAGATGTTTTCCTAGTATTTCTCCTCCCGGGAAACATGAGGGGACTTCAAAAAATGGAAGCCTGCACTTTGTGTCAGCTCTCGTTCGGCCTCAGTGCAGCTGCTCTTCTGTGTGTTGCTTCGGGCCTGCTACAGAGAGAAGACAGATGATGCAGGCTGATGTTAAGTAGCAAAGACCCTATTGTGGGTCCACATGGGCAACCATCCTCTGAATCACGGAACTGAGGCTGGAAAAGCCCTCTGAGCAAAACCAGCCCAGGACCTAACATCACCCCAGCAACCAGAGCAGGGCACTCAGGGCCACAGCCAGGAGGCTGTCATTCAAAACCTCCAGACACAGGGACTCCCCCACTGCCCTGGGCAGTCCAGTCCAGGCTCTGAGCACCCTTTCCCTGAGGAAGGGCTTCCTAACAGCCAACCTAACCCTCCTGTGGCAACCTCAGGTCCTGCTCTCTTGCTCAATCACTAGTTGCCTGGGAAAAGGGCCTGACCCCACCTGTCTACAACTTCCCCTCAGGTAGTTTCATTCCTGGTACTAAAAATGTTGTGGGTTGGAAACCCTGACTGCATTTGGATCAGGAACTTTAGCTAAAGCTCTAAGCACAAAGGGAGGGCTTAAGAAATCCACTTACGGATTTGCAGGCAGTGAAACAACTTCAAGTTGGGGAAAAAGGGCAACGGGAGATTTTAATTCACCCCCACACTCCAGAACACACAGACACACACACAGAGAAGACATGCACACGGGGATTCGTCACAATGCTTCTACATAACTGAGCAAAAAACCTTAGCACCCCAAACCCTATAAAGGATAAGAGGCTGTTCTGACAGCTGCTGCTTTCCTCTCTCAAGTCACAGTGGCTGCCCAAACCTTTCTGCAGAAAACACACAGATTAAGCTTACAGGTTGTACTTTGTTCTTACAGCCATGACAGAGCCTTGTTATAACAAGCTTTACCGAGTGAGGCTGCAAAGGTGATCTCAGGAAGGAGGATGCAAACAGCTAGGCCAGTAGCTGGTGATATGAATCTAAATCAAACTAATCTCTCAGCTTTACAAGAGAGCCCTTAACAGCTTGAGATTGGGCTGTCACCTCTGTATCCTCTTGGCAAGAGCTGTTCTCAAAAGGCCGCCCTGGTTACCACCCTCTTGGTCCAAGGTAGCTCCTCTACTGCCTTGCAGAACAGGGATCTTGGTCCCATTACAGTAAGTGACTGCTCTTACTCTCAGAGTAGCAGATTAGGCCAAAGCTGTGGTGCCTGGAGGGACAGCAGCTGTGAAGAGACACAGCTCTTGCAGGAAACAGCCTAACCAGACAACTACTCCACCCCAAGCAGCAAAGCAACATCAGCAGTAAAGCAAACACAAATACGACTGACCTGACAGCCAGAAATTAACACAAACCAGCTAGCCTCGGATTCCTGCGTCTAGAAAGCTCCCATCACCATCAGGAACCACGCATCCCGGCAGAGAGGCTGATGAAGGAATGGGCAAACATACACAGACAGAAGAGTGTCCCCAGGGGTGCTGGACTAGAGTGCTCAGCAGGACACTGTGCGCTTTGTGCTACCGGGCTTAGGGGAAAACATCTGAGGCCCCTTAAAACCAAGGCTTGAATTTCCGTAGCTCAAAGCATCAGTGCAAATGGAGGAGGCAGTTCCTTATCTAAGGAAGAGGTGCTCAGAGCTGAGATGATTCTAAAACACAGGACACAGGCAGAACCACTTTACGATCAACACCACGGGCTTTATACAGCCCTCTCCCAAAGGTGTCTGAGAACCTGCAGCTCTGCAGAATGCACGAGCACGATGGCATCAGCCTGGTCCAGCTCATCTTTAAAATCACCACTCCTCTCTGCTCTCTCTGCTTTTCTATCAGTTCCCTTCCTAGCAGCAATTCTTTAAATTGATCCTTGAATGCAAACAACTTTGTGCTCTGGATGGGTGCCTCAGGATTTAAATAGCAGCAGATTGCGTTCCAAGCATCGCGCATGGATGGAAATGAAAGGTCTATTTCCCCAAGCTTTTAAACACGCACTTAGCTCGGGGCACACGAGTAATGACTGCTATTGATGGCCGAGGGAGGACTCGTGTGCTTTGTCCTCCTGCTGCCCAGCGGCTGCACGGTCAATACAGAATGGCTGGAGGGGTATTAGTGGGGTTACTCTCCCTGCCCTCTTAAAAGCAAGGCCAAGGAAAGGATGTTGCCTGGGAAAGGCCTTCAGAATCATCGAATCATTGTGGTTGGAAAAGACCTCCAAGATCATCAAGTCCAACCGTCTGCTCTACAACCCCCAACCACTAAGCTATCTCCTGAAACACCCTCTCTGCCCATTCCTGACCCCCTCCAGGGTTGGTGCCTCCACCCTCCGGACAGCGGCCTGGTCCAAGGGCTCCCCACTCTTCCTGGGAAGAGGTTTTTCCTAAGCCAGTGCAAACCCTCCCCACAGCAGAACCATCAAACTAGCGTCCAGGCAAACCCTCCCTTAGCAACTAAGGGTTTCAATCAACAGCTGCTTCGCTAAGAATCAAAACCAGGCTCTTGCAGGCAGAGGGAGAACCAGGAGTGCTGCTGCTGGGTATACAGAAAGGCGCTGGCCACGGGGTAACCCTATCAACAGCCCTAAGGTTGAGCTCCGTGCCCATTGGGATGTAGCACAGGAGTAGTCCACAGCTACGCGGGGCAGAGTTGCTCAGGGTTTTGCTATACTACAACCACAGAATCCAGAGGCTGCAGACACCAGCTCTATGGAGGTGACTGCATGACACCATGGAGTTGTCTATCCCACACCAAGCACCTGGAGGTTTTATTCAGGCAGGATGAGCACAGCCTTCATTGACGCTGCTCCTGGCACCAGTGTTTGCTTCTTTGGAAGCGCAAGCACTGTGGAGACTCAAGTGAGCAGACTTGGTTCTCTCAGGTCCTGGAGTCCCCAGGCAGAGCCTAAGCCACTCTTCAGTTCTGAAGCCATTTATAGCTGTTGCCCTGCTGAGCACCTCCTGCACTTCCCGCTTGGTTCAAGGGAGGGGTGAAAACTGGGGACAATTCCTGCCAATTTCTTTTGCCTTCTGCATTCCCAGTGCTAGAAAAACACCAGAGCGAAAGGGCAAGGCTGAGCGCCACGCCAATTACGATGATCCCAATTAGCACACAAACATGCTCATTAACCAACTGCATCACAGCCTGACTCACCACAGACCAGAGGCTGCATTACAGCGGAGCAGGGCCGTGTGGAGCCTGGGTTTGATGCATCAGACGTTTGCGGAGTCACTCCAGCACGACAGAACCTGTTTTCTAACTCAGAGCACTAACTAGTAACATGCAGAATGCAGCACCCTGCCAAGTACTGAGTGAACACAACCCCACTGAGGCTCCTGATAGGGACCACAGAATCATTAGGGACCTCAAAAGCTCATCCAGTGCAGTCCCCCTGCCACAGCAGGATCCCCCAGACCCAGTGGCACAGGAACACAGCCAGGCAGGGCTGGAACGTCTCCAGAGAAGGAGACTCCACAACCCCCCTGGGCAGCCTGTGCCAGTGCTCTGGGACCCTCCCTGGGAAGAAGGTCCTGCTGAGACTGAGAGGGAACCTCCTCTGTTCCAGCTGGCACCCAATGCCCCTTGTCCTGTCAGCAGCTGACCTTGAGCAGAGACCAAGGGGTCTTTTCCAACCTGAGTGAGTCTGTGATGCTGTGACAGAGTAACCCAACAGAAAGCCATAGAGGAATAGTTAAGGTTCCTGATGTATAACCCCCCGGGACATACTTCCCATGCAGCTGATCTCTACACAGCTCCAGTCTCCCTTCTTGTCAGTGCTGCTTTATTACCACTCCTGCCTGCAGGAGCATTTGCATCAAACATTAAGTGACAGTTGCTTGTGCCTCTTCCTCAGCCAAGCCAGGGGCTCAAATACCATGCTTGGCTGATACCAACCTCCCCCAGCTGCTCCAGCTATCGGGGCAACTTGAAAAAGCAGGTAACACAGGGAGCAACTGAATTCTCTAAACACTGTGTTTGCATTAATCACATCAACACTCCAGAGCTCAAGGTTTTGAAACCAGAAGTCTTTGCACCCCCAGCATCTCTGTGGCAGGGTGAGGAGGGGGTGGCTCAGTACAAAAGCCTCCCAGAACAGGGAGAAAGTCAGGCAAAGTAGCAGTCTTCACCAAAGTCAAAGTGCTGCCTCAAAATACTGCTGGAACCCTGTGTCCTGGGCTGAAGGCACCACAAAGGTCTGATTCCTACACAAGAGACAGGACTTAAGCCCTGCCTGACTTGGCATTAAAGCTAAGCACAGCTTAAATCCTCCTGAACCCGAGTTGGAGAGTGATGGGGAGATTTAGGAAGAGATCTGTGTTGAAAGACAAACAACCCGAAGCGTCAGGCAGGGAGGAAGATCAGATCTGACGATCACGAGATGAGGTCTGAGCTCTATTAGTAGTGAAAGCACCAGAGATTCTCGCTTTTGCTCTGGGTTCCTCTGTCAGGATAGACTCTGTTCCCAGTTTTCCAAGGCCCTCCAGACACAGCGGTGGACAGGCAGCACTGATAGATGGTTCCTGTGGTATCTATTACAGGGCATCTGTCACACATAGCCCCGGGCTGCTCCTCACTGCTGTTGTTGTCAGGATGACAGTCCTGTTTGCGTTCGGAAAGGTTGTCTATTTATAGCCTCTAGACACAGCCGAAGCTTTACCCAAGCAGGGAGGCAGCCCGTGCGACCCGCAGGGGGCTCTCCCAGCTGAAGTGATGGGGAGAAGCACAGCTGCTTGGGAAGGCACGGGGCAACGTCAGGGCTGGCTCATAAACACCGGTCCCAGTCCACACACGAGCTCCCTTTGTCGTGGAACAACTGGGACAGTTTCACTGCAAGACTGCTTCAGGAAGGTTCAGCACATGAGAATACGACTCTCACAGCCCTGCAGAAGTCTGTTGTAGGGGTTCTGTTGACACCCCCACTCTCTACTTCACCAAGGATCAGAAACGCAATCATTTCGTGATCACTAAGCCCAAGGCAGCCTCTGACCACCGCATCTCTCAGCAGCCCTGCTCTGTACGTAACCGGCAGGTCTAGCCAGGCACCTCTCCTTGCAGCCTCTCACTGACCATCTGTGCATCCACCACACATTCCAAGAACCTGCTGGTTCCTCTCTGCTGTGTTGTATTGTCAGCAGGTGTCAGGCAAGTTGAAGCCCTCTAGGAGAACAAGAGCTAGAGACTCTGAGAGGTCTGCCAGCCACCTGTAGAGTGGCTCATCCCCCTCTTCCATCCTGGCTGGGTGCTCTCTAACAAACTCCCAGCAGGGTGTCTGCCCTGCTGGCCTTTGCCCCTCGTCCTCACCCGCAGACACCCAACCATATCATTGGACTCATCAAACCCAATACAGTGAAACCACTCCCCAAACCAGAGAACCACCCCACTGCCTCTCCATCCCTGCAGTCCTTTCTGGAGGGCTCACGGCCATCCACCGCGTCATCCCAGTCAGGAGAGTCATCCCACCAATCATATTTATCCTGTTGTACAACAGCTCCCAGCTCCTGCACGTCACCCATCCTGTGTGTACTGGTGGAGACACTTGAGCTGGGGGGTCAAGCTGAACCCCAGTGATGGAGCATCACACCCTAGCTCACCTCTGTCTAGCCTGGCTTCATCGCCTTCCTGCAGAGGTGTCTGGGAGATACGATCGGAGCGCCAGCATCCCCCACCGTGCTGCATTCAGAGACAAAAGCCACCCCAGTACAAACCCACTGTTTCCCCTCTGCACCATCTGTTCCAAGTGACTCCTGAGGCTGTGCCAGCTCCACCCCCACAGCTGGGCTGGTTCCTGCGGGCCCAGCTGCCACAAGCTGTTATTAGCCATTATTCTCCTGATCACTGTTATCTCTCAGTCTTCAGAGAGAGCCTTGAGATCACTCTCTGCCTCCCGAACCAACTCGGTTTGAACAGTCCCATAAAACCTGGGGATGTCTCTTCTTGCTGACTCTCACCGCAGCACCAAAGCTCCTGGTGACACCTGCTGAAGGCACCGGGCTGTCCTTGGAGCACTGTGGAGACACAGCAGGCTCAGCGGCAGCCAGCTGAGCAACGAGCCTGACACTGCTCCATGGGGATGGGATAAGCAGATCATTTGGTGGAGATCAGCAGCACCCCAGAACTCCTGTTCAGGGTCATTAACAGCCCCACATACAGCAGCTATGGGATGTCTCCTGGGGCTTCCTGACAGACACCAGAGCATTGGACTCTCTTTGTTCCTAGGGGTAGCGCTAGGAGCCCTGCCAGCCCCTCACAGATACTCAGGCACTCCATGTCCATCCAAGAGCAAGAAGGTGATTCGGGGGGCGCTTTTATACCAGGAGCTGAACCGCTGGGGGTGGGGGGTAGTTTCCTGTCCCTTTGTGCCTGAAGGGCTGGCAAAACCAGGCAGCAAATCAAACAGCTCTGGGGCTGGGAGAGATCAATCTAAAGGTCAACATACTGGGCTTACTGGGCTCTGAATGCTGGCAAGGACAAGTTAAGCCTCAAGATGCAACAGTGCAGGACTGGGCACCACAGGACAGAAAGGACATGGTGGAGAGGGAGCAGAGAAGGGCAGCTGGGCTGGTTAGGGGTCTGGAGAACAGGGCTGATGAGGAGAGGCTGGGGGATCTGGGACTGTTCAGACCGGAGAAGAGAAGGCTGAGGGGAGCCGTCATTGCTCTCTACAACTGCCTGAAGGGAGGGTGCAGTGAGGTGGGGGTTGGCCTCTTCTCCTGAGGGACTGGCAATAAGAGCAGATGAAATGGGGTCAGGCCGTGCCAGGGGAGGGTCAGATGGGATCTGAGGACAAACTTCTTCCCAGAAAGGGTGGGGAAGCCTTGGCACAGGCTGCCCAGGGAGGGGGTGGAGGCACCGTCCCTGGAGGGGTTCAGCAACCAGGCAGCCAGAATGTTTGAGGAGCTGGGGCAGTGCTTGGGGGTTGTAGGGTGGATGGTTGGACTTGATGACCTTGAAGGGCTCTCCCAACCTGGATGATTCTGTGATCTAACTGCCTGCAAACCGAGCAAAGCTCAGACTCTCTGCACCTGCCAGCAGCTGTGTGAGACAGATCAGGACTGGAGCGCACTGGAGTGCAGAGCTATTCAGGATCAAAGCAGTTCATCAGCTGCTATCAGGTGACTGATGGCTGTCGCAGTCGATAGCACTGTGTTCATTAACTCTGTCTGATAATCCAGCCCTCAGGGTCTGAGATGCAGACAAGTCCATAATGAACTAAACACCGTCGTGAGAAGCTGCAGATGCATTTGCGGACAGTTTGTCGATTGGAACTGAGAAAGAGGAGGTTTGCCCATCTCTGTTTGGGAACAAGTGGTCCTTGGGATTGTTTTGTCCTAATCCAACAGCAGACAGACCCACCCTTTCTCTGGAGCAAACTACAAAGACCAGGGTCCCTGTCCTTGCACAGCCGCGGTGTGTGGTGGCCCTTACTATTCCTGACACCCTGCAGCCTCATCACACTCCAGGGCAGTTGCCTGAGTTGATTGGGATGCCCAGAGTGCTGATGATTGCAGTCCAGGGCCTGGCTGGACTAAAAGCCAACTGGGCTGCCAAGGAGTAGGGAGATGCAGGTGCTCTCTGGCTTTCAGAGGGACATGAATGCTCCTCATTTCGTTTCCCATGAGGATCTCCCCTCTGAGCAATGCTGCTGTCCTCTAGAGCTCCTCCAGGAGGAGGACCAGGAATAATGAGGATAGACTTGAACACTGAAGGTTCCACCTCAACTTGAGGAGAAATGTCTTTACTGAGGGTGATGGAGCTCTGGCACAGGCAACCAGAGAGGCTGTCTTGATGTTCCTGCGTGACCTGTCCTAGGGTATCCTGCTCTGACAGGAGGATGGACTGGATGGTCCCTGCAGCCCCTCCTGTTCTGCGATTCTACAGTTAGGGGATTGCTTTAACCCTTTAACCCAGTCAGCACTGAGGAGTGAGAGGAAGGCTAGGGCTTACAGAGAGGAGTCTTACCCAAAACACAGAGCAGAGGTGGGATTTGTGATCCTTGAAAGAAGGGAGCATTGACCTAACATCTCACCTGACCTGGGGCTTCTCAGGCAAGGTGAGGGTCCCAGGCAGAGCCAGCTGCCGGGCTGTGGCCAAGCTGCTTTCATCTGGCCCAAGGACAGTTTAGCCCAGAGCACAACATGAAGGTGACAGGAGGCTGAGTCCAGTGGGGGTTCCCTGCAGCCTTGCCTTCCCCTCTGGAAAAGGTTTTCCTGGTGATCCAGGCAAAGCTGTGATTAGGGAGTGCAAAACTAACTGCATCCTGCCAGGATCAGCTGTTTCCTCTTGGTTTCTACTGGGGTTTGAGAACCGTTAGATGCTACAAGAGGAAAAGGCTTGATTTGCTTCACTTAGAATCCTTGAGGTTGGAAAAGACCCTGGAGATCATCAAGCACAACCATCTACCCCACAACCTCCAACCACTGCCCCATCTCCTCCAAAACCCTGGCTGAACCCCTCCAGGAACGATGCCTGCACCCCCTCCCTGGGCAGCCTGTTCCAAGGTCTCCTCACTCTATCTGAGAAGAAGCAGCAAAACCAAGAGCCTTCCCCTTTTCCTCAAGGAAGAGCAAACAGCCTTCCCTTTCCCAGCTGTCCTAGACCTTAGTGAGCAGCAGGACAGGACTGAACTCCGCACACAATGACTGTCAAGAGCCCTTCTGGCCTTGAGAATTGATTCTTCAGGCAGATTATTAGTTTGCGCTGCAATTAACGATTCAGAGCTCCCGCAGGTTTGAAGCAGACAGCTGCATCGATTATGCTGAAAGAACAATCTCAGGGTCATCTTTGCAGCTGGGAGAGCTGAACCTCAGAACTGCACACCCTCTCCTCCCAAATCAAAGGCTCTGCAAGGACGGATCCAGCTCAGACCCCGTGAGCCAAAGGCACAGGGTGAGAAAGAGTTAAACACCCCCGTGACACCAGCGCGGCTGCTGCTGCTCCCCAGAGCGGAGCTGGTGCTCTCATGCAGTGCCACAGCAAAATCGATGTGTGCTGGGCATCCCTGCAGGCAGCGCTCAGCCCTCGCTAAGCCAGGCAAGGCAGAGCTGGGACGAGAGCGATGAAACAAGGCTCAGTAATTCAGCTCAATTGAAAAGCAATCTCATTTATGATCTCAGTTACCACAGAAGCCCAAACCCCTTCCTTTCCACACAGAGGAACAAAGCCTCTCCCAGGAACAGTCCTTTGCCCTCACAATGCATTGCTCACAGCACCCAGCCTCCCCGCTGGGTTCCTCTTTCTAAACCAGCTCCCCCGGTTTCACTCAACACATCCGACTCTGAACAAAGTCATCATGCAGGGACAAAGAAATCACCTCTTACCTGCAGCCCCCCGACTCTCTCAGCTGTCCTTGCAGGCTGAGTAGCCTTCTCATGCTGTAGCTGGAGGCTTTCCCCACTCTCCTGAGAGAAACTCTCACCCCAGTTTTACACCTCAGTCTCTGCTATCACTCACTGGCTCTTTATCAGCTGTCTTGAGGCTCTGCCCCAATCACCCTGATTAAGTAAAAAGGAGCACTTGTGCCCCTGCCTGTCCCTGCCCAGCAGAACCTCTGCTCCCTCCCGAGCTTACCCCTCGACACCCATACACCAGCTGTTTGCAAAGGTGGGGAGTGCTGAGAGCCTCCTTCCTCACCGGCCTCCCTGGCAAGATCCATCCTGCCAAGAGCACCGGGCAGACACCAGTCCTGCAGGGACGCTGCTCAGAGTTCTCACCCCAGTGGGTACTGCTCTCTTGAAAGAGCCCTTGTTCATTGCTCTGCATTTGCCTATTTCTCTCCAGGGTGAAAGCAAACCCCAGAGATCAGGGATTCATCGACAGAAGGAGCGAAGAAAGAGTCCAAAGTCGCCCTACAACACTTGTTTTCCCACCTTGCAGCCTTCTCCCAGACATCACTTGGTGTTTGATAGCTGCTGTAGCGGTGCACAAAGGCATGGAGCATCCCCCAGCCAAGGGAGCACTGACACCAGTCCACCCCATCCCCACCAGGCCTTTCCCTACAGTCAAAGCAGAGCTCAGGGCTGCTCTTTCTAGGGCACTTGTCTGTGGCACGTGCTGCGTTCCCCGGAGGAGGAACCCGGCCTGTTTTGTCCTCCCAGCATCCGGCAGTACAGCTGGGTTTTGTCTGGGTTCAGTGAGTGACCCTGAACTGAGCCAGCACTGAGGGGACCCCATGGTTCCAGAAGGACGAACGCTCCTCCCTGCTGCAGCCCTAGAGTGGTGGATCTGAGCCGCCGTGGGGAAGTAGCACTGTGTGCATGGGGCTTCTATGAATGGAAGAGGTGTCATTCCCCTGCTGGACTGGGCACTGGGAAGGCCTCCCCTCAAGTCTCAGGGCAGTGCTGGGCCCCTCACTTCAAGAAAGAGATTGAGGGGCTGGAGGGAAGGCTGAGGAGAAGAGGCTGAGGGAGCTGGGGGGGTTCAGCCTGAAGGAAACTCAGGGGGGGACCTTCTCCCTCTCTATAATTCCCTGAAGGGGGGTTGCAGCCAGCTGGGGGGTGAGGTTCTTCTCCCAGGCAATCAGCACCAGGATGAGAGGGCAGGGCCTGGAGCTGCCAGGGGAGGGTTAGGTTGGCTGTTAGGAAGCCCTTCCTCAGGGAAAGGGTGCTCAGAGCCTGGACTGGACTGCCCAGGGCAGTGGGGGAGTCCCTGGGTGTCTGGAGGTGTTGAAGGACAGCCTGGCTGTGGCCCTGAGTGCCCTGGTCTGGCTGATGGGGTGATGTTAGGGGCTGGGCTGGGCTGGCTGAGCTCAGAGGGCTTTGCCAGCCTCAATGATCCTGTGACTCTGAGCAGTGTCCCCCAGCAGAGAGGCTGCTTCTCCTTTTATCACCCTGCACTGGATTCAGGCCAGCCGGGCTGTGCTGAAGCTGAACACGATCCCCACACAAGCAGCTGTAAAACAAGCTGTCATCTGCACTGCAGAGCCTTCCTTTAGTCACGGGTAGGTTCTACAAAGGCTCCAGCCTCTGGTTCAGCAGCGATTAAGGCCGTTTAGGCACTGCCCTCAGCTTTGTGGGCTTTCTGTCTGTGGGTCAGGCTGCAAAGGAAGGGCACGAAAGAAATGGGTCAGGTTTCCTCCCCGCAGCGGGCGTCTGTGTGACCAGTGGAGAGAAGATGATGACTGCTTCCCACTCCCTCCGTGCTATGACTTCACGAGGGAGAAGGGAGATGAGCAGATGAGTGGCAAACAGGGAAGAAGCTACTCATCGCCGGCCGCCCCAGGGAGCGGAAGAGGCCATGAGTGGGCTGCGGCGTTTGCTCGTTGTTGGATGATCTCAGCCCATGGCCCCACAGCGCAGGAACTCGGGTTAGAACACTGAGAGAGTTTCTAGCGTCACTCATGGCAACACCCAAAGAATGAAGAACAGATGGGGGTGAGCAACCACCCCCCAGCACCGGAACCGGTGCTAGGAAATGCAGGACAGTTACTAGCATCATCGTGGCGACACCCAACAAGCAGAGAGCAGAGGAGAGTGAGAAACCAACCACTTCAGTCTTCCCAACAGTCTGGAGTCACTGGGATGTGAGGGATTGGAAGGGACCTGCAGAGATCATCCCGTCCAATCCCCCTGCCAGTCGCACAGGCGGGTTTTAAACCTCTCCAGAGCCAAGCTGGGAAGGTGGGCAATCTGAGAGGAGAGAGAGCCCTGCGTAACGTGTGTGGCTGACTGGGTGCTGTAGCAGGGCAGGTAGCAGGAGAAGCGGGAGAACTTTCCCAGCAGGGAAACAGATAATCCCGCAGAGCCATGGCAGTTGGGGCAAGGAGATCACCTGTATCACACCAGTGACTCCAGCTGGAGTACGTACTGCATCTGCCTTTGTCTCTTCTAGTTCGTGGGGCTCCTCCGATTGCCGTTCCCTGCCCCAGTGCTGCACGGCTCTCAGCTTAGCCAGCTCTTCTCCCTGTAGTAGCTGGTCTACATGAAGATCTGGTCACACGGGGAGCGGAGAGACATCTGGATGTGACGTGAGCATCAGCCCTAGTTACTTCTCATTCCTTCTCTACTGAATCTGGGAAAAACAGAGAAGCCTCTCTGCCTCTGCCTGCATCCTGGGTCTAATGGAGCCAGGCATTGCAGAAAGAGGAGGCACACCGTGCGTGGAGCCAGCGTCTCCCCAGAGGCTTCTCCCTTGGCTGAAGACTTGCAAACCGAAGCACTTCGTCTCTTTAACCAGTAGCTCAGGAACTCTCCTTAGAAAGAGGAACAGACCCAAAGTGAGGGAAGCTCCCAGACTGCAGGAGAAGCAGCTTTGTAGCGGCCTCTCCTCTGCCAGGCAGCCCTCGTCCCTCCTTCCCGAACCCGAGGAGACACAGCCCCGCAGTCCCTGGTTCAGCACGGGTGCAGGAGCTCCGCAGAACCCCTCGGCCCTTCCTAGGCTCCAGCCATTTCCCAGCAGAGGAACTGGCGGGGGCTAAGCGGCTCTGCTCTCGCTGCTGGGGGGCTTTTCCTCAGCACTTGAGGAAGACATCGTCAACCGCTCCGCTGGCTGCCGTCTCTCCCTTGATGTCTAAGTGGATTTGAAGAACCGTGAGCAGTTTTCTAATTAGGAGAAGAAATAGAATTACGGAATCAAGGCGGAACCTCAGCGTGAGTGACCCAAATCCCTTCCCTGAGCTGCACTCCACAGCAGGCTACTGGAAAACGGGTTATGAAAAACAAGGTACTTCATCACCAGGATGGCCCAGCCAAGGCAAATTCCTCTGCAGGCTGCCACCCGCTCTCCCGAGCTGCTGATCCCACTGGTGCAAAGGAAAACGGCTCAGGAAGCAGGGAGCTGTGGGGCAGGCAGCAGCACCCTGGCTCCTACAGACTGCTGCCATCTGAGTGGCCACGGGGCAAGCAGTACCATTCCCTAATCTGCGCCGATGCCTTTCTGCTGGCCCAAACCTGCTGTTAGGGGCAGAGGCAGGGGGCCACCCTCACTGCAGGGGCTGTTCTGCTGCTCTCCCCTTGCCCCTGGACAGACTCCGTGAGGTGCACATGGAAAACATAGAATCCTTAGGGATCAGAAGGGACCTCGAAAGATCATCCAGTCCAATCTCCCTGCCTCAGCAGGATCACCCAGACCACATCACACCTCCTCTCTCCTGTCCAATCCCCCTGACACAGCAGGATCCCCTAGACCACATCACACCTCCTCTCTCCTGTCCACTCTCCCTGTCACAGCAGGATCCCCCAGACCACATCACACCTCCTCTCTCTTGCCCAATCCCCCTGTCACAGCGAGATCACCCAGACCACATCACACCTCCTCTCTCTTGTCCAGTCTCCCTGCCACAGCGGGATCACCCAGCACACCTGCAGCACCATGGGGTGCCAGTGCTGCGCTGCCAGCACCTGTTACCTGGTGCTCTGGAGCACTCCTACTTTTGATAAAACCTCATGCCTTTCGGCAGGGAGACTGCGGGCTGTTCTGCTGCTGCTCTTCTTGGCTCCATGTGCGGCGTGCCCGCGTGACGGTGGGTGCTGGTGACGAAGCGCTGCAGCCGCGACACCAGGGGCTTAAAGCGCTGCCCGCTGCACCTCCCTCCTGCTCTGCTGAGCTGCGTGAGTGATGCGCTGCTGTGTGGCAACCGGCTGCTGAAAGGCTGACTGAACTCATGCAGAAGAGCAGGGGCTGCTGAAGGGAACAGCTGCGGAGAGGCACTTAGGCAGATGGAGGCAGATGGGTCTCTCCTCTGGCAGGAGCAGCGTGTGGTGCCTTCCGCTGCACAAGGCTTTGCAAGGTGTCAGAGCTCAGGCCTGAACTCACCAAGAGCTTTGCAGCTGCCCTCACAGAGCTAGCCACAACAGCCACGCTCAGAAGCCCTTTTGTTGCCCATGTCAGCCTAAAAGCAGAGCCCCAGAGTCATTTAAGACAGGGCTCACTTTATTGCACCCAGCACGGAGACCGCCTGTGGAAACCAGCAGAACATTAAGCTCCTAAGGGACTCAATAGGGTTTAAAAACCGAGTATCTGGAGCACTTGAGGTCTAGGGGCTGGGGAGCTGTTGGGATGAGGACTGGACTTGGTGATCCCGGAGGTCCTTTCCAGCCAGGAGGATTCTGTGATGCTATGATAATTCCTCCTGGTAACGTTCCAGAGGGTTTTCTTCCTCTGAAACAGAGAGGACAACTACTCTCCTTGTCCCCCCAGCTCCTCTCCATTCTTCTCACCAAACCAAGGCAGAAGACACAAGGCAGGACTTCAGCACTTGTGTCCAAGGCCATGCAAAGCTGTCAGGCAAGAACCAAGCACCCACAGACAGGGGTGAGGGCTGCAAACTGCCGGCAAGGGGATGGATTCTCCTTCAACTCTGGTTCTGTATTCGCAACACTCGGGCTTCTTCTCATCCTTCCCACTGGAAAGCACCCAAGTGAACTTGAAACAACCCTTCCATTCCCATTCCCTGCTTTCCCTAAGGGTGGCCACATCAAGGTTCCCAGAAGGTGCAAGCCACAGGGTTTGTTTCCCAACACTTCCTTTGTTTCCCCAAACTTCTCACCTGGCAACAAACTGAATGCAAGAGCAACCCCAACCAGCTGGGCTGCACCGCAGGGCTGATCTCCTCTCGGGAATGACAAAGCACTTGCAGCTTTGAGCCCTCTTTTCACTAACCCACACGGATTTCCTTGACTATTAACCACTCGACCAACTCAGCGTGGTTCTGAGTCACTGGGCACAGCGACACAAGTGGGGTGGCTCATCACCCCCCATCCCCTGCCACACTGCTCCTCCGGGCTCCCTTCCATCGGCAGCGCTGACGGGACACCAAGGACAGTCCTTCTTGTCTGCTACAAATACACACAAAGCACGGGTCTGTTTCACTGCTGGTGGGAGAGGCATCATCCCCGGGAGGACTCCTGCGGTCACCTGGATGCAGGAGACAGCAAACGTCCCCAGCACTGAACCCACAGGGTGCCCACAGCCTGCCCTAGCCAGGCAGAGGGGAAAGGAAAGCATTCGCCACGAGCTATGCTGTGATATTGAGCTGTTGGTGTGCTGGGTGCTGGCCTGTTACTGCTTGGCTTCACAGGCCTGCTGGCAGGGCTCATGTGCCCACCAGGCAGCGTCATCGACCTTTCACAGTCTGCATTTGCACCGGGATATTCCCAGAATACAGAAGCACAGGGCTTTGCTGGCCACTGTGACTCTTGCTCCTCACAAAGAAGAGTGAATTCCAGGGCTGGCACAGCACCCTGCTCATTCCTGGCCACCAACGTCACTTCCACCTCAATAAAGCAACTCAAGAGTCACGGAATCATTGAGGCTGGCAGAGCCCTCTGAGCTCCTCCAGCCCAGCCCAGCCCCTAACAGCACCCCAGCAGCCAGACCAGGGCACTCAGGGCCACAGCCAGGCTGTCCTTCAACACCTCCAGACACAGGGACTCCCCCACCTCCCTGGGCAGTCCAGTCCAGGCTCTGAGCACCCTTTCCCTGAGGAAGGGCTTCCTGACAGCCAACCTCACCCTCCCCTGGCAGCTTCAGGCCCTGCCCTCTGGTCCTGGTGCTGGTTGCCTGGGAGAAGAGCCCGACCCCTACATGTTCGGTACTCTGGAAAGCTTCAGCTGAAGGATCAAGCTCATGGAAATCAGTGGGTGTGTGAGAGTCATTTATTCTCCTCTGCAAACAAACAACAATCATTGATACTGTCAGACTGAGCGCGTCTGTAACGGGACAGTTCAGAGCAGGGGGGCTTACAACACTACAGCGAGGGCGACAGTGGGGCCGGGGGTGCGAGCTGAGCCGAGGGACACTGCGTTGCAGGAGGACCGGCTGGACAGCAGGCAGCGAGGGAGGGGGCAGGAGGGAGGCTGAAAGAGCACGTCAAAGCCTTGGAGCTGGACAGGACACAGTAAACACTGCAGACGACTCAGGGAACCTCTCGAGGGCTGACACAGACACAGAAGGGCAAGAGACACCCAACCTGTCAACCAGCTGGCCCAACGACACTGCTGGTACCAACCCCCCTCAGAAATGCAGCGGGAACTCACACCTCACAGACACTGCCGGGAAGGGGATGGAAACAGCGGTACTGACAGCAAGAGGTCAGCGCCTCTCCTCATGACAGACCAAGGTGGGAAGACTCTAAGGGGGTGTTCCAGAACCAGCAACTCAGCATCCAGTGGGAGCATCCCAGAAAGCTGGAAGAGACCTTGAAAGCTCATGTAGTCCAGCCCCCCCACCAGAGGAGGACCCCCTACAGCAGGGCACACAGGAACACATCCAGGTGGGCTCTGAACCTCTCCAGAGGAGGAGGACTTGAAGTAAGGTACGCTAGTGGAGCAAGGATGTGCCACTCTGTCCCCAGGCACACACACTGCAGGAAGAGAGGAGTCAGGCTGTGCCTAGGGGCAGATCTTCCACTGAAAGGAACCCAAGCAGCGCCTCTGGCAGCGTTTTACCTCGCTGCTGAGGAAAATCTGCCCTCAAACAGCTGCCTGGAAGGCTTGGCAGTGGATAGACTCAAAAGGTCTGGCCTCTGGCACAAAAAGGGACCGGCTCAGGTTTGCTTCGCGGAGAAAAGAGAAGCAAAACCAATAAAGAGGAGAAAATTCTATGGAAGGAGCTGCTCACACTCAACCCGGAAGGGTTACAGGGGAGCTGCAAGACTAAGGTCTTCAGAGTCTGGTGTGGGATACTACAGACAGAGAGAGATTATCACCGTGATTCACGGAAAGCCTTTAATGGAGTAAAAACAGCCCCTGTTTAAATCTGGTCCTCTGCAGCATTGCATCGCCCACACCCTCAGTGCTCGGCTGACAGCAGTCTGTCCTCCAAACTACAGCAGCTGCCCGGCCTCCCATAGGACCCTCGAGTGTTCCAGGCTGGAAGGGACCTCCAGGGGCCATCCAGTCCGACCTCCCTACACAGGCAGGGACAGCTCTCCCTAGGGCAGGTTGCTCAGAGCCTCCTCAAGCCTGACCCTCAGTGACTCCAGGGATGGGGCCCCCACCGCCTCCCCAGGCAGCCCATTGCAGCCATCAACCCCCTCACAGTGAAGAGCTTTTTTCTCCTCTCCAGCCTCACTCTCTCCTTTCCCAGCTGGAACCCAGAGCTCCTTGTCCTATCCATACAATCCCTTTGGAGTAGCCCTTCCCCTGCCTTCCTGGAGCCTTCCCCAGGGACTGGAAGGTCAAAAGAAGGTCCCCCAGAGCCTTCTCTCCTCCAGGCTGAACAGCCCCAGCTCTCTCAGCCTGTCCTCACAGGATGCTCCATCCCCTGAGCATCGTGGTGACCTCCTCTGGACATGCTCCAGTACGTTCCCATCACAAACTCTAGTGGACAGAGTAAACAGCAGGTGGGCAACACAGTTCCCGGGTTGAGAGAACATTAACTGAGCTGAGAAAGGGGACCACCGTACGACTGACGGCGCCGTACGTGACACTGCTGCAGGAACAGTCACTACACTGCCTTTTATTAGCGCTTTCTACAGCTTCTCTAACGTCAGCAGCACAGCAACGGTTGTCCCGAGCTTCCAACACTTGTGTGATGTCCGGGGATAACGGCTCGGAAGAGGGTGCTGCATGGATCAGAACACACACGGGCGTCAGGCTGTGAGAGGCAGCGAGAAGAGCACCAGAGTACTGCAAAAAGAGGAGAGCTGGCTAAGACCCCGGGCAGGAAACAGCAGACACGCGGGCTCACAGGCCCAGACACACGGGACAGGCTGCTCCTAGGGGAAAACGCTACCCAGAGTCTCTGCAGAGGGCAAAGAGTGTTCCACATCACTTCAGAGACTGGTTTGGAGGAGAAGTGCTCGGTGCCGTGGGAGGCTGGGAGCAGGCACTGCCCACCCTGGCCGAGGAGCAGTGCTCGGTGCTGTGGGAGGCTGGGAGCAGGCACTGCCTGCCCTGGCTGAGGAGCTGGAACTGGGTTGTTGCTTTGGAAAGAGCTGGCTGGAGCACGGCGGCGCGAGTGAGGGCACTGTCCTGCCGTGCTTGAGTCCTGCCTGCCCTGTCCTTGCCTGCCTGCACCTTAAGCGTGGCTGAGGATGGGAAAGCAAGCCCACAGAACACATCCATCTCTCACCTCCCCTTCTAGCCATCAAAATCCCCCTGACCTGACTCATCCCAGAGGAATAATCCTTCAGCCTTGCTCCTCTTTGCCTGGGAGGGGAGGACCTGGCTCTCCGGGGCTCACAGGAGAACAGAGTCCCACACTACCAACAGAAATGAGACTGCTCAGTGCTCAGCGTCCATGGCCTCAGCANGCAGACACGCGGGCTCACAGGCCCAGACACACGGGACAGGCTGCTCCTAGGGGAAAACGCTACCCAGAGTCTCTGCAGAGGGCAAAGAGTGTTCCACATCACTTCAGAGACTGGTTTGGAGGAGAAGTGCTCGGTGCCGTGGGAGGCTGGGAGCAGGCACTGCCCACCCTGGCCGAGGAGCAGTGCTCGGTGCTGTGGGAGGCTGGGAGCAGGCACTGCCTGCCCTGGCTGAGGAGCTGGAACTGGGTTGTTGCTTTGGAAAGAGCTGGCTGGAGCACGGCGGCGCGAGTGAGGGCACTGTCCTGCCGACTGGAAAACATCCCCTGCCGTGCTTGAGTCCTGCCTGCCCTGTCCTTGCCTGCCTGCACCTTAAGCGTGGCTGAGGATGGGAAAGCAAGCCCACAGAACACATCCATCTCTCACCTCCCCTTCTAGCCATCAAAATCCCCCTGACCTGACTCATCCCAGAGGAATAATCCTTCAGCCTTGCTCCTCTTTGCCTGGGAGGGGAGGACCTGGCTCTCCGGGGCTCACAGGAGAACAGAGTCCCACACTACCGACAGAAATGAGACTGCTCAGTGCTCAGCGTCCATGGCCTCAGCAGGAGGAACTCACAGGCTGGGAGGGGAGAGAACTCCTGCCGTGGGTCTTCATGGCTGCTGGCCCTTAGTTCCACCTCAGCCAGCTGCCCCAGCCCCCTGCTTTGTACCAGACCACAAAGGGACTTTCCAGAGTGACTCTGAGCACCTCTCTCCTCCTCGCTGCATCGGCAGGTGCTGCTCTCCTTGCAGCAAGGATTTGTGCTTGTGCCAAGGGCCTGGGCTCCTCGGGATGGGACGGGGGTGGAACGGGGCAATACACCAGCTGCGGCAACACGGACGCTGTGATGGGCTACTCAGAAAACAGGGGGGGGAGTAGTTTTCCACTGTTGCTGCATCACAACCCCAACAACACAACAGACGAGCGGGACCGGAGGGGAGGGACTCTGCCTACCGCTGCAGACACCTACGCAGCCCGTAAACCACATTAGTCTAACACAGAGGAGGGAGCGGGTCGGACACAGCAGTTAGGACGCCTGAAATTCTGCAGCATGGCCTGGAACACGTTGTGCTGCCTCCCCTTCAGTTTTTTGTTTGAGGATGTGTCTGAGGAAACGGATTTCCGGGTCTGACTGTTCTGGGCCCGGATCAATTTCTCGTGTTCCCGTATTTGTCTCTGTAAGTGGTTCTGGATGGCGATTCCCAGGGACTCCGCGTCGAGGGAAGCACCGTACACCTCCCAGGTCATGCCCTGCTCGTCCCAGATGACATCCCTGACGTGCTTCGACTGCTTCACCTGCACCTTGGCCTCCATGGCTGGGGCGGGATGGGTCTTGCTGCCCCCCACGTTCGGCAAAGCCTGAGCTGGAGCAGAAGGAGCCGCTGCGTGAAGCTCACGTCTGGGCTCCTCGGCCTGGGGGCCCTGCTGCGGGGGAGCCGCCGACGCCTCCAGGGGAGGGGTGAGACACGCAGAACACGCGCTCAGCTCAGGCATCAGCCGTCCGCTGGCTGCCTGAGCCTGGTCAGTGGCCACCTGAGCCTGGTCAGTGGCCACCTGAGCCTGGAGAGTGGCTCCCTGGCTTCTGCTCTCCTTTTCACCTGCGTCTTCCAAGCTGTCCATCAGGCGGGCAGCGGCAGGCTGGCTGCTCACATTGACCCCTCCTGTAGAATCGAGGACGGCTGGCTCTTCTTCCTTTGGTTTCAGCACAGGAACAGCCTCCCCGTGGCTGCCACCCTTACTGGGCACAGGCTTCTGCTCAGAGCTGCCCGGCACCTCCTTCGGTTTAACCTTGCTGCCTGTGCTACAGAGCGAAGGTAACCGGCTGCTCCCTGCATCACAGGCGAGACCCTGCACGTTGCTCTCGGCTCCCGGGGCAGCAGCAGCAGCAGCAGCAGCAGCGCTGGGCTCACCAGACCCAGACCCAATCTGTATCAGGGTTTCATTACTGCAGTCAGATGCAAGAGGGATGAGCTCTGGCGGCGCTGGAGCAGGGTCCTTGCAGTCCCAGGCTGCACCAACCGTTTCGGCTTTATCCCCAGATGTTCCTTGGGAGGTAACAGCTGCAGGGGAGAAGGGGAGAAGAGGGTTTGCATTATCTGCTGACACCCCGTGAGATGGGACCAGTCTGACAGGCTGGGTTTGGGGTGGAGCACTCACAGCCGTAACAGTCGATCTCGATGCCGTGCCAGGAGAGCTCGGGGACTCGTGCTGTGAGGACAAACTGCCCCCCAGTGCACTATGGCTCAGCCCCAGAGCTCCCTGGTAAATGACATGCAGTTCTTCCTTCTCCTCCTCCGGAGGAGGATTCCCTTTCAAGAAGGCAGCAAGGATGCTCGGACTGGTGGAGGCCGATTTGCTCTCTACAGTAGCCACAGCCTGAACCTCGGCATCTCTCCATGTCCTGCTCACCGCTTCCTGAGGCAAACAGCTGCTGTCAGGCTGAACTGTCATCGTACCCGTTTCTCTGAACCTGGAGAGCTGGATGGGGCCTGGGCTCCCCAGCTTGGCGTCCGCACCGCGTTCAGGATGCTGACTCTTGTGGCCAGACCCGCCTGCTGCCTCGCTGCTCTGCACCGCTGCCGTTTCGCCCGTGGGATGCAACAGCGTGGTGTCTGCACCCGCGCTCACCGCCTCCGGACCCGTCTGCGGGTCTCGTCCCGGGTCAGCTTCGCTGTGCCTTCCTGGTGAGGCCGAGCGGCACGCAGCAGAGCCAGCTTTCTCTGCTCCCCTGTCTTTCTCCTCTCGTTGCATAAGGTTGGCCTGAGAAGTGCTGTGGGATTCATTACTCCCGGTCGGGTCACCCGGGGGAGAGTAATTTAACAGCTCCAGCGCTGACGGGTCGTCAGTCCCCTGAGCTTTCAAGGCAGAGTCATCCACTTGGGTCAGGGAGCTCGCTGTCGCCTGACTGCCTTGCACGAACTGCCGGGAGCTCTGGGGGGCTGGCATCATCTCTGGCTGCCGCCCCACCGAGGGGGCTCCCGCTGCGGTGGGAGCTGGCGCTGCCGGTCCCCGGCTGCCTGCTGGCTGGGAGCAACTGGCAGGCTCTACAGCTGCAGGACGTTTCTCTGCAGCTCCGTCGCCAAGGCCGGGAGGAAAGGCATCCTGCTGGCTAGCATCGTCCCCACGGCACGGCTCACACCTCCGTGTGCAGGTCAGGTCAAAGCGGCAGCCTCCAGCGGAGCCGGCGGGCGCGCACGGGAAGCCATTGCTGGCCCTGTCTCCGCTGGCTGGGTGAGGCTGATGCGGAGCAGACGGCGGTTCTCCCAGCTGGTCCTCCCCTACGGCAGCTGTGACCAGGGAAAGCTTGGCAGATCTCAGAGGGTCCGGTACAGTCCCCATGGACCGGCTAAGAGCTGTGGCTTGCCCTCAGCTTCTCCCAGAGGTTTCTCGCTGGGTAGCAGGTACCAGAGGCTGCTGGCAATGGGCTTCCTGTCAAGCTAATCTGTTAAAAGAAGAAAACACAGTGTTAGAAGAGAGTCCCCAGCAAAGACTGATTTTCAATCTTGGGAGGACGACCCCAGCAGCCAATGGAGAAGGCGAAGCTGTTTCTGTCTCAAAGCCACATAAAAATCCCAGCTTCCAACCCTCTCCCCACTCCAAGGTCCGGGTGACAGAGACAACGCAAAGACAAAGTGGCGGCAGCTGCCCCGCTGTTGACGCAGTAGTGAGAACGCAATTACACACCAAGAGGAGAAAGCAGGAATGAATGGGAGGGGAAGGGGAGCCACCTGCCTCGTGTGGAGGCTCGGAGCCACACAATGAACTCGCTGCCGTACAGTCCTCCAGCAGGTGGAAGGAGAGGTGCCCTGCCTGCTGTGCCTGTGTGGAGAACAGATGTGGGGTGATCCCGGTGCCTGGAGTGCACCCCGTGCACCTGACCACCAGTTCTCACGGAGGGCCCTTCTCTAGCCAGCACAGGTGTGCTCACAAGGGGCAGCAGGGCAGCCCAGGCTGATGGGAGTGACAACAGGCTGCACAGAACACAGCAGTCATAACTGTCCAGGCCTGGATCCTCGGAGTGACGGCACGGCAAGGCAGGCCGCCCGGCTGATGAACGAGGGCACGTACGCGGTAGAAATCGGCTAGCGGCAGCGGGCATGGAACTGCAGGGTGAGCGCCCAGGCAGGGCAGTGCCATCCCCACTGAGATGCTACAGAGGGCTTCCGAACAGCAGGAGCAGAGCAATCCGGGCTGCACTGTGGCCAGGACTGCAGCTTCGGACAGGAAGCAGTCTCCAGCAGTGCCTGTTAGCTGCCTTTCCACAGGGCTTCCAGAGCCTGACAGCGGGCAGAGGCTGTCAGCGGAGCCACTGACTCGATGCAGCTCCGTGTGCAGAGCAGGCTGACTGTGCTTGTTCTCCCCCAGCAGACTGGGGAGACATCCTGAACCTCCAGGTTCATGTTAACCAGAGGGATGATGCTGGGAGCCTTGCTGGACCTGTGTCCCCACGTCTCTGCAGGCACACACTGGGCTCTCCTTTGCTGCTGCTCTTGGAGATGCTGCTGGAATCACTCAGCTTTTTCAGACTCAACTCTAGCACCAGTAAAACCTCTGCAGAAAGCACCCCTACTCTCTCTCAGCCTGAATGGCACTGGAACTCCCTCAGCTTCTGCAAAACTCCTCCCAGATTCCAGCACCTTGGGCAAACACAGACTGGAAGCTGAACGACTGACTCTGCTGGATGCTAATGACTTATTATTCCTCGACTGCCTCTTTGGCCTCCCCAGCCACAGACGCAGGGTCTGCAGGGTTAAGCCAGCACTGGGAAGCTGCCATCCTGCCCCAGAAGGATCCCAGTTTCTTAGCTGCAGTCCCTGACAGCAGCCCTGCATCGCTCAGAAGAGCCTTCCAGCACAGGCAGCGACTGCTGAGCTTTCTGCGGAGGGCTGAGTTTACGGAAACCAGACTGAAACCCCGTGGAAGTCTGCACCCACCAACGAGACGTCTTCACTGCAGCCGAGGTAGTCGTGAGGGCGAGGAGAGCCACTCCAAGCCCATGCTGTTGTGTTACGAACCTCTACCGACCACGAGGAGAGGAGCAGATGGCTTTGGGCATCTGTTTGTCTAAATTCGCTTACTCTCTCCTTCCCTCTGCCAGCTCTCAACACAAACCAACCCAGAATAAACAACTCAGCCGCTCCACTCTCCTTTTCAGGATGAGAAGTGCTACTCAGCAGAGAGATTCATAACAAATAAAGAAGGCAGAGGTCCTGTGTTCAGCTCTTCCCTACAGGAAGCCTGGCAGAGGCACCCTGCAGCGCTGCCTCTAACCCAGACCCACTCCACGGGGGAACCACTTCCAGGTGAATTAGTCCCAACCTGAATCCCCACACGAATTCACTCCATCTGCTTGGCAGCTCTTCAGCAGCATGACTACAAACACACACTGAGCCGGCTACCTGAACAATGGCTACCTGAACACACCCAGCAGTTCAGGTCTCAACCCTCTATTCCTCAAGCGACACAGGAAACTCTGTCCTCCGAATCCTGCCGGCACCTGCTCACTGAGGTAGGACAGCAGTGGAACCTAGAACCTGGATGCTTGGCCCGACCCTTGCGGGGTTCCTGGTGGCCAGCTGGATGGCCAGGAGCCAGCACTGGGCCCTGGTGGCCAAGAAGGCTAAGGGCATCCTGGGGTGGATTACAAGGGGGGTGGTCAGGAGATCCAGAGAGGTTCTCTTCCCCCCCCTCTATGCTGCCCTGGTGAGACCCCATCTGGAATCTGGTGTCCAGCTCTGGGTCCCTCAGTTCCAGAAGGACACAGAGCTGCTGGAGGGCGTCCAGTGTAGAGCCCCATGGATAATGAAGGGAGGGGAGCATCTCCCTGCTGAGGAAAGGCTGAGGGAGCTGGGAAGAAGGAGCCTGAGGGGGGCCCCATGACTGTTGATCAAGATGGAAAGGGTGGGGGTCAGGAGGAAGGAGCCAGGCTCTGCTCAGGGGCACCCAACGCTGGGACAAGGGGCACTGGGTGTCAGCTGGAACAGAGGAGGTTCCACATCAGGAGGAGAAAGGAAATTTCACCTTGCAAGCAGCAGCAGCAGGAGGTAGAAGGCAGAACCTTTTAAAGCCCCACAGGACCCTCTAACCTCCACGCTCTGCCTGAGCAATTACCTTCTCATCTATTAGTTCAGCAAAGCTGTCAGGGTCCGGCTTAGCGAAGGAAATAGACTTCTACAAAGCAGGCACCCAGCAAAGGCCCGAGGAGTTCCTCTAGTGGAGAGGGAGTCCTCAGGATAGCACGGAATCACAGCAGGACCCACAGCCTGACCGGGCGGTACTGCAAAGGGCACCTGCTGGAACGTGTGGTAGAGCTGATCCTAGAATCCTTAGGGATCAGAAGGGACCTGGAAAGCTCATCCAGTCCAGTCCCCCTGCCACAGCAGGGTCACCCAGACCCAGTGGCACAGGAACACAGCCAGGCGGGGCTGGAACGTCTGCAGAGAAGGAGACTCCACAGCCCCCCTGGGCAGCCTGTGCTGGTGCTCTCACTGCATCTGCTCTTGCCTCCGGGCTATCAGACACGCAGCTCAGGTGAGCACAAAGGGCTGGCAGCTGAAGCAGCCGTCACCATGGTCTGTTTTGTTTAATGAAACAAAAAAGCCCACAAAGCCACCGGTTAAAAATATCCTGTGCTCTTCCTGCCACCGGCTCAGCAGCGGCTTCCTGTTTCATCAGGTTTTCCCTCTGCTCCACTGCTGGCTGAGCAGTGAAAAGAGCAAACTCATCTCCTCAGCAAAGGGCCTCCTGCTAAACAGCCTCTCCACAAGACACACGTGAGCCACTCTGTCCCAAGGGATTGAGGCTGGGCAGGAAACCAAGGGACTGCAGGCTGGAAGCTTTGGCTCCTTTGAGGGGGGCGAGTCAAAGCCGCACGCCCGGCTGCGGACTCCCTCCCTCACACGAGCTGGCGGAGGGACTTCGGCGAGCCTGCTGCAGGAAAAGCCGTCGCCTCCTCTCCGTTTCTTGGCTGGAGGCAGTGGGTCGCCAGTGGTTGGACCGATCCAGGGGCCAGTGCCTCACTCGTCACGGATCGTGTAAGGGCTCGGGCACCGCACGTGGCAGCGGGCAGAGCGGGCTGTGCTAAGCGGGCAGGGCAGGATGACACATCCTACAAGGCACCCAGCAGAGCCAGGGGAAGCCACACTTGCCATCTGCTGCTGAGAGTCAGTCACACCGCTGCTCTTTACACCCAGCAACCAAGGAACAACCCAGCCCTGTGCCCGGCACTGCAGCTGGGAGAGGGCTTCCAGCCACCTGACCTCACCCCGAGCGCACGGCAGGCAGGACCACTGTCATCTCCTCTCTCCACCTGTTGCTGACAGGCGGTGTTGAGGGACTCGTCTGAGAAGCCTCCCAGATGACAACACCTGGAGAAGAAGGTACTGGCGCTGACACCGGGCCGTGACACGCCAACCCCAGCGCTTACCTCACTGGCTCCGAGCCCTGAAATCCACTCTATAGCCAGAGAGCTCTCCAGCGCAGAGAGGGGCTCTTAGGTCTTCTCTATCCACAACGGGTATGTGCTTGAACGGGGACCGCAGTGCTGTCCCTGAGTGAATGAGCCAACTCAGTCACCGCGTCGCCCTCTCCACACCTCTGTTTTCCGGCGGCAGCTGAGCTGTCAGAGGGCTGGAGGCAGCAGCGACCCGGTGCTGCCAGCCTACCCCACAGGTGCCCGGTGGTAATGCCTTTGCAGACCTGCCCTCGCAGGCAGCCCAGGGGTGTAAAAATCTCTTGTGCTAACGACTGCAGGAACCATCCTCCCTTCTGGTCGAACTGTCTCCTAACAAGGGCTCGCTGAAAGCGGTTGTTTTTATCCTTGGAGTCAACCTGCTTCCATCCTTCCCTCCCCAGCGCCGGGACCCTGCTGCCTGAGCTTTTCAGACCGCGTTTTCCGCAGGGGCTTTCACAAGCTTAAGAATAAACCCACTCTCTGCTTCTCGATCCTGAATGCTCGTGCAATCCACACTGCTCCTAAGACAGCCCTCAGACTCTGAGGCTCCAGAAGCACCCCCCGTGTCAGGACCAGTCTAGAACCAGGACTGCTTCCTCAAGGCAGCAGGCATTCAGGAGTCAGGACAGCTGCACCTGGAAACGAGGTCAGTAACACGAGTCCCAGCACCTCCTGCTTTGGAGACCTTCCCAGCCTCACCCTAACACAGGGTGAGGCTCACAGGGTGAGCTTCGCCTGATGCGACAGAGCACGGCTCTACCCACAGCCCCAGCCTCTGCCTCATCCATACCCCCTGTGTGAGGTCTGCTCCTTGGGCCTCGGCAAGGCAGTGACCACAGGATGGTTGGAAGGGAGCTCAGAGGTCACCCGGTGCCAACCCCCTGCCATGCGCAGTGACACCAGAGCAGGGTGCCCACAGCCTCATCCCATCTGGCCTTGGACACTCACAGGGATGGAGCAGCCACAGCCTCCCTGGGCAACCTGTTCCAGCGCCTCAGCACCCTCAGAGTGAGGAGTTTCTGCCTCAGATACAATCTACTCTCCCCTCTTTGAGCTTGAACCCAACCCCCTTGTGTCCTATCACTACAGTCCCTCATAAAGAGTCCCTCTCCAGCCCCTTCAGGTACTGGAGAGCTGCTATAAGGCCCCCCTAGAGCCCTCTCTTCTCCACAACTGAACAGCCCCAGTTCCCCCAGCCTGTCCTCACAGCAGAGGGGCTCTGATATCTCCGTGGCCTCTGGACTCACTCCAACAGTTCCTGTCCTTCTTGTACTGGGAACTCAGGAACTGGATGGATGCAGGACTCCAGGTGAGGTCTCACCAGAGCAGAGTAGAGGGGGAAACCACCTCCCTCGCGCTGCTGGTGGCATTTGTGACGCAGCCCGGGATGGAGCTGGGCTTCTGGCTGCCCTCACACGTGGCCAGCTCGCAGACCTTCTTGCCTACCAACACCTTCCAGCAGCCAACGTGACATCCTCACTGCTCCTGAGGGCTGGCGTCTTTGAGAAGTCCAGTTCCAGCTCTGCCCTGGGCCTGACCTAACCCCAGGCGGGTGTCTGTGTCCCGGTTGCCCTGCACTTTGCCCCTTCGTCCGATGACCGCAGCAATGTGCCCTGTGACGGGGGCACTGGGCGAGGGCACTGCCTCTGGCCCGGGGAGCTGATCCTAGGGGTGACTGCAGTGGGGTTAGTGACAGTGACCACGCAGACTACACAGATCCACGCCGGGGCTCAACCAAGCCTGGGGGTTGGGGCCGGCTGCCTCGGCCACTGCCCAAGCCCAAACCAGAGAGCCCCATGGGTGGGGTGACTGCTGTTAGCCATGGCAGCCATCTCCCCAGCCCACCTTTAGCCATGGCAGCCATCTCCCCAGCCCACCTTCACTAGCCATGGCAGCCATCTCCCCCGCCCACCTTTAGCCATGGCAGCCATCCTTCCAGCCCACCTCCACTAGCCATGGCAGCCATCCTTCCAGCCCACCTTCGCTA